>JAYKKT010000058.1:8790000-9235000 GCA_036023115.1 Brasenia schreberi | reverse complement strand
TCACTAGAAACTATTTCCTCATTTGTATCATGTAGAAAAGGCTTGGTTTCTGTTGCTGTTGTTGTTGTATCATGTAGAAAATTCTGTTGTACAGCACATTTTTTTACCTCTCAGAAATTTCTCACTCATGGTACTCTTTTCATGCCTGAAATGTGGTTGCACTGCTGGGAGAATGATTTGGCTTCTTTGCAAAAGGGAGAAGCCAAATCACTCAAGAGTTACAAGACAGATCCCATTTTTGTGTGGTGTTTGAAATAATCTTGCATGCTTGTTTTGCATCATCATTGGATGCAAGTGATGGAGTTTTGTCTTGTCTGATTCTAATTCATGAAGTAACACGTGGCCTTAATGTCAATATTCTCTGCATATGATAAACTTTATTCTGTGATAATGTTTTTTGCTGCATGGATGTGCTCTTAAGAAATGCAAGTTTATGTATAATAAACCTTTTACATAATTTCACGAGTGAAGCAAACATAGCCTTAATGTCAATATTCTCTGCATTTGATGGACTTTCTTCTGTAATAATGTTTTTTGTTGCATGGATGTACTCTTAAGAAATGCAAGTTTATGTGTAATAAACCTTTTACACAATTATGTGATGATCTATATGAACTCAGGCTGATTTAGTTTTCTCATGTTCAGATTTTACATTTCGTGACACCTTGGCATAGCTCTGTTAACCAATGCTGAGTGTTACACTAGATTCCTTTGGAGTTTGGATTTCCTATCATAAATTGTATTGGTAAATGGAAGCATGCTTTCTTCATGTTTTCCCTTGACAGGTAAATAGTTTAAGAGCAGAGCTTCAGCAGTTTGCAACTTCAAGATCAGTTACTGTTATAACTACAAACTCTAGATCAGGTATGCAACTTTCCTGCCACACTGGACGTGCTTAGGTTTCAGCATTTTCCGGACACTGCATGCAGTTTGATTCAAGCTATGAATGACCTTGTTACGATTAACAGATATAGTAACAACTTGTGCCCCTTGGATAAATATGCTTCCTAATTGATGAACTTTCTAGAGTTTCTTGTTACTTTTAATCTTCTTTGTCAAGAAGTTTCTCTGATGAGACAAAAATTATGTGTTTTGTTGCTTTCGGTATTAAGGAGTGTGTATTCCATGAACATTGGTAGCATAACGTTGCAGTTATATATAATTTGGTACAAAACTGCAGTTTTTTTAGTGAGGTTGTGATTTTGAAGTCTTGAGCAAATCCTTTGCTTGCCTAAGTCAACGGGTTATAAACTAGGAATCCTCATCCTCTAAAGAAGAGAAAAGGGATGAAAATGACCTACTTGGGTTTTGTTATGTCAAATTCATTAATGGGCTGTTCATTCCTGCTTTATGTGCAGAAGTTCAGCTGGTTTTAATCAAGTTGCCCAAGCTACGGTTTTGCTTTGGTTCATAATGGAACTATTGTCACCACTCCCATGGATCCACCTATATCATATGGTTGTAAGTTGTAACGTATGTGTGGGTACAAAAGGGTTTGATGTGACATCTTTTGGAAGTCATAGTTGCAGGGATATAGCTACTCTGTACAATATACACACACAAGTATACATATATGTGATTTCTTTTATAAAACTCAAAGGGAAACCAGGTTTTATTGATTAAGTCATTAACAAAGTATCAATCGGTCAAACTTTATTGACGCATAATAAAACCACAAAAAATCGCAAAAGTAGTTTTATCCGTACTAACCTGTTTAACATCAGGATCCATGCTGTAGTCTCATCGCTATGCTTATGTGATGCATGTTGATTCACCCTTACACTGCACACATCTTGATTACATGCGTGGTTCTGTACTTAATTGCTCTGCTTTCTTTGTAGGTGCTCGGGCTTATGCCATGCCTATTCTTGTTGCTGGAGTTGTAGGATATGGCTACATTTGGTGGAAGGTAAAACTATGTTTCTAAGCTGTACTTGTTGCCCTGTTAATCACAACCTTTTTTCCAATATGCACATAGGCAGTTTTCTAGGTTACTGCTTTAACATATAGCGACTTGGATTTCTTCTTTCCTTTTGTATTTTTGCTCCATTATTGTGAAGGCATGGGCAAGAATCAATTTTTTCTTTTTTGCACAAGAAATTTTCCTGTCATGAAATAGCCTTTGGTGGGTTCCAGAAGTCAAATCCTCCAATTTAGATACAACCTCTTATTGATTAATATATAGTGTTCATCCAAGACTACATGGACATGGGTTTTTCAAGTACTTCTTATCCAGGTAGCTTGATGCTCAAGCGTTTACCTTTCATGTATTAACATAAGCCTGCTTTCGAGTCTCGCTAATTTTCTTTCATCCATGAACAAGTGATGTGTTTCACATTGTTTACTCCATGCAAGGCTGTACTGTTGTTGCTTTCTGTTTGTCAATTTGTGAGGCGTGCTAGTGCAGTTCCACATGCCAAGTTTTTAATTCCTCTGCAAGAGAAACAGTGACTATTTTAAGTTTTTAACATTTAGAGTTCACTGTTGTCAAAGAAAAAACTATCATGTACGGGAGTTAGAGTTCAGCTGCATTCAATGAAAAACACTCCCTTGATGTCTGCAGAAATAAGCTACCCTTTTGCAGTTATTTCCTGAACTTGTTGTTTTGCAAAACTTTTCAGGGCTGGAAGCTTTCTGATTTAATATTTGCCACAAGACATAGCTTTGTAGATGCTTGCACAACCATCGGTAAACAGCTTGATCAAGTCTCATCATCCCTATCGGTATGGTTTCCTTTAAAGCTAGAGTGTGAATTTCCATGGACATTGGGAACTATGTTACCGCTGTATATTTAATCCTTACATGTATATTTTGCTGTTAGTTTCCAATGTTTGTTGACCCATGTTAGCATTTATAACTATTGGTTGATGAAACTGATGGAAGTTCCAAAAATAAATTTCAATTGCAATAGCATGAAGTTTTGCCTAATGATGGCTGGTTAGTCTCATGGAAGTTTGGTTAATCTAGTGTAGAAGCATCTTGGGATTTAGATACGCAGAACTGAGTGAGTGATCTTATCTGCTTCATTCAAAGTTTCCTTAGACCAACCTCAGTAAGTGCTCAATTGCAAGGTTGACTGCATTCCAGGTGGTAACACTTGGACTAGAAGTCCGATGAAGTATTAAGTCCAGCAAGTTCAGGGCGACCATCCCATGGTCTGGATATTCTTTGCCTCATGTTGTTATGAGAAATATGAGATGCCCAGTGTGGACTGTGATGTTAACCATTTTTAGGAACTCCACTCAATTGAGCGAGTATAACACTAAATACATATCCAGAACCTTTAGGTGCTCAATTCATTGAAGACTCCCAATATGCAGATGCATTGAGGGGGAGGAAATAAAGTCCATCGCCAAAAGAAGAGATAAATTTTACTGGTTGAACAATTTTGTGCGGGTGTAGCTAATATTAGAATCTAGAACAATTACTATGAGAGTGATAATGATTTTTAGGCAGAGGTTTTTAAAATAGTAATCGCTGCAGAGAGGTTCTGAAAATATTAAATGGTTGTCTTACTCAAGCTTGTAGGTTTTGAAGTGCATCCATACACTTCATCTTTCCAGACTTTCCAAAACCCAAGTTCGTAGGAATTTGGAAAACAAACACCAAAGGTATATGTAGTTATGAACTTTCTTGTGAACATGCCCTAGTGGAATGTGCCTTTTCTTATGCTTGTTACTTTCCACTTTCAACCTGGATTTATTAACCATCAGTATATTTGCAGGCAGCAAAGAGGCACTTATCGTCAAGAATCGACCGTGTTGATGCAAATTTAGATGAATGTACTGCATTGACTGCTGCTACAAAAGATGAGGTATGAAACACTTACAGCTATTTATGCTAAATTTAACATCTTGTTATGTGCTTGTATTACTGGATCACAAAACTCCTGATGCATCTACGTTAATAGGTTTCACTACTTCGGGGAGATCTAAGCAATTTCACTGTGGACATTGAATCTGTTCATCGTGCTGTTCAGTGCTTGGTGCGGAAACTATCCTTATATTTTCTCTTGAATCAGCAGCGTGATGTGATGATAATCATGTTTCCCTGTGTGATTGTCAGGAAACTAAAATTGGCAGAATAGAAGAGAAACAGGTTCTCTTTCTGTTGAATCATGTCGTTGTTGGAGATTGTCCAAATTAGCAAACTAATGCTTTGTAACTTACTAAATAAACATGCTTCAGGATGTCACAAATGAAGGAGTATACCAACTATGCGTCTTTGCACAAAGGCTGGAAGCTGAAGCAACTCAGGTTCATTGTTTCATTTCAATACGTTCTTGTAGGTTTCTGCAAATAGTTGCATATCTTGTGTGTGTGCATGTCTGTGCGTGTGTGCTTTTTTGTGATTCAGTGTCAAAATTCTTGCTGATCTTTTTGCGAACCTCTTGTGGATCTGCAGGCATCATTGTTGGGCTCATCGAGGCCTACTCTTGAACTTTCTCCTGTAGTCTCTTCAACCCCTAGGGTGAGTATTGATCTTGGTATGCTTCCACTATCAAGTGATGCGTGCTGCTAAAGCTTGCTGATTTAATTTCTTTTTTCTTCAATCTGATAGACTCTATCTTTGCCATCCACAACACTAGCCATTGAACCTGCATCTACATCAGAGGAGACTCCAAAGGTCTGTGGATATATTTGTGGCCTCCTCTCGAGCTTGTAACTTCTCATGGTGAAAACAATTTACTTTCTTTCATTTTCAGGCTTTGCAGCCATTGCAATATGCATCTTCGGCTTTTGGTCTAAAGGTTAGCGTATGCTGCAACTTCTACACTGTACTTCTTAGAAAAGATGCATGGGCATGTAAACAGGTATTTGCCTGGTCTGACCATTATAGCATGAAAAGGGAAGGGGTACATTTGAGAAAACGGAGTTGCTTCAAAGAGGATTCACTTTGATGCCTTATAAACTTCTTCACTATGATAAGATAAACGAGCATGAAAACAGGCATTTGCTGGATTTGGCAATTAGAGCATGGGAAGTAATGCAGTAAAATTACTGCACATGAACCCTATTCAAAGAATGTTGGTTGGTAAAAGCTTGGCGTCTAATTGATGCTCATACACAATTTTCACGCTGTTTGTGCTTCCTCACATAAATGCCTTTGTTTTTTATCCAATGCGCAGGATCTCCAAGACATTTCAGATTCAACAAGCATGTCCGAGATGGAAGTTACTAGTGGTGGCTCTGTTCCAGAACCGCGTAGTAACACATCATCAAGTTCGCCTTCAAGCTCAACCCGTTCAGGATGGAAGCTCCCTGGTTTCAGTGCAGCATTTCTCACAAGAAAATACAGTGCCACATACTCCTTTAGGTAGAAGATGTATTGCTGTGAGGTTTATCAAGACCTGTCGCATGCTGACTGCAGGGTTGGATTTTTTGTAGATTCATAGGTTCATTCAGAAAAATCATTTGTCATATAAGAGACGTTTCATAAATATGTAACGTAGATGTATCGAAAGAACTGGAAGGAAGAACAGATAATGAATAGAAGGAAGATGAAGAGGGTTAAGCGAACCCTCGGGCTTGCATTGATTTTTAGGTTGTTTCATCATAAGAGTTCTCATTTTTTGGTACAAGAAGGGGTCCCAAATAGAGAGGTCTATGAGCCACACGGGGAGGCAATGCATTGCTGGTGTGCAAGTGTCTTGCAGATTCATGATTGATTGCCAAGTTGGTGATGCCGGAGGAAGGCCTCTGCGGAGACATTAGAAGCTTTTTTCTTTTGTGATTATTTGAGAGAGATTAATAAGTATAGCAGATGGTTATATGAACTCTAGGATATTTTCGGAGCTTTCGCAAACTGTTATGATTTTAACTCTCTCCAAGAGCACATCGTTATGACTGTTGTTTGCTATTTGAGGTTTTCTCTTCACCAAGGAAGGCCCATTGATCTCACTGCGCTTTCTTCTCACCAACTAATGTTCTAGATCCACCATTACAACCAATTCCATGCAACAGCATTAAGCAAGGAGATGCCACAACAGTTGGGAAAACTTAGAACCATTGGAAAGGTCCTTCTTCAGTTTCCTGTGAACATGTTTTATCTTCACAATTTCTGAGGCTTAATGAAGAGAAGCAGTCTGATCAGGTTGCCCTTGATATGAGCACTTCTTAAATCTGTTATCACAACCAAACCGACTAGGTTGATCTGAAAATTAGCACTCGATTTAAATGCGTCAAGGATTCTCATTATCAAGTGAAATCTTGATTCCAGAGAAAGTCTGAATGGACTGGTTTGTGGGTTGGCTTACTGAGCGTAGGTTAGGAGTTTGATAACCGAGTATGTACCCAAAACCAGGTTTCTGCCTTCTAGTTTAAGATTGAGCAATATGATAGCTAAGAAATGGTCTCCATCACCAGCCAACTTTCTTTCAATAAATATCTTCACATACTTTATGTGAAGGCAAATAATCTATTCATCGAAGTATCTCCTTTTCACCCAGAGCATTAGCTCAACGGCAGGATTTCTTGACAGCTGATGCTGCTGGTGGGGAGTTCGATTCCCAGGGGTTGCCCATGTGTGTTAGGCTTCGGCCTTATCTTATAACCAATAAAAAATATCTCCTTTTGGGTACATGTTAGTGAGATCCAATAATTGTTCTAAATGGTGTCTATCTTGCTATTCACTTAGCTTGAGTATGATAGAGCTGCCTATGACATGTGGACTACCCAACAAGCGTTACTCGTGAATTTAGTTATTTAATCAGTCAGTGAGTGAGCAGACCGATTCATGGGCAAAGTTCGGTGGCTGATCTCGAAATAGAAAGGAAAACTAGAAAAATAAATCTATAAGACAATGAAATTCTTTGGAAAAACTATATGGATCACCGAACCTGAATTTCACACAATTGAAGTTCTAATAAAGTCTATTAGTCATGAAAAATTGAACAGTATCTAGATGAAATTACAAAGAGTTAATGTGTTTTAGTTGTACGTATGCACCGTACCACCTATTATTTTTATTCATCATCTTCACAGAAGTGGGTTGTCGCTGACTTAGTGAAGGAGAGATCCATTTTCATTCTGGATTCAAAGAAGTCATGCAGATTCGTGTAATAAATTAAGTTGGAGAAACCATGGCCTTGATTCCAAATTTGATGCATTCCCTTACTGGATTCAAAGAATATGGAATAATTTCTTAAAATTGAATGACTTAATCATGGGTTATCCATCTAAAGGAATCTATAAAAGAAGCCCAAAATTTTTCGAAACAATATGTAGAAAACCTTACCTGGATTTATCCTCATTTGACAAAATTTTCTAGGTCGGCCATCTCTTATCCAATTCTTCATGGTCATATTGGTTTGGGTCTGGTTTTTGCTCAGGTTGATCGCAGGGGCACGGTACGACAATAGGAATCTAGACACGTTTCGTGTATCCTTTGTATTTTAGATGTAATGATCAATGTAACACGAGAAAAAAATAAAGTATCTCGGGTTACGTAGTAGCCACATGTGGATCCATATTCAGGATGGTTTTTCACTTGGATTCTTCCTAACATGACTTTGTTCACATGCATTTTAGTTTAATTTTTTCGGTGTTCAATCTGAACGGAGTTGCAAACGGCTTGATGCGGATAAATTAGACAACACAGCCGCCGACTTGGGTACTGGAACATCAGGGTGGTGCCTTACCACACTGCGGTCCAAAAGATAACATGGAAGTTGTTAATGAAGATTAAATCAAATAAATGAATACGCGAGCGTGCACGCACACATATATGTATATAAAGGTGTACACGTATTGGGCATTGCCATTTGATCATATGCCTGAGTGTCTGTCTTCATTTCTGCAATGTCTGCAACTAGGTTCAGAAGAAAGAGTAGAAAGGGTCATGATGGCTTTGCTGTTGCCTGAGAGAAGGCAGAGCAACCACATGACTGAGTCGTTTTCAAGATTTATTGTTGGCTAAGACTCAGACAAGAGGTGACGAAGACCCTGGTCAGGCTAGCTCAGATACATAAAGGCAGTGTCTCTAAAGCTTTGGCCAATAGTTGAACCCTAGAGCTTCCTCTTTTTCACCATGGTAAATATGTCTAAGTTTTTTCCAACTTACTGCATCAGCTTTTTACTGGCATCGCAACTGTCTGTAGGTGGTGGCGATAATGTCAACGAAAACCTCTGTTGGCATATCTTTATTTCACCCTGTACGGATTCATGCACTGACCTTTCCTTGTGGGGCATGGCATCAAAGTTAAACAGGCGAAACACGTTCCCTTGCGATAGAAATGTGATGGAATATTCTTTAGAGGGAGAGAGAGAGAGAGACAGGAGTAGGTAAAGCGAGTAGCAGTGCAATAATTTGTCTGGAATTAATTTCTGCTGCGGTGAACTCTATTACCACACCACATGGTAGATGCAATGCATATGGCTATGTCTCACATTCATAATTCTGACATGTCACTGACAGAGGAAAAGTAAACTGACAGCCATCAAATATCTCTGTTTATGAATGGATTAAGTGCAGGAGAATTATGGTTTCTAACCCCTCGTTTGTTGGGGTGTCTCTCCATCTCCACCAACCCTCCACTTAAGAACATGAAAGCTTTTAAAAGATACTGCTACCTCCTCTTTTGGTGATCGTGAAAGTTTGTCTGCAAGAATTAAGCTTCAATCTACGATGAGATTACATGAAAGAGAGGTTCAACCTGCAATGAGATTACAGGAAAGAGTTGGTGTAACATAAATGAAAGATAAAATGTGAAAGGCTGGTTCAGCAGTATGAAGTCAGCTATGCAAAACTAGAAGGTCTGAAAATTCAAACATGAACACTTCAAAAAAGTAGGGTTGAAAGGAGGGATAAAGCATGATTTTAATATTTTAAAGCTAAATAATGACAAAAGATGGCAAGAATCCATGCATTCGACTCCTCTTAGCATGGGAGACTCGGTTTCAATTTTTACTTTGGTACTGAACCATCCATGAAGCATTAAATCTACGACGGGTTATGAGATTGAGTTATATAACACCAACAAAAGGATAAAAGAAGAAAAGCAAACTTAAGGTGATTCAACTATGTAAAGAGTATGTTACGCAAAACTCTAGTAAGAAATTAAATCTACGACCGGGTTATGAGATTGAGTTATATAACACTGACAAAAGATAAAAGTAGAAAAGCAAACTTAAGGTGATTAAGATATGTGAAGAGTATGTTACGCAAAACTCCAGTGAGAAAGTCTTACAAATTAAATGTTATGTACTTAGAAAAGAAGAAAAAATATGGCATCCGAAGTGTTGAAAGAAAGGACAAAGCATGAGCATAAACTTTTAAAGCCAAATACTAATATGACAAATCATCGTAAGAATCTACGTATCCAATCCCCCCTCTTAGTATGGGAGACTTGATTTTGTTTTGTTATTATTAATAACAAATACATATACTTTCTCTAGTTGACAAATAAGACAGAACTTTGCATCACATCTATTAGTCACATAGAACTATCTTTCCCTCCTAAACTGTAGTACATTTTCTTCTACTGTAGATGTGGATCATGTATTTTTATGTGGTAAGAAAATAATATTAAAGAAAAATAAATATTATAAAGCAATAATTAGACCAACTATATTATATAGTTTTAAGTGTTTCACAATTAATCATCAATATGAATAAAAGATATTTAGCAGAAACTAAGATGCAAAGATGAATCAATTACACAAGAAAAGACCGCATATATAATGCAGTTGTTAGAAACAAATCGAGAGTGATATCGAAAATGAGAGAAAATAATTTAAGATCATTTGGATACATATAAAGACTATCAAAAGAAGTTTTCATAAGAAGGTTCGAGAAACTATATTCTGAAAATGTTGAAGAAGACTGCAGCAATATTGGAAGAAAATAAGAAAGAATATTTTGGTTTATGTTGAGTTAACTGTTAGCAATGTACATTATCGAGATCTATGAAAACAAAGAAATCATATAGCCGTAGTATGAAAAAGAAAGGTTAGTTGTTGTTGTATAGATGTGGATCTAGGACTTATTTAGGGTAATTAAGGAACAACAAAAATCCATTTCAGCTCATATCCCCATATCGTCGGCTTTCCAAACGTTATGCTTCTACATTTTGTTTTTTTTTTCCAATATAATTTTATTGTTAGAGTTGTTTTCTCCTTTGTCAGGAAAAAGAAAGTGTTCTTTTGTTAATATCTCTTGGAGAATGTGTATAAACTTAGCCTTTTGTATTATTCTCACGCATCCTCAGACTTATTCCGTCTTTCTTAAAGAATGTGTTAGGAGAAAGTTTCCAAATACCTAAATTAGTCTGATCTAAAATTTGCATTAAGCACCTTTCTTAACTTATGGTGAAAAGCAAACCTCGGTCAAGAACATGAGTATATGCTTTAGTGGTTATGCCATCTAAAGCTATGACACGCCCTAACAACGAAATTCCTTCTCGATGCCTTTGAGATCATCCTTTTTGTCGGTGCCACCACCTTGGTGGTCGTAATAAAATCTGAAGTTTGTGGTCCTTTGTGAAGAAACTATAGATATAATGTTTGTGGTCCTTTGTGAAGAAACTATAGATATAATGCTCTCTCAATATAAATAAATATATATATATATATATAGAAGACCATTCTACAATAATTTTTTATGGGCAATGAGAGACGACACTAACAAAACATTGTGTTTTATCTCTCTATAGAGAACTTTAAAGCAAATATATATATATATATATATATATTAAATGTGAAAAACATCAGAATACTGTGAAAAACATGAGAGAGACATATATATATATATATATATATGCACATCCATCCTGCGGAGAACTTTAAAGCAAATAGTACTAGGTATATTAAATGTACTTACAAAAACATCAGAATACTTTTTTGCATTTGAAATATGAATTTCATACCTAATCTCAATAATCCAATGGTTGAGATCTTTGAGAATGTTTATGGGTGTCAGCACATGGACTATGCTCTTCCCCCACTCTCTCTATATACATATACATATATATACATATCTATGTTTATACATAGAATTTATAGGGTTTTCTGTAAGTACATCTTACCCATTTGATCACTCTTGATGAATGATAAAAAAGGATCGTCTTTGGGGCTACTGTGATATATATATATATATATATGTGTGTGTGTGTGTGTGTGTATATGTGTGTATATGTATGTATATGTATATGTATATATATATATATATATATATTGTTGGAGACCGAATGCAAACTAATGAGTTTATGTTTGGGGTTGACGACGACCCGGTGGAGACATTAATGGCTGGTGTGTGGCTCCCTAGCAATCACTCAAACTTGTATTCTAGTGTGTATTTTATTTCATTGTGTGGCTAGGCTTCTTAGATGATTGCCAACTTGATATCTTGATAATTAAATAAGACGGAAGATACATGTAGAATGATACTTCTCAGTGATGCAAAAAGAGAAGAACAACTGGTCCAGGCTCAAATGAATCATCTCAAAGTTGAATTTTGGGTGAGGGCATACTGTGGGCAGTCAGTCCTTTCCCTTTCTATTGATGTGCTGCTGTATATGCACATATATTATTCACTCTCTCTTGATCAAAAGTGGTGTTTGCTATTGTTTGTCTTTGTACTTTATCCTACATAATCTTTATGTTTCTCATGAGGATTTTCATAGACATTGTTTAAAAGCCCCCTCCCCCCACCCCCCCTCTCTCTTTATATACACACACACCAAATAGGAAAGGTCATTTAAGCTTGAACTAGTGTCTGAGCAATCTCCAGCTTGATGAACCTGAGCAATCTTGGTTCCGGTACCATATCCATATCGAAGAGATGCGATCAAGTGTTCAGATCATTGTGCAATGGGTATAGATACTAAAGCAACCGATTTAAGCTCCACAAAAACTAAGGTCCCAATTGTTTAGGTCACACTTAATGGTTTAGACTTACAAATTCTTAGGTCATACTTTATAAGTCTCGTTTTAGTATAGTACTTTAGGCCTCAAAATATGTAGAGAGACTCGATCAAATTCTCTTGCCAGTGCCCTCTGGTCCATTGATTTGGTCAATTATATTTTTATAAAAAGTTTATAAATATCAAAATTATGTACCATTTGGGGAGGGGGAGATCTAAGTTTAGTTGGGAAGAAGGCAACAGACTGGTGGCCTCCACTACAAGGACCTTAAAAGGTCAAATTGTGGCACATATACTCAAGTGTCTAGAAAGGTACTTGATGCCAAGTATCAGAAAGAATGGTGTCAGCGTCACAGCCTTTTGGAGGGTTGAGCTTAGTAGCTCCATTTAAGTATCCCACGAGACAGTTCTCCATCGTATGTAAATATAAAAACTATTATATGCTAACACATCTAAGTACCATCAAATTCAAACAAATTTCAATTTTATATATATATATATTTTTTTTTTATTATATAAAATAATCTAAAAAATAAAAAGTAAATTTTCATTTTTTATAAGTAGACTATATTTATGAGCATTGCTTTGGGGCGTCCCCGCCTAGCGACGTGCTGCAGAGCCTGAATGCAGTAAGAAGTAAGCAAGGGCCACTACATTTTCGACCGAATGTAGTGAATCAATTGCAGAGAGGGTTCCCACATCATGGACGGGTGTGGGTAAAGAAGTTAGTCCCGCTACATTGCCGCCCGAATGTAGTGAAAAATTTTCAGAGAGGGTCTCCGCATTTTGATTATGGACGGATGCGGGGGGTAAGGAAGCTAGTCCTTGATAATAAGATTCGTATTGGTTCTTGGAATATCGGAACATTATCGGGTAAGCTAATGGAGGTGGTAGATACTATGATTCGGAGAAAGATTCATATTCTATGTTTACAAGAGACAAAATGGGTTGGAGAAAAAGCAAAGGAGATAGAGGATACAGGTTTTAAATTATGGTACTTAGGTAAAGAAAAGGCCCGAAACGGAGTTGGTATTATCATAAATAAAGATTTAAAGGAGAGTGTAGTAGACATACAACGATATGGTGACCGAATCATGACATTGAAATTAGTGTTAGGAGCAGAGGTTTTGAATATAGTTTGTGCTTACGCACCCCAAGTAGGACTAGAAGATAGTATAAAGACAATTTTTTGGGAAGAGTTAGATAAGGTGTTTCAAAAGATTCCACAAAGGGAGATGATTTGTTTAGGAGGAGATGTAAATGGACATGTCGGTAAAGAGGCATTAGGATATCAAGGGATTCATGGGAACTTTGGTTATGGGGATATAAACGAGGAAGGTAGGGAGATTTTAAATTTTGCTATGTCATTTGATCTCTTTATAGTCAATACAATCTTCAAAAAATGAGATGAACATTTAATTACTTATAAGAGTGGCTTATCACAAACACAAATTGATTACTTTATTTGTAGAAAAAAAGATAGAGCATGTTGTAAAGATTGTAAGGTAATTCCAGGAGAAAGCTTAACCACCCAACATCGACTTTTAGTTATGGATTTACAAATAAAAAAATGGACAAAGAAGAAAAGAGTGCATCGAGCTATTCGGACTAAATGGTGGAACCTCAAAAGTGAGAAAGAAGATATATTTAAACAGAACATCCTTCAAGGAGATGTTTTGAATTATGTTGGCACACCCTCTGATATATGGAACAATATGGCTATACATATTAGGAAAGTGGCGAAAGATGTGTTAGGTGTATCTAAGGGAGGTGTACCGGCACAAAAAGAGGCTTGGTGGTGGAGTGAAGTAGTACAAAATAAAATCAAGGCAAAGAGGGCATGTTACAAATTACATTATGCTAAGAAAACTAGTGAAACTTTAGAAGCTTATAAGAAAGCAAAAAAGGAAGCAAAAAAGGCCGTTAGTGAAGCAAAAGCTAAGATTTTGGAGGACTTATATAAAAAACTCAACTCAAAAGAGGGTGAAAGAGATATTTTTAGGATAGCTAGGGCTAGAGATAAGAAAACTAAAGATCTTAATTATGTTAGATGCATAAAAGACGAGGATGAAAAAATTCTAGTGGCAAATGATGATATAAGAAATAGATGGAAAAACTATTTTTATAATCTTTTTAATAAAAATAAAGATGTTAGTATTAGTTTAGGAGATTTAGCCAAGTCAGAAAAGTATATAAACCACAATTTCTACCGACGTATTCAAAAGAATGAAGTCAAAGAGGCTCTTAAACATATGAAGAGTGGTAAATCGGTAGGACCAGATAATATTCCTATAGAAGTTTGGAAAATACTAGGAGAAATAGGAATCACTTGGCTCACAAGACTATTTAATGAAATATGGAAAAACCAAAAGATGCCCGAGGAATGGAGAGCAAGTACACTTATACCCGTATATAAGAACAAGGGAGACATTAAAAATTGTGCGAATTATCGAGGTATCAAGTTAATGAGTCATACTATGAAATTATGGGAAAGAATTATCGAACGTAGGTTAAGACATATATCAAGTACAACAGAGAACCAATTTGGATTTATGCCAGGTAGATCTACTATTGAAGCGATTCACCTTTTGAGACGTCTTATGAAACATTTTAGAGCAAAAAAGAAAGACCTTCACATGATTTTTATTGATCTAGAAAAAGCTTATGATAGGGTACCGAGGGAGGTTCTTTGGAGAACTTTGGAAAAAAGAGGTATCCCATTGACATATATTAACCTTATAAGAGACATGTATGATGGTGCAAAAACATGTGTGAGGACTCATGAAGGAACGACAGACTTCTTTGAAGTTAATATTGGGTTACATCAAGGATCAACTTTAAGTCCATACTTATTTATAATGGTGATGGATGAGTTAACAAAACATATTCAAGATGAAGTACCTTGGTGTATGTTATTTGCAGATGACATTGTATTAGTGGAGGAGTCTAAGGAAAAAGTTAATAGAAAATTGGAACTATGGAGAGAAACATTAGAAAACAAAGGCCTCCGACTTAGTAGAACAAGGACAGAATATATGGAATGTAAGTTTGATCATTTGGCTACTTCAGAGGACATAGAAATTAAAATTGGCACACATTGCATTCCCCAAAAGGAAAGTTTTAAATACCTAGGGTCAATTTTTCAAAGTGATGGAAGAATTGATGGAGATGTTACACATAGAATTAATGCTGGTTGGTTAAAATGGAGAGGAGCATCAGGTATTCTTTGTGATAAGAAGATACCATTAAAATTAAAAGGTAAATATTATAGAGCAACAATTAGGCCTGCCATGTTTTATGGTTCTGAGTGTTGGGCAGTTAATCATCAACATGTACAAAAGATGTCTGTGACAGAAATGAAGATGTTGAGATGAATGAGTGGTCATACAAGAAAAGACCGTATACATAATGAGGTTATAAGAAACAAATTAGAAGTGGCACAAATAGAGGATAAAATGAGAGAACATCGTTTAGGATGGTTTGTACATATAGAAAGAAGATCAAAAGAAGAACCTGTAAGAAGGTTAGAAAAACTAAATTTGGAAAGTATTAAAAGAGGTAGAGGACAACCACAAAAGTGTTGGAAAGAAACAATAAAGAATGATCTAGCTTATTGGGAGTTAACTGCTAACATGGCACACGATAGGGATCTGCGGAAACAAAGAATCCATGTAGCCGACCCCGTCTAGTATGGGAAAAGGCTTAGTTGTTGTTGTTGTTGTTGTTGTTGTATAGGTAGACTATATTTATATAAATACTTTTGTTTTTTAAATTTCAAATCAACAATAAATAGTTGAAATTTGTTAATATTTAAATATGTTAGTATCTACCATTTATATATATATAAACTCATTCATGTTCATCTATAAGAATTTAATTTAAACTATTTATTTATAAACTTATTCATGTTCATATAAACCCATTGTGATAAGAATTTAATTTAAAAATATAAAGTTTTAAAATAAAATAAAATTCAATATTATTATATTCGTACACTCAAAAGTCTTCACATCATTATGTGTGTGTATATATATATATATAAAGAGAGAGTGAAAGGTGCTGTTATTGCACGTGAGAGATCTAAGAAGTTGTGCCGTTATATCCCATTTAAGTGAGTCGATGGCCATGCTTATCAACAAAATGAAGTACCCTTAAATGGTGTACCTTGTGTTCTTTCAAGTGTCAATAACGTGTCCGTGTCACGTGTTTTACTTTTCTGGTTTTATTGTATTTTGATAAAATCAGGTGGTTATTACCAACGTTTTCTTGGTTAGGCACTTGCTCCTCTTAAGGAGATTTCTCGAGTTCGAAACTCGTGAATGGAGAAAAATAGGTTAACCCGATCCGAATCCAATTCACAACGGTCTTTTGGGCGTTTTGGTATATTTTTTTTAAAAAAGAAAGAAAGAAAGAAAGACGGGCCTGGTGTCTGCCTTAAAAGATCGTGGCAATACACAAGCTTGATACATTGAACCCTTTGGCTCATTTATTACGGGACACCTTTTTCTTGACAGTGACGTTTGTGTGACCATGTGTAGATGCCAACTCATCGGAAAACTGCAGATTCTTCCAAAAGCCTTCAATAACCGAACATTGGTTGAACCGTATATACAGTAGGTATACCGTACATAGAAAAGCCATCTGTCTGTCTATACTCTACGTAGTATTCGACGTAGCAATGTATATATATTTCTTGCTTTTGTGTTGGTGAATCCGGAGGCCGAAACCAGATACGGACATGCCAGGAATCGAACCCAGTATCGGGCATCAAGGCGGGGTCGAGAGCACAACAAAAGCCGTAACTTTTTACATATAGTTTGTTGTAGAAAATTTTAATATATTTAGTATAAATTAAGACAAAAATTAGTTTTCGAGCAATTTTTTTTGTGAAATTAATAGATCTCAGTATTTAACTACAGTACCTGTTACCTATTGGGCTAGCCCAGTTTTCTAGCACGGGCACACACATACAAGTAACGGCAGACTCATGATTTTTTTAGGTGAGGTAGACTTATATTTTTTGTTTATAAAATACTTGTATTTCTAAATTTTTCAGATTTTGAATGAAACACGTGTCAACCCGGTCCACCACTATATATATATATACATGTAACAAAATGCACTACCCTCAGCTAAATAAACCCAACAATGTTCACTTTGTTTAGATCACAAAATGAGCACGCATGAGCTCTTAATGATATGTTTAGAAGAATTTAAGTACGATAGGAGAAGGAGAAACAACTCTGTTTGGTAGGAAGGTGAGATGAGCGGAACGTTCGAGTTGAAGGTCATCAGTTTGATACTCGGGGGCATACATATCTGATAGATCAAAATCTTTGGGTCAGTCTATTGAAAATCTTTGTACAATGAATTTATACGAAATAAGTATTTATGGTTGATTTCGCTAGCTAGACAAAGTTTATATGTTTTAATATTGTAGAGCACGTCAAAACTCAGGTGCTTCTTTGGATCCAACGAAGATTTTTTTTTCGTAATCTCTTAATGCCAATTATCAAGAATTTTGAAATAATGAAAAATTTGATTCTCTTCCCTTCATTTCCTTTTTAATAGTCCAACTAGGACTTTCCGAATTCTAAATTAAGGCCTAAAGCTAAATACTAAAAGGAGACCTATTAAGTATTAATCATAGGCTTAGTAGCCTAAAAATTTATAGTCTAAAATTTTGAGGGGCCTAAATATACTTTAGTTGCTTTACCGACGCGCTACCTTCAATTATTCACCCCTAACATACATGCATGTACTTTATGGGAGTTGAACTCGCCACCAGTAGCAACAGTGTAGAGCGTCATGTCATTGAGCTAATGCTCTCAATTAATTAGAAAAGAAAACCCATCTATTGCAATTAAAGATTTTTCCTTGAATTTGATGCTAACCGACGGTTGAATACATCCATGATTACCTAAGGCATATTTAATATTCCTCTAAATCTTACGCTTCTACCCAAATACAGTCAATTTAAAGGTTCAGTACAGCCTAAAAAGCATCATATTTTTTTTTCAGCAAACATGCATTTGTCACTGTGATCTCAATCAAAGAAGAGGATGTTAAGAGGGGTAAAAAAAAATGAACTACCATTCCTTTGGGGGTGGCACGGTGGGCTATTAGCTCATTGGTAAAGCACGACCCTGATAATTGCGTCATTGTGCTTGGGCTGTAAAGATCATTTACACCATAGGTAGAGCTTTCATGGTGGCTTTTAATACATGTAAAAAAATTCATTTTCACAAGTTTTTTCCAACCCATGATTAGCTAAGCCCGTTGTTAGCTAACTATCGCCTTTTTGGCGATAATATCACTTGTGACATAATGAGAGTTATTTAATTTTAGAGTGGCTTTCAATGCGTGTATTAAATTTCATTTTCTTATAGCTTCTCCTTTTGTATGAGTTATGGATGAAGTTACAAGTCAAGCATGAACACACACTTAATTAGGTTCTCCTAGGATTAAGTCCTATTGTTTTTCCATTTATTTGAATAGTAGATGAAGTAAGCAGGAGGAGCCATGGCCCACTAGGCTTGGTTGACTCAAAAGAACCTTCTCTCTCTATACATACATATATATATATATATATATATATATATATATATATATATATATATATATATATATATATATATATATATATATATATTATATATATATATATACATAATCATTCATAATCAATCTACTTGTCATCTCATCTTTGAAAAGAATGGTTGAGGTGATAAAACAAAAAACATTTAATATATATGTATTAAAAACTATATTAATATTTTTACTTTTTAATTCAAATCTTTATTGTTTAAGAAGATATACATATGGATGGGTGTGCCTATTTACCAATATATATATATATATATATATATATATATATATATATATATATATATATATATATATATATATATATATATATATGCAAAGCATTAATTGCACATACTTATGTTTTAATACATAATCATGTGTAAATATTTTCACTGCTCAATCTTTGAAATCAATGATGAAGATTAAAATTGCATACTTTACGTTTAATGTATCATGTGCATTGAATCTAAATTAATTCGAATAATGAAGATGTTTTATTAAGATCATGCAATTTAAACATTTTGTAGCTACTACTCCCTCTGTCTATCTATATATTCATTATGAGAGAGTGATTGGAATATGCTTATATTAGTTCCCTCATATCCACTCAATGCTTTTGGTTATCATGAGTGTAATAACAATCATTCATACTTTTCAAAACCTCTTAAAAACTTTAAATTATACTCATGTCACCCAAAAGTATTGGTTAACGAGTGAAGACGTTATAAGTGAGCATGACATGACATATTTTCATATTATATATATATATATATATATATATATGTGTGTGTGTGTGTGTGTGTGTGTGTGTGTGTGTGTGTGTAAGAGAGAGAAAAAGCATGTAAACGTGCTTGAAAGGAATATGACAAAGACTACATGAGACACATGAAGGAAATTGTAACGTGTCGACCAGTTCAATGCATTTGATCTTGATATCTAGGGTTGGCAATATTAGACATGACATGAGAACCTCGACCAAAAGTCTTTGTGTTCACCGATGTACGCAAAGAAGTCGTATCCTTAGGAGTTGACTCGGCTTTGGCACGAACACGAAATGCATTATACAAACATGATCCAGAACACGAAATAAGCATGTAAATCACAACAAACACGAATACCCACCACAAGCACAACCCTTAAAGTCTGTGTCTATGTCTGCCACGGTTTCTATATTGAATCACATCTTTTTTTTTCTCCGAAAAAATTAATCTTATGTCATTAACAGCCCGTGGGCTAATCCATGCTGGGCATCATCATTGTTTTAAAATTCATATTGGCTAAAGTACAATATAATTAGTGGAAAGTTGAATCAAAACGGATCAACTAATCCAAGTTTATTCGAGATGGATATAAATTAGGTCCGGTTTGTTCAAACCTTGTTGGAGACTCTGCAAAGTGGGTGACCATCTATTCCTGCTAACAGGCAGTGTAGATACAAAGAAACATTCTAACCCTATGGGGTTTAGCTCGAAAGCCAAACCGGCAACGATGAGATCAAGAGTTCAATACCCAGCTTGTACATCACTTGCCATGAGGAGAAGCTTGCGTCCCCACTCCGTCTGGCAAGGGATGATCTTGACCATTTGCAGTGGAGGATCTACATTGAGCCGATTCCGGCTGGAAATTTTAAAAATCAACTTAAAGTCTATAGCTCATGGTGAGATTCATAGTTCTTCCACCCCAAATCATTCGAGAGAGTATTTATCAAAGAGATGGTGAGATTCATAGTTCTTCCACCCTAAATCATTCTAGAGGGTATTTATCAAAGAGTTTCTAGATCCGCCACTCACTATTCATTAGCATTGTTGTGTATAGTTCATCTCATCCTAAAATTTTTCCACCATCACAAATACAAATGAAGTAAATTTTACATTGTAAACCAAAAAACTAGTCCGAGTAGTAAGTTGACTATATATTTTTCTTAAAAAATCGTAAAATTCAAACAAATTTGTAAACCCATTGCTAAACTGGTGGACTTCCTGGTCTTGGAAAGCCAATGATATGAAATAAGCTTGATTAATGAGTAATAATAACAGTCGAGCAATAGGTCACCTGTCTAGGTGGTTGACTCACAAGTTGAAGATCATGAGTTCGATGCTTAGGGTGGTTTGTTTAGAAGCTCAACTCTGCATCATATTAAGCAACAATAATAATAATGTGATAACCAAGTTATAGCATAATGTGATTAATATGGCACTGTGGGCATGTCTAATTTGCTCAAGCAAGGTTTTGAGATGTGTTAGTCGGGTCAATTCCATAATGATCCAAAAGCTCACTAGGTGGGTCCGGATTAGATAGGAATGACGATCTAGTTGATCCCTGACAGTGGTGTTTTTGTTATATTACTATTTCATTTTATGCTATTCTATCAGGTGCAACAAATAAATCATTACATCGAATTAGTTTCTTTCACATTTATGACGAGCCTGTGCTCTCCCAAAGCCATAACCAAGGTGGGGCCTCCTTGGCTAATGTCTGACATCGGTGGGCCACACCCAGTTGCATCATGCGAGGCCTTCCATTAAAACCCTAATATCTCTTCTTCATGATTCCTCAAAACCCTGATAGTATTTCAAAAGGGTTTTAATGGCGTCAGCTAACAACCTCAGTACAAGCCAACACTCAATAGCATGGCCTGGATAAGACCGGTTCCAGTTTTCTCAAAACCTCGAATTATGGTAGGTAATTATTATTAAAAAAATTAAATTTAAAAAAATAAAAATATTGAAACCGGCTGTTTAAAACCATCAATTCTGATTTTGAAAGCCCCCAATTTATCTTTTGGGTCGTGTTAGAGTCCATATGGACCCGACACGCCTAACATGTTAAGTTTTGAGATGGGTTTTGGTTGAGTTTTCTGGTTGTGTTCGTGTGAATACTGATTAACCTAGAAGAGTACAGTGTTCTTTGCATTTTTGTGTAGTCGATTTTTCGACCCAGCGTCGTCACTCGTCATTTCTAGGAAAGCCTGGAACAAAAGTGGGAATAGCGAATCTTGTCACAGGAAGGACACGTGTCGCATCGTTCCGTGTCAGAAAACGTAAACGTGTCTTGGGTACTCCCTCGGATACCGAATTTAGCATTTGACCGTGCAGTTTGTGCCCAATTTGGCAATACGGAAGGTGTCAGGCCATCATGAACTCTATGCACTTCACACAACTGATTCCCGCTTTGAGGCGTTTCAGAGAAACGTGAAAAAATAGTAAAGAAAAGGGTGGAGGGTAAAAGTAAAATCAAGGAAGCAGGTTGCCTTGTGAACGTGGGCGTCTTTGACAAATGAGGAATTGGGGAAGTTTGTGCTTTATATTCTCTTTTATAAACCCTATTTTACCTAGAAAAGTGGAAAATTTTGAGATTCGCAATTCACGTTGACCATTACTTAGGTATTAATTGAAACGCCTCTTGAACAGGTAATAATATAATATAATATAATATATATAAACCCAATTATATCCATTTATAACGTAAAATATAAATTACATTTTTAAAAATTTAAAATAGATATTATTAACATGAGTTGGATTAATCACACACTCCCTCTCTCTCTCTATAATATATATATATATATATATATTAAGAATGATAAGATCTTTTATGTATTTCTTAAAGACCCTTCGATTGATAGAGGGTATTCCCACTATTGTCACCTCTAAATGGGACTTTGACCTACATTTACTTGGATCTCTATCAATAATGACTTATTGGCCGTTGGCATGCTACTTAGGGGCACAAGAACTTCATGTTGGGTTTCGGGTTTCATGTCATGTATGAAACCCTACCTCCAATGGCTGATATACATGGAGAGATGGGGCAGTGGCTTCTCCTAAAATTTTGAAAATTTATACTGAAACCTATGTTTTCAGTGAATGTATAATTGAGATTCATGCTTCACTCCTTCTAACACGATGTAATATATATGCTGCTCTCCCCAACACTATTTTCTAAATCCACCACTGCCTCAAAGAGCAAATGATCAACAAGCTGCCTTCCATATGGAAGCTCTTGAGAATAGAACAAACGACCTTCAATTTCAAGGCTTTTTTTTAATCGTCCTCTTATCGCAGAGCTCTCTAACTCTTTGGAGAAGAAAAAGTACTTGTTTAAATGCTTATGCCGCCTGAACAATCTCATATAATTAAAGAGACAATAGTTAAAAGTAACGCCCATTAATTTTGCACCCGGTATCTTAGGAACGATGAATGGGAGAATAAAGGCCATTAAAGAGTACATTGTGTCTTAACTATATACAGATTCCAACCTGAATTCTTTTAGAAAGATTGAGGTTAAATTGTTTAAATTCCAAACATCTGCTACAATGGGAAGGCTTAAGCCAGATGCATGGTCCGGACCGCGAACTCATGACGTTCACCTTGTGGGTCGACCTCCGGCGAGGTAAGCTATTGCTGGTTGTGCTAAGTCCAAATCTTCCTTTGGTAAGAGCTTTGAAATCTACCTGGTCCAATCCTAACACACATGCGAACCCTAGACAGGAATCAAACTCTCCACCTACGGCAACAGCCTCAGAGCGGCTTGCCAGTTAAGCTAATAGATTCTGCTCCAACCGACCCGACCCGAACACTCGTGCTTTTAAAATAAGGATTTTTAAACACAACTAATACAACTAAATTCTCATATAGTTCGTTGATTTAAAAATAAATGGATTTAGGATTAGAGATAGAAATTCTTATTTTAAAAATACTGTTTATTATACAACAACAACAACTACTACTACTAAGCCTTTTTCCATACTAGATAATTCGCATAATTTTTAATGTCTCCCTTGTTCTTATATATGGGTATAAGTGTACTTGTTCTCCATTCCATGGACATCTTTTGGTTTTTTCATATTTCATTAAATGGTATTGTAAGTCAAGTGATTCCTATTTCTCATAGTATTTTCCAAACTTTTATAGGAATATTATCTCGTCCTACCGATTTACCACCCTTCATATGTTTAAGAGCTTCTTTGACTTCATTCTTTTGAATATGTCAATATAAATTGTGGTTTATATACTTTTATAATTTAGCTAACTCTCGTAAGTTAATACTAACATCTTTATTTTCATTAAAAAGCTTATAAAAATAGTTTTTTCATCTATTTCTCATATCATCATTTGCTATTAGAATTTTTTCATCCTCGTCTTTGATGCATCTAACATAATTAAGATCTTTAGTTTTCTTATCTCTAGCCCTAGCTATCATAAAAATATCTCTTTCACCTTCTTTTGAGTTGAGTTTTTTATATAAATCCTCTCAAAATTTAGCTTTTGCTTGACTCACGGCTTTTTTCGCTTTCTTTTTTGCTTTCTTATAAGCCTCTAAAGTTTCACTAGTTTTCTTAGCATAATATAATTTGTAACATGCCCTCTTTGCCGTGATTTTATTTTGCACTACTTCACTCCACCACCAAACTTCTTTTTATGCCCGTACACCTCCCTTAGATATACTCCTAACACATCTTTCGTCACTTTCCTAATATGTATAGCCATATTGTGCCACATATTACAGGGTGTACCAACATAATTTCAAACATCTCTTTAAAGGACTTTGTGTTTAAATATATATTCTTTCTTGCTTTTGAAGTTCCACCATTTAGTCCAAATAGCTCGATGCACTCTTTTCTTCTTTGTTTATTTTTTTATTTGTAAATCCATAACTAAAAGTCGATGTTGGGTGGTTAAGCTTTCTACTAGAATTACCTTGAAATATTTACAACATGCTCTATCTTTTTTTCTACAAATAAAGTAATCAATTTGTGTTTGTGATAGGCCACTCTTATAAGTAATTAAATGTTCATCTCATTTTTTTAAGATTGTATTGACTATAAAGAGATCAAATGCCATAGCAAAATTTAGAATCTTCCTACCTTCCACATTTATATCCCCAAAACCAAAGTTTCCATGAATCCCTTCATATCCTAATGCCTCTTTACCGATATGTCCATTTAAGTCTCATTCTAAACAAATCATCTCACTTTGTAGAATCTTTTGAATCACCTTATCTAACTCTTCCTAGAAAGCTCTCTTTATACTATCTTATCTTCTGGTCTTACTTGGGGTGCGTAAGCAAAACTATATTCAAAACCTTTGCTACTAACCATGATTTCAATGTCATGATTCGGTTACCATATCGTTGTATGTCTACTATACTATTTTTAATCTTTATTTATAATAATACCAACTCCGTTTCAAGCTTTTTCTTTACTTTAGTACCATAATTTAAAACCTTTACCTCTATCTCCTTTGCTCTTTCTCCAACCCATTTTGTCTCTTATAAACATATAATATGAACCTTTCTCCGAATCATAGTATATATCACCTCCATTAACTTATCAGATAATGTTTTGATATTTCAAGAACCAATACGAATCTTATTATCTAGTACTAGCTTTCTTACCCCCCACATCCGTCCATAATAAAAATGTGGAGACCCTCTCTGAAAATTATTCACTACATTCAGGCAAAAATGTAGTGACCTTTGATTACTTATTAATGCATTCGGGATTTGCAGTATGTCGCTAGGCGGGGACGCTTCAAAGCAATACTCATAATTTTTGTAATCGATGTTATAAAAATCCGACGAGGTTAATGCATTCGGGATTTGCAGTATCCGCTAGGCGAGGTACTTAATTTTTGTAATCGATGTTATAAAAATCCGACGAGGTTTTACACTGACTGTCGAAAGTCTAACACAACTCTCCTCTTTTATTCGAGCTTGAGATTGACAATGCAAAGGTGATCCCTTACATGAACGGAGTTAAAAATATTATTTATTATATTGAAATTAAAAAATGCATTTGAATCCTAGATTTTGTTTCCGTTTCGGGTTTGGCTCCAATAGGTAAAACAAGAATCCAGTCTCGGTGGTCTAGGTTCTATTTTGGATCCAGTTCTACCTGCCGTACCGCCCCGGCAGGTCTGAACCGTCTTGCGGATAGCGGCTGCTAAGTCAACAATGGCGCATGTAAAGGCTTTTCGGTCATTCGACATGTAATTATTGGAGGAGGCATGTTGGGTCATTTGAGACCCACACGTTGCAAAGGGTGACAGAATGAGTCACTAGATTGAGACATCAACCTTTGGTCTCCACCCTCTCCCTTCAAAGACACAAAACTCTGATCAGTTAAATATTGACAAAATGTAACACATTATATATATATATATATTAAATCATCACATACATAAATATACAAAGAAAGGAAAAGATTATGACCTTTCCTTCTGTCTTTCTCTCTCTCTATATAATATAGTGTATACAAAAGAAGTTCAGTCCTTAAATCTTATCATACTCAAATTTATTTTTATATATTTATTATTTAGTTAACATGATTAATATAGAAATTTAAATTTAACAATTAAATTAAAAGAGTCATATTTATGTTTAATGAAATAATTGAGATAATAAAATAGATTCAAGGTTTATCCATTCTTCTCATTGGAAAAAGAGATATAATAAAGGAAAAACGAAAACCAAGATGCCGGAATTTTGGACTTCTCGTTGGTGTGTTTTTGCACAGCGGGCGGCCGTTTTTCGAGTGGAAGCAGGCGAAGAGAAAAAGTTAGAGAAGCCATTACACCGTCAAATATTTCATCTGTACTTCGCTTTATCCGATGAATTTATATGCACGCTTTAATGGGGAAAAATGATTATACAAATAAAATAATAGTAAAATCCTAAGAGAGAGAATAAAAGGTGGAGAGCAAAAGAAGGAGAGAGCGATCTTCTCTATGCTCTCAAATTTACTGCGATCTTTGAACCCTAGAGAGAGAGAAGCCTGCCGTGAAGTGGGCACTTTTCATGTTACTAGCACATTGGTGATGCATCTTTTACCAGTTTTGGTTCTCTGGCTTTTTGAACTTCTTCACTGTTCATCCTCTCAATAATTCCCCTCAGCCAACCTTTCACAGCTTCACTGCACTTTTTCCTTTTATAACGGGAGGAAACAATCAAAGACGTCAACTGTTTTACCCCTCCCCCTCTCTCTCTTTCTTCTACGTGGGATTTTTTTTCGTCGAGCTGGGAACCGTAAAGGCATGTAAAAGTATAAAAGAGATGAAAAGCTATTCTGGTTTTCTTGGTGTTTTTGAGCTGTCGTTTGTCAGAGGAATGAATGGTTGTGAACCCGATTTCAGTCTGTTGGTGCTGTTTGCTACAGTTATTATATGCTAATCACCTTCTTCTCACTTCTTTTTATACATGAGCTTCCCTGAGGGATGGTTAGACTTATTTCATGAGTTGGTTTGAAAAAGAAAAGCTAGAAGAGAAACAGAGATCACCCTTTTTCGGCTTAGTTGCAAGGTGCCTTCACTCTAGAGGCGTGCCCATTTTTAGAAAATTGGTGGTGATAGAAAAAAGGGGACACCTAAGCCTGATTTTTGAGTTGGGTATTTCCTTTATCTGGGAAGCATGAGTGTGAGTGCAGTGGAAAAGCTGGTTTCTCTTTATGATCCATTGTGACTTCATGGATTTTGGATTTGTCTCCTCTTTTTGACTCTGGGTTTGTTGAGAAGAGGTGTCTCAAGGGAGGAAAAATGGAGAAGGAAGGGGTTGTCATGAACTGGGAGATGAAGCCCCCTACTTTTGATATGGAGAGTTTGGTCTTCCTGTCAGGAAGAGCTGAAGCTCATGTAGATGGTCATGGTCAGGCTATGAGGAATCAAATCTCCGCTGTGGATGGAAAGCAACAGAATAAAGGAAGTTGCATGGTCGATTTGAAACTTGGCAGATTGGGAGATTTTGGTGATGGATTCAGTAATCTGAAGGCGGCTTCGGCGCCGTCCGTGGCTGTTTCTCCTGGCGCCGCTAGGAGGAGCAGGTCGTCTAATAATAGCAACCAGGTGGCTGCTTGCATTGTTGATGATTGCAGTGCAGATCTCAGTGGGTGCAAGGACTATCACAAGAAGCACAAAGTCTGTGAGGCTCATTCCAAGGCCGTTAAGGTGACAGTGGAGGGTGTTGAGAAGAGATTCTGCCAGCAGTGTAGCAAGTTCGGTCGTTTTCTTTCTTCCCTTCCTTTCCCATCTGCTCGCTTTCTTTCTTCTTAAAAGGAATTTGATGCATAAAAATCATACTTGCTTTCCTTTTCTCCTTGATCTTCTCTGTCTTTTTATTTTGTTTGGTTTTATGTTTTGTGTTAAATTTGAAAGAACCCATTTTTTGGTGGTGGTTGATTCATGGATTCTGGAACTTAATTCTGAGACAAGATCGAGCTGAATGGTGACGTAGAATCCTTGTAGCAACCCCACTTAGTGTGGGAAAAGGCTTGGTTTTGGTCGGGTTGATTCGTGGATGGTTGTAGTTGAGCTTTTGCTTGTCTTTTGATTGGATCTTCGTGTGATATGATGCTTGATTTTCCGCTTTTCATGGTATTCTGCCATGCCATAAATAAAACATGTGTTTTTGCCTAAATGGGAGTATGCAGATAGCAATAGTTTGTGTTTATGTGATACGCTTCTCTCTATGTTTGTCTATAATTATGCTGCATATCTTGATTGGCTGTAGTTTTCGTTGCTTTATTCTATTTGTATTCAACGAAAGTACTTGTGAGTGTTTTCGTAGTGTCATGATCATCATTGGTAATTCGGCGCTACCACCAATTTTTTCCTGTTGTGGATATGCGTTTCTCTTGTTGAAGATTCCTGTAAGGGTCCATTGGCAAATCGCAGTCAAGTCTCTTGAGATGAAGTTGGTCGCTTGTGCCCGCCTGATAATTCATCAGAATTTTTTGAACTGAGAATATTGTCTTGATGGAAAGTTTTCATAATTGTTCTAGACAGCAAAAGAAATAAAGAAAAGAAAAAAGGTGGAGTAAGTACGGTTATGTCTCAGTGGACGCTCTGCCATGCTTGCGTTTTGTAGCTGAAAGTTCCTTCTCCTATAGTCTACTCCTCCTCGCTGGTTTAGTCCTTTCCCATACTTCCTGTTTTGCCCCTTTCATACAGGATTATTTTTCTTCTAGAAAAAGATAATTTCGTAAAACTTTGGATCTTTTGTTCACTCTCTTTCTGTTTTCGGCCCTCCATGACGGACTGTTATGGACTGTTCCTTGTGAGAGATGAAACTTTGTGAAGCTCACATCTCTCTCTCTCTGTCTCTCCCACTCAAGCACACACACAGTGCATATTGGGGAACGTCTTTTAATTATCTTTGACTAATACACGATTCTCGAGTAATGAGTTACTTGACAATGGAACCCTTTTACTTGGGGCTTCATGATACACACCATATCTTTACCACTAATTTTGTCACAGTGGGTATCGAGTAGCTTGAATTGGAAATAGCTTTTAACGTTGGCTACAAAATCGAGGCTCCTTTTATATATTATTGGAACATATTCAACAAGCTGATTTAATAACCAAAAGAACCGAATATCATGTGACCTTTTTGTAGAAATCACATACTTTGTGATAGATTATCTCAATATTTATATATGTTTTCAATATTATTCGTTTAATTCCTCCAAGATTTTTGCTGACGAAAGAAATTCTCATACCGTCATGGAGTGTTGGTTGATGAGATCCTGGCAATTTTGAGCAGGCTTTCATGGTGGGCTGACTTTGCAGCTGAACATAATTGAGCTTTGCTGATATTTGTTTCATAAGAGGCCCTTCTCTTGGTTCTATGTAGAACCATCTTACTCAAGCATCCGGGTAAGAAAAATGAATACATGAATGCCCATGAACAACGATGACTAAAAGTATCACGCATTTGTTTTGTGAATGGACTACATCGGTGTTGACTGAACATTCTTGTACCATATTAAACAACTTTTGACTTGTACCTTCTTGGTAACAAACAAAGCTTGCATGGTTTAATACTGAGGTTGAACCCCTGTTTCATTTATCTATTAAAGTTCGACCATGTGTCTTTTTGTATTCTTTCTTGATCATTTAGATAATCTGATGAAGGAAACATTGATGACATTTCTTATGATCGGTGATTCATTTGCCTCATGTGCATGCCCTTCTCAAATCCATGACCTTAGGTTCTTTTATTCTCTTTGGGGGAGAAGGTGGTGTTGCTGGGTTTTTCGGTGCTGGGAAATAAGGATGCCGAACAATATTCTTTTTTAAATGTTTCTTAATGCTTAAAGAGTACTGTCTTCATCTGTTTGACAATTTACAAGTCGAACCTTTGGGGTCAAGTTCTTTGATTAGTTCGTGCTTCATGTTCCAATATATTAATCATGTTGCACTTAATTAGTTCCTCTGGTGTCTTGATTAAGTACTCTCAGAAATATATCCAGTCACATTGTATGCTCAAGATTTATGCTGGGTATTCAAGCGTGCGTCGCTGTACGATTGGGAATGAGCGTCTCTTGCAGCTTGATTAGTTGACAGATGAATTTTATTCTCCAATTACAGAAGCTAAGCATGTATAAGGAAGAAGTTTTCCAGACGTCTATGATGAGTTATATGACTAGGTTCAGTTTTATGAAGAGAACCAATGTATCTGTCCATCTGTGGGTGGATTAGTCATTTACTTTTCATTTTCTGGTTTTCTTTCTAATTTGCCACATATTGAATCTTGACTTTCATTTTTCTCGTTGTTTTGGATTGGAAATCGATCTTGTTTGCAACTTCGGTCAAGTTCTCTTTGATGTTATGTTCTTGTTTGTGTTGAGTAAGCCTTTGATCAATCCGTGTTGCTAGGGGAACATTAGGTGTATATGAGAAATAATATTTTCTCGGATATTTTGGGCACTAGGTCATTTAGAATTTTTATACTATTAACTCATGTATTGATTGTGCCATCTATGAGGCACAATCAGGTTTCGGTCCTTGCCTTAGTAAAGAAAGGTTTTGATGTCAGGATTGTTCTTAGCAAGGTGAATGAGGGAAACATGGATGTATATTTTTCTTTAGAGAATTTGATATAGAACATGGACTGTTCAAACAAAAAGTTAATGAAAGTGAAAGTTCTTTTGCTTATATTGAATGTGCTTTTGATATTGATGTGAATGTATGGCATAAACGCCTTGGGCATATAAGTTTGGAAAAGTTGAAGAAATTATCCAATTTTGAATTATTGCAAAGATTTGAGGAAAATACTTTAACAAGTGTGAAGCTTGCATAAAAGGAAAATGACGAGAAAAGTTTTTTCCAAAGAGACAACAGGGGCAACAACCATGTTGAAAGTCATTGACATTGATTTATGTGGACCCTTCGTAGTAAGGTCACAATGAGTAAAAGTTTATTTCATAACCTTTATCGATGATTACTCGAGATATACGTGTATATATCTCCTAGCACATAAATCTGAAGCACTTGAAACATTTAAAGAATATAAACAAGAAGTTGAAAATCAACTAGGGCATTAAATCAAAGTCTTAAGATCAGATTGAGGTAGATAATATATCTTTGTAGAATTTTTGGAGTTTTGTAAAGACTTAGTATTTCAAACCAAAATATAATACCGAAGATACCTCAACAAAATAGTTTAGCTGAAAGTTATAACAGGACCTTATTAAACATGACAAGGTCAATGTTAAACGATGACTCTCTATCAAGGATATTTTCGGGAGAAGCAATAAGTACAGTGGTATACATACTAAATAGAGTACCCTGTAAGGTTGTATACACTACACCATATGAGATGTAGTTTGGAAGAAAACCCAACCTATGTCATCTCAAGAAGTGGGATCTATTGCTCATATAAAGTTCCTTTATAAGTCTAGAGGTAAGCTAGACAACAGGTCCTTGAGATGTATATTTATTGGATATCCTAAAGGCTCAAAAGAATATCGGTTTTATCATAAGGACCGCAGATTGATAGAGAATAAAGATGTTAAATTTTTAGAAGATACTAAGAATGATATCTTGTTAAATAATGATGAGTATGCTGATCATTTAGTAAACCTACATCAATCGTCATTTGAACCTATACAAGATCTCTATGAAACAACCAAAACTTTAAGTGAACATAAAAGGCCTAGGGCCACACCATCCTACTAAAAGGATTATAACACTTATCTTACAGAAGAAGTGTATGAGCAAGCTATAAACTCATCGGAAGCAACAGACTAGGAGAAAGCCATGGATGAGGAAATTGAATCCATTGAGAAAAACTAGTCTGGAAACTAGCTGATTTGCTAAAAGGAAGGAAAGCCATAGAATTGATGGCATGTTCTTGTTTGTTGATTAAGCCTTTGATCTAATGTTTGAGTCCCTTCTTAAGTGTATCTTTAAAACCCTTAACTTTCAGCATTAAAACCTTTGGCCTTTCCTGGTGATTTTCTTTTGCATGCCAAAGTTTTAGCATTGATCAATAAATTTCTTTGTGTAGGGTTTTACATTCAAATTTGTATATAAGCATGTTCATGAGGAACTGCCGATTGTGTTATTCCCCCCATCTAGTGCGATAGTGTCCAACAGTTTTTGTCAATGTATTTTTGCAGATTTCATGCACTATCGGAGTTTGATGAGGTAAAAAGAAGTTGTAGGAAGCGACTGGATGGACATAATAAGCGCCGCAGGAAATCTCATCCAGATGTATCATCAGGAGGCTCAGTTGCAAATATCCAAGGTTTGTGTCTTTTGACAGAAGCATTGTCAGTATTTCGGTAATTTAACGTTGTGGATTTTCAGCCGCTGGGTCATGGCTGTCAACTGGTTTAGATGTCTTCTATGTTTTCCTATCTCGGTCCAGTTGAGGCTCATAAGGGATCTTTGTATTTTAGGCCTTGGGTCATTCCATCAGGTTTTCAGACTGTAGAAAGCAAGTATTAGAGTCTAACTCCTTGAAGTCGCTGGGTTTGCACGACTTCGGTGAAGTTTGGAGTAGAAACGTTTGTGCTTTGTAAACTACTTGGTTGGTTTAGGGGGAGTAATTGAGGAATTGAACCCTATCGTTCTGTAACTCCTAGTTGCAAACTGCCAACTTAAAAAATGGAAAAGTTGAAAATTACTTCAACTTAAGCCAAGCATATCATGCCCTGGTGAAGCCTGAAGATCGGGAATTTGGATCTTCTTCTCTGCCAAGTGTTCCTGTATTGCCGCTAACCGTGAATTTGGTCTGATTACCGGGGGTCCTTTTTGCACTTCATAATAGGTGTCCAATCATATATGAATCAACACAACTTTCCAAATGCTATTCGGGAGCACAGCTGGACTGCTGGGTTTGTCAAATCGGAGGAAGGATCCGTCTACAACCAGCAGTTGCAAATGCTGCCCATGAACAGGCAGCAATCATTCTTTGGCCCATCTTCAAGCTACTACAAGGGCACTAAACAGTTTCCTTTCTTGCAAAACGGTGACATCAAACTCGGGAGCAAACCGATTGAAACATCCGTGTGCCAACCTCTTGCTAATGCAGCGGCCACACAGGGAAGCAGCAACAGATTTTTTTCGGATGGTTTAGTGATAGGTTCTGATTGTGCTCTCTCTCTTCTGTCATCATCGACACAGTCATCTGGATTGAGTCTGAACATGGACCAGATTCCCATGGCTCTTCCTCTTGTCCAGGGTATGCAATTCAATGGCATTGATCGGTTTCCCTCGGACAAGGTTTTAACAATCAGCTGCTGCAACACAAACGGTGTAGCGCCTAATCATTTCTCATGTGCCGGGATTGTGGATGATCAGATAGGCCCAATTTTAGTTGCCAACTCTGGTCATGCTGAGTTCCATTCCCAGGGACTACTGCAACATGCTAGTGATGTTGCAAATCCTGCAAATGGGGTTGTCCAACCCATCCACTTCTCTTGGCAGTAAGCTGAAGCATAGCAAGCTGCTATCGACCCAACTCTCATCTTGCTAAGATCAAATTCTTTGTTCCTTCTTGCACTCTCTTATTTTAAGGATTGTTATTTATCCATGGATAATGGTGCTTTCTTATGGATATTATGTTTTTTTCTTTGTTCATCTGTTCTATTGAAGCTGTTCTGATTCGTCTTGTCTGCAGCATCTTTTTCATGTTTGCTGGTATTGCTTGCTTTGCATATATATCGTACGTTCTTTTTACTTAAATCTGTATATCACAGTTGCTGATCTTTGCAAGAGGTTTGGTTCGTGTTTCTTTTGAAGATTTTGAGAGGAAACTGGATATTTCGGGAATATCTTGCAAGAAATGCAAAATCTTGTCAAAACATTCCTCATGATTTTTGTCGTAATACCATGAAAAATTTAAACCATTTTCAAGTATATATACATATATGTTCCTGATTTTGTTTCTTTTATTTAAGTAACTTTTTAAAACGTTTATTTTTAATAGTTCCATAGAAGAAATAGTATCAAGATGTGGTTTTTCTCTCTTTGTATATTATGAATATTCTTAATGCATCGAAAAACTCCCCTGACCCTGAGAGAATCATTGCAGATAGAAACCCCGAGGTGGATTGGTGACTGCACATTGTAGCTGTGCTTATTACAGCCATTTGTATATTCCCAGTCATTAGATAAAGTATGAGGATATAAAACTTTAAAGTTTCTCATTGTGGTTGTGTTCAATTTGTGCACTGAATTCTGTTCGAATAACCAGCAGACATTGAATTTTGATCTTCATGTCCAAGATTTGCATATGCTAAGTCCAATCCTAGGCAGTTTTTATTGTGTTTGCCATACTGTGCCCCTTTTTCAGTGTTTCTCAGACGCATTTATGGGCAATTAACCCTAGAGATCAGGCTATTTTACTACAAAGAATGTTGATTAAGGTCTAGTGGAGTTCATAACTGTCAATTTCCGCTTGCACTAACAAGGACTGCTCAGAGTGATGTGGTCATTACCTCTCAAAGCATGTAAGAGCCATACTGGCCGATATTCTTTTTAAAATACTGCATTTCATTTCATTGCCTCCCTTCGTTTCCTTCTTGTCTGTGAGGTGAAAAGCTGTAAGCAGGTCAGGCAGTGTTGTGAGAATTGAATCTCATCGAATCGATGGTAATTGGATTCGGTACAAGTGGTTCAGTGGGCAGCCATAATTCGCAGTTTTTCTCATTGAATCTTCTGATTTAATCAGAACTCAACTGATTGGGGACTAATTTTTTGTCTTTGAATTCTGAATTTGCTGCTTCACTGCTGTTCGATTCATCCGAGTCTCTGAATTAACTTGGAAAATGGTTCAATCCGGAAACTGAATCTGACAATTAAGTAGTGATTCTTTCAAAAGGGTGGGGTATTCAACCCTTTGAATGAAACAGCAGTTTGAGAAGCACCATTGCATGCTGGGATCTTGATATGCTAGTGTAGAAACAAAGCCAAGAAGATCATTTTAGGGTTATGGAGATCCTGCAGTCAATTCACAATGATCTTATTGTTTGAATAAACCATTCTTAAGATGATTACTTGAAAACTCGGCTCGATTCCAGTTAAAACTCTGTTTTATTTCACTAAGTTGAATTATAATTTGCATCGACAGATTAACATGAGGTGGGGCGTTCGCCCCAACCAAAATTTGGAAATTTTTGAAAAAGAATAGACATTGGTTAAACATGTAGGCTATGTTACAAAGCATACGGTGCAACCACGGGCTTTTTTATAACCGTGGGCTTTTTGCTACACCACAATATAACACTAGGTTACCTGCTTCCTCTCTCTCAGAAGTTTTCTAGATCTGCCACAGTGATGTGATGGCTTTTCTTTTTCCCCTCGTCAGAGACGAAAGACAAACTTGATTTCATTAGAACGACAAAGGCGAAAGGTTACATTAAAGATTATAGATATCTTTATACATTCGAATGCATTTTGACCGGGAACCACAAGCGTATTACAACGAGCAGTAGCTCCCCTGGCTGCGTGGTTGACACAAGCTGAAAATCATGAGTATGCTGATGGCAAGAGGGGAAAAAGGGGTGTTGCCAAAGGTACATCCTTTTTACTAAGAGCATTTTTCTTGTGCTCTTATTGTTGAAAATCCTTCTATTACTATTGCTATGCAAACTGTCCGCTTGAAGTGCACGCTTCTATTATAAAGGAGATGAATGAGGCATGCGTCTTCTTTGTATAAGAGATGAACCCACAATCCCTCTCTTATTGTGAAGAAAGGATGGTGGAAAAGGGAACAAGGCGGTGATGGGTTCAGACGGTACGAAAGAGGATATAGAGTAGGGAGAGATGGAAGAAGAGAGAGACGACCGATAAATGCTGATGGCAAGAGGAAAGAGTAAGAAAGGGGTGATAGGTGTTAGTGGCCGATTCTGACTGTGTGAGAGATATGGAGGGAGAGCAAATAATTTGAGATGTGCATTTTGTAACTACTAAAAGAAGCCCAACACGACATAACACGTGATGACAATGAAATTATGCTATGCTGGCAGAAAAAACGTCCATTTTCGCCAAAAGGGCGTTCGCCATCTTCATGTGAAAGAAAAGCACACGAAGGAGAGACATCACGCAAAAGCAATTTGTTTGGTGTTGGGTGGTTTTAGTTTCTCTGTCCGAGGCCAGGAGACCTGCTTCTTATTCTTAGCATGAAAAGGACTTGGATTATAACCATCATACGTCGTTCTTGTTGAAGTAATTATCGCTATCATTATCATTAAGACCAAAATTGTCGTTTTTAGTTAACTCTTTTTGTATGTTAATGGTCTTACCCACGTCAAGCTCTCCTTATCTTTGAATTTGTGCCTCTAATGATGCATGCATGTAGGGATAGCGAAACCTTATCTTTCAATAAGTGTCCTTAATTAAGGATATTCATGGTTCGGTTTGGTTCTGTTTTAGTCTTAACCTTGAACCGAAACGTTTCTCATGATTCTTAGTATTTTGAGGACCAAACCAAAACATTACTCGGAGTTTGATTCTAAACCACTGTTTTTTTGTAATGCAACATAAAGGAGACGATTGTTAGGGGGCCAGTAGCAATCTACCGTGAACAGCATTTTCTCCAATTTTTTAAATTTAATATTATGTAGTCAATTATCTTGTAACAAATATTAAACTAATAAGAACAAATATTATACTTGACTGTCGAGAAAGATAGGGAGGCACAAACCAGATGCAAGCCCCTCGTATTGAACTCATGACCTTCAATTCGAGAGTCGATAGCCTAGCAAGGTGAGCCAATATAATTGTTCGTTGTGGAGGTTGGTAAAAAATTTGATAGACCAAATTTATCAACCTTTTGATAATAAAACCTAAACCTAAGGAGCACAGGAGGCCTCTAGCTGTTAAAGCTGCATTTCTTGGTCCATACGCTATATGGGAAAATTCTAAAAATCCCTTGTTCTTTATTTAATTTATTCAATTTCTCAATTTAAATATTTACATCATTATGCGATACTAACTATACCAAGATAATAAACAATAACTATCGTTTTTTTGTTGCTATAGTTATGCGAGATGGATTTTCAAAATAAAAGTTTCATCCTTTTTGTAGAAGGTATTACATTTTGTTACTTCAAAGGTTCAGTTTGTCCATGAACCTTGAATGGACATGTATGTGGCTATATATAGGCATGACTGCTTCTGAGGAGAAAACCGATGTCTATATAAAGGTAACATTAGCCAAGGATAAGTTCAAACCCTCATTTTCGTCACGTAACTTCATAAATTTTGAGATCATATTATGAAAAGGGCTTTTTAGCCATACTTGCATGACATGTGGGCTGCACCAGGTTTGGATGAGGGATATGTTGGCGATTCCCATGGCTCTCCGGCGTCCTATGCAACAGTTGAATGAAGCCTCGCTCTAGGTACGCAACAACGGATCGTTTCTTTCCAATGAATAGGTATGTAGATCTGGTGTTTCAAGGTTTCCTCACAGTTAGATGAAGCCTCGCTCTATTTATAGAGTAACGCCTGCTCCATGACCTCTTTGATTCTCTACTGGGCTTTCTTTTTCTAGAGCCCTTATCCGATCGGTTAAGAATAATCACCGTAATTGCTCGACGGTTTCAACCAATCATGGCTGTTACGACCTCATTTCCCGTAATCTATCCACAGATATTGGATGACCAGTTCAGCTATTTTTGTGTTGAGATTATCGAGAATGATCACTATTTCCTTACATCTCCTACTTAGCCTTTTGAGTCAAGTGAACTGACATACTGGTTTTCCTCCCACTTTTACGGGGTTTTCCTAATAATGTCATTTCATGATTGTTACTGCAATCACCACCCGTTGTGTGGTTTTTTATCTACACAACAATCAAACAAATCTCAAACCCATGTTCACAACATGTTTTGAGAAAAGATCCTCTGTTATGCCTTTAATCAAGGGGTCTGCCAACATATCATGAGTTGTTGGTAAGTATGAGATATATATTTTCCTTCTCATAACCATATCATGAACATAGTGATATTTAACCATTATATGCCTGCTCTTCGAGCTGTCAGTTCCACTCTTGATAAGAGTAATTGCTGCGTTGTTGTCACAGTAAACGACAACTGGCTCGTAGGCTATCTCCAGTTTTAAATCTCGTATGAGCCGAACGACACTCATTACAGTCATACAACAAGCCACATACTCAGCTTCCTTTGTATGCAATGCTACACAACCTTGTTTTTTACATGTGCAAGAAACAACACCTCATCCAAATAAGAATATTTGTCTCAAGGTTGATTTGGTGTCATCTTTGCTCCTAGTAGAGTCAGCATTTGAGTATCCTATCACTTTCAGTTTATCTGTCTGAAACACAATTTCAAGTCTTTTGTTCTTTTGAGATATCTTAAAATCCTTTCTAAAGCTATCCAATATTGTCTTCCAGGATTACTTTGATATCTACTTATAAGACCAATAATGAAGGTGATATAACGTCTTGTACATAACATAATATACATCAAGCTACCCACAACTTCTGCATAAGGAACGTTAAGCTTATCGTCTCTTTCACCGGGACAATCAACCTTTCTTAGTTTGATTCCTTTTGCAACAAGTATAATAACAGAGTTACATTCACCCATTTTGAACTTCTTGAGGATATAGTCAATATATCTCTCATCACTTAGGTATAAGAGTTTAGATTTTCTACCTCGAAAAATCTTTATACCCAGGATATAGGATGCTTCTCCCATATCCTTCATTTTGAACCTTGAGTTTAACCATGTCTTAGTTTTGACATTCATCTCATTGTCATTTCTAGTCAATAATATGTCATCTACATATAATGATAAGATGATAAAGTAACTCCCACTGTTCCTTACATATACATAGTGATCAAGCTTATTAGCCACAAACCCAAGTTCAATAATGATATTTTGAAAAGTCAAATACCATTGACGAGGTGACTATTTCAGGTCATATAGGGATTTCTCAACCTATATACTTTATCTACTTAGCGTTCAACTAAATATCCTTCGAGTTGTTGCATGTATATGACTTTATGTAAATCTCTGTTTAGAAAAGATGTCTTTACATCTAATAGATGTAAATCTAAATCATAATATGTAGATATTGCTAGGATTATTCTTATGGATGCAAATTTTGTAATAGGAAAATATGTCTTAACATAATCTATCCCCTCCTTTTATGAGAAATCATTTCCAATCAACCTTGCTTTAAACTTATCGATTGAATCATCGACCTTATACTTCTTTTTAAGAACCCATTTACAACCTATGACTTGCATTCATTTTAGCAAATCAGCCAGTTCCCAGACTTTGTTTTTCTCAATGGATTCAATTTCCTCATCAATAGCTTTTTTCTAGTCTGTCGCTTCTGATGTGTTTATAGCTTATTGATAAGTCAAGTTATCAGTCAACTCATCTAAATCCACTAAATTACACACTTCTTCTGCAAGATAAGTGTGATAAATCCTTTAAGTAGGATGACATAACCCTAAGCCTTTTATGTTCACTTAAAATTTTGTTTGTTTTAGAAAGATCTTCTATGGGTTCAAATGATATTGATTTAGGTCTAGTAGATCGTTAATATACTCATCATTATTTTTCAAGATGTTATTCTTAGTATCTTCTAAGAACTCAACATCACCGCTCTCTATCAGTCCTTGGTCATTATGATAAAATCGATATCCCTTTGATCATTTAGGATATTCGATAAATATACATCTTAAGAACCTAATGTCTAGCTAATCTCTATACTGATCAAGGATATTTATATGATCAATAGATCCCCACATCTTGAGATGACCTAGGATGGGTTTTGTTCCAAACCACATCTCATATAGTGTAGTGAATACAATCTTACATGATACTCTATTGAGTATGTACACTACCGTACTTACTGCTTCTCTCAAAAATATCCTTAGTAGATAGATATTGATTAACATTGACCTTGTCATGTTTAGTAAGGTTTTGTTATATCTTTCAGCTACACCATTTTGTTGAGGTGTCCTAGGTATTGTATTTTTTTTGAAATAAGGTATATTCACCACATCTATTTGATCTTAAGACTTTTATTGAATGCCTTAGTTGATTTTCAACTTTTTGATTATATTTTTTAAAAGCTTCAAGTACCTCAGATTTATGTACTAGGATATATATATGTATATCTCGAATAATCATCGATAAAGGTTATAAATAAACTTTTCCTCGATGTGACCTTAATCTAAAGGGTTCATATAAATCCGTGTGAATTACTTTCAACCGGGTTGTTGCCTTTGTTGTCTCTTTTGAGAAAAAATTTTCTTTTCATTTTTTCTTGTATACGAGCTTAACACTTGTTGAAAGTATTTTTCTCCAATCTTGGTAGTAAGTCAAAGTTTAATAATTTTCTCAACTTTTTCAGACTTATATGCCCACAACGTTTATGCCATACATTCATATCAACATTAAAGGCATAATCAATATAAGTAGAAGAACTCTTATTTTCATTTATTCTCAATTTAAACAATACATGTTGTACATTAAATTTTCTAGAGAAAATATTCATACATGTTCTACTTGACCTCAAAACCTTTCTTTACTAAGGTAGGGACCAAAACCAAATTACTCCTTATAGATGACATAATCATTATATTAGTCAATACAACTAGTATGCCTTATAGGACCTAGTACCTAGAACATCCGAGAAAATATTATTTCTCATGTACACCGATGTTTTCTTTGATTGTACTCATTTAGATCAAATTTTCATTCTTTGGTTTTTTAGATATGTTTGTTCGCTCATGAGTCAATCTACCAATTAGTTATCAGGCGGTCCATGTAAAGACATTTCGATATCACACAAATTATGTTCTACTTCTCCAATTATCTGCGTTGTAGATTGTTTCCTCTACTCTTCTTGTTTCGACAATTCCTCTTATAGTATCTCATCTTTTCACAGCTTAAATACTTAACTGGAAAAGTGGTTTCCTGCACTTTCTTAAAAGATTAACTACCCTTTTTGTTATTTTTGCCAAACTTTTTATTTGGTTTATTTCTTCTTTGGTTGGGTTTAGAGCTAGGCCCTATCCTATATTGATCTACTAGTAATTTTTTTTTTCTATTTTTATTCATATGTTATTGTTCAATTGCTAGTTTCAGGAGTAATTCAGAAATGTTGATTTTGAGCCATAGTCTAAGGGTAGTGGTGACCATGTTCAATGACAGGGAAAGACTGTTCAATATTGTGGATATATGTATCGATTCCAAGATGAATGATTTTACTACATCTAGGTTTCTTGCCATTACCAACATATGGTTTACATGTTTTACTACATTATCCCATCCTTCATTTAGAAGGAATTATATTTTTATAGTAACAATTAAACATGTTGCTTGACAGTTGTATCATATTTAGATGTTATTGAGTTGAACAACTCTTTCGTGGTCTCGAACTCCTCAAAAACCCTAATCAGGTCATCCTCTATGTACTTCAATATGACGATTCTTGCTATTATGACATTTTTAAGAAATATTATATACATTTCTATTTGTTACTCTATTACGTCTAGTGGTGGCGGACACACATTTTCTTTTAAGATATACTCTACATCTTCAAGTTTTAAAGCAAACGATATTCTTCTCTTCCATGTTTGGAAGTTCAGACCATTTAGTTTTCCCATCTTTTTTAGTTTCGACATGCATATTCTTGAGTTTATTTTTATGTGTTTGACAATTTTAACAAATAGACAGTCTAAAAAGAAAATATTCAACAAGCAACAAACCACAAATAATATAACTCTAATTAACATGATGCACAATATCCAAATAATGAAATGAAAATAACTCATTTATAATATAAAAATAAGTTGCGATAAATTTGTAATTTTTCCAAAAAAATTCCTGCCTTTGTTAATTTCCCCAAACTAGGGGTAAAGTGGTAATTTTATCTATTTATCTGGTTTTGTAATTTTTTAAAATGACTAAGGACAAAATAGTAAAACCTATGTTTGGTATTTCTAAAAATTCATCACTGATCGGGGTTAAATGCATAATTTTGCCCTTTAGTCCGAATATGTAATTTTCACAAAAGACAGAGGCAAATTTGTCTTTTGATATAATGGTAATACTATAAAATGTTTATCCGATAAGGGTAGGAAAGTAATTCAATCTTTTGGTTTTTCATAGTTTTCATAAAATTCTAGAGGGCAAAATAGACTTTTTACTTGAATAAGGGTAAAACCATCTTTTTATCTAAAAATATCTGGATATTTTGGTAACTTTATCTAGTGAAAGTTTTAAAATTTCACAAAACAGGTCGGGGCACAATGGACTTTTCAGTCAACTATCTGAGGCAGTTTTCTAGCCCTAAGTTTTCTAAAACTATCGAGCGATTTTCTTGTCGGTTTAAAAAAAAGCAAAGGAAAGAGAGAAGCAGGAAAAATGGGGGGAGGGCGGCCCACGACCTCTCCTTTATCGCTTCCTTTTCTGCTGCCACCCGTTGACCTTATGGCCGAGGCTCTAAGGGTAGTTTTCCTACGGTCGTCCTCTAGCCTTCTGGCTGAGGTTCTACAAGTGGTTTTCCTACGGCCGCCCTCTGGCCTTCTCTCTTGGCTCTTACCGCCTTCTGCCTTGTCTTGACTTGAGCTGACTAGTACCTCCTCTGCCTTGTCTCGACTTGGGCTGACTTTTGTCGCTTCTGCCAAGACCTCCAAAAACTTGTCTCGACTTAGGCTGGCTATTGTCGCCTTCTCGTGAGACCTTCAATAGGGAGTTTTCTTCCTTTTTTTTTATTTCTAATGCTACCTTTTTTGTAGGGACAAATGAGGTCCTGATACCACTTGTTGGCGATTACCATCGGCTCTTTGGCGTCCTCTACAACAGCTGGATGAAGCCTCACCCTAGGTATGCAGCAACAAATCGTTTCTTTCCAGTGAACAAGTACGTAGATATGGTGTTTCAAGGTATCCTCACAATAAGTTTTTTCCTAAAAGGTTTTTCAGCTTGTATTCGATTATTTTATGATCTCTACGCTGGTCTCTATTTATAGAGCAGCGCCTGCTCCATGACCTCTCGGATTCTCTATTGGGATTTTCTTTTCTAAAGCTCTTATCTGGTCGGCTACAGATAAGCACCGTAACCGCCTGACGGTTTTGACCAATCTTGACGTTACGACCTCCTTTCCTGCAATCTATCAATAGATAACGGTGATGGCTAGTTCAACCGTTTCTGTGATATGATTGGCGAGAATGACTACTATTTCCTTATAAGATATTTATGGAGTGGTACCAGGATTACGATCCCAAGCCCGGATTAGGGACCAAAGCTATGTCCTTGGGATGGGACCTCCCCTATCCCCACCCTCATGTCCTGTGAGTCCTACGGGGCTCTGTCTATGTTTTCATCCATAGGTTTGTAGAAGATTTTAATGAAAACTTTGAGTTTCAGATGAGTCATAGCAATGAAAACTTTGAGTTTTAGATGAGCCACAGCACCCATTAAGATTTCATATCATCCATAGGTTTGTAGAAGATTTTAATGAAAACTTTGAGTTTCACACCCCATTAAGATTTCATATCATCCATAGGTTTGTAGAAGATTTTAATGAAAACTTTGAGTTTCAGATGATCCATAGCAATGAAAACTTTGAGTTTGAGATGAGCCATAGCACCCATTAAGATTTCTTATTGCTTAGCTTGCACAATGAAATTATGCTACCTTTAAATCTCTCAATTTTGCTATCCATTCTCAAGATTCTATATATGTAAGGAATTAGAAGTTGGATACATTGCAATTGTAATACCAATATGACGACGAAACCATGCATGACCTTTCAGATGTTTATGACCCTTCATAAGTCAATTACATTACAATACCAACATGACAATGATTATCGAGGTTCTAAAGTCATCTTTTACTGAAAGGAACAATGGCATAATAAAAAAGTGGATACGAAGATTGTTACTTAGGGAATGGCCTAATTCTCGAATACATTGTTACTTATAATCACAAAGGGGAGAGAGAGAAATGCTAAGACTTGATCGTCCACCGGACATGAGAGCTCTTGATTGTCCTCTGGGTGCCGATAGAGAGAGGGCCGCAAAAACCACTTGTTTCCTTCTTCTCAGATTAACTAGGGTCTCTTTTCTAGTTAAATGTATGTTTATATTTTAGATTCTATGAATCTTGAAAGTGGGTCCGTAACCCGGAGTCCGCGAGGAAGACACTTGGAGTTCCCATCCCTACTCGGATTCCCATGGGAATCATCTAGACTCTCTCCGGACCCAACCTCAAACTGTAAATGGGCCCCCGAATCCACCCCATTCAGGGCAGGGGATTCGGGGCACCCGAGAGAAATAGAGAAAAATGTGGTATATACATACAATATATATTGGATCATTCAAGCATGTTCAAGCATTAGTTTTCATGCCACTCATAAGGAATAGATGGACATATAAGAGAAAATTAGGATCCAGTTTTCACACACATACATATATGGAGTTTTAGGTGCATAATATTGTTTGATGCATAATTATATATATATATATATATATATATATATATATATATATATATATATATATATATATATATATATATATATATATATATATATATATATATATATATATATATATATATAGAGAGAGAGAGAGAGAGAGAGAGAGAGAGAGAGAGAGAAAGTTTTAGTTGCACTGGGTATTGAACTCGCAAGCTTCAACTTGTACGTGGAACCACTAGCCAACTGGTGAGCTATTGCTCGTTGTGGAAATATACTCTCATCGGCACTTTGGCTACGGTCATGGCTTTCACAATCCATCAGATGAGCAGAGTTATCCCATCAAGAGGTCAATCATCACCACCACACCACTGAGAATGCGAATTTTGGGGTGAGCCTTCTTTTGATTCTTTGCATATCGATTACAATCCAGAAAGTGAAAAAGAAGCAATTCTTCTTCATACACAAATGTTAAAATAAAATCCAGAAAACTGTTTGAAGAACACCCAGCATATCAACTCTTACCGTTGTGTTGCCCTTGATTTTCACAAACTTTTTCACACACTTCAAGGGAGAGAGATAGATAGAGAGAGCAGCGGAGTTGTGTTCTTTACTCTCACCTGCTGGCATTCTTCACAATGAATGGTTGAAGCTACGTGATATTGGCACGGCTCAATCAGAACACAAGACCCAATCTCTTATATTGGAACTTCTCATGATCTGATTGAGCCATCCCAGCATCACCTTGAAACCTCCCATTAATCTCGAAATATTACAGCTCGATGGTATGAAATTTATGATCTCCAGGAACCTGAAGCCACCAAAAGTAAGAAGCAACAACGATAGGTTCGATGAAAAATGAGCGTATAAATAGGAGATAAAACAAATAGATTAGTTGGCTAGTCCTGATCCGTCTTCGTCAGTCGTAAAAGGCAGACACAATATTTCTCGTTGCTTCTCTTTTGAGAGTGAGAGTAACAATATCTTATCAATTTAATTCCTATTTAGTTGTAGTGGTTGGTGAAAATGATCGCAATTATACATATTTTATTTTAGAACTTTGAGCTCACTTCCTCAGATGTAATAGACAATCCATAGATTCTCCTCCTACTTGTTTTAGCATATTACAGGTTTACAAAAGTGTGGATATTCAAATAGGACAGGGCTGGTAAAGGAACCAAACTGCTCGTGGTTTGGCTTGGTTGAGATGAGCTTGTTCGTGTCTGAATCATGATTTAAATGAGCTGAACATGACCTGGTTCATTAAACGTTATGATCTAAACGTGCACCTTGGATAAGCTCCTTGACTAGTCAAGTACACACATATATAATATATGGTAAGGCGCTCCCTACCATTTAGCTACTGTTGAATATATATATATATATATATACATACATACATATATATATATATATATATATATATATATATATATATATATATATATATATATATATATATATATATATACATACATACATATATACATACAGCAGTAGTTTTGGGTATCCGCCGGGTTTTAGGTAACCTCCAGCAGTAGTTTTGGAGAAACTGGTGTTTGTCCATAAGCTCGATTATGTATTCCTCATGGAAACTCTTGCTTTATCTCAAAGGCTAGAAGAAATTCGTTGCAAACTTTGCATGCAGGGCTGCTTCAGTGTTGATAATTGCAAGATCGAGGGGGTGGACTTGCTCTTCATTGGAGTTCTAATACAAATGTTTCTGTTTCTAGCTTTTCTAATAACCATATCGATGCAATGCTCTCGTCTTGCAGCAGACGATTGGAGACTCACGGGGCTTCCTGAGACTTTCAAGAGAGTTGTTGATGGAGATCGTGTGAAGCTCCGACTGTGTTCTTATTTGCTGGTTGCTGGAATCCTTTGGTTGTTGCACTCTTCCAATCTCCCGGATGAAACCTGCAGCGAAAAAATGGCGTTTGTGGAAATAGTGTTTCGAGTTGTTTGAGGTTTCCTCAAAACGGCCCTTCACATAGAGATGATATTTTTGTGTGGTGTTTTGTATGAGTCTTTCTTGTATACACACTGCTCTTATTTATAGAGCAGTGCCTGCTCCTCATCTCCTGACTTTTCACGTTAGGTTTCCCTCATCTGAGCAACTATATATGGATTGTTACCAGAAAATCCGGTAATAATCCTGCCGTTACAGGCCTTATCTATAACTCCTGTATCGGTAACGGTCTGGATGACCAGGCCGTTACTAGGCTGAGTTGCCGATAATGGCCACTATAACATATGTAACATCTTCCACTTGGCCATTCGAGCCAAGTGTATTGACATACTGGTTTTTCTTTCACTTTTCTAGGGTTTACCTAATAATGTCAATTCATGATTGCTACAATCAATACCAGTTGTGTGGTTATTTCCCTACACAACAATCTGTCCATTGTGTGGTTATTTCCCTACATAACATTTTATCTGTTGTGTGGTTATTTCTCTACATAACAATTTATCCATTGTGTGGTTATTTTCTTACACAACAATCAAACATACCTCAAACCCATGCTTGTAACATGTTTTGAGAAAAGTTCTTTTGTTATGCCTTTAGTCAAGGGGTTTGCCAACATATCATTTGTTGGCATGTATGGGATGGATATTTCCTTTCTCATAACCATATCATCAACATAGTGGTATTTTACCATTGTATGCTTCATTTTTAAGCAATCTGCATCAATTGCTGCATTGTTATCACAATAAATAACAACTAGCTTATCAGTTATTTCTAAATTTAAATAACGTATAAAGCGGCTTATCCAGACAACACTCGTTGCAACCATACAACAAGCTACATACTCAGCTTCCTTTGTATGCAATACTACACAGCCCTGTTTGTTACATGCTTAAGAAACCACCTCCAAATAAAATTATTTGACCCGAGGTTGATTTGTTGTCATCTTTGCTCACAGCAAAGTCAACATCTGAGTATCCTACCACTCTCAGTTCATCTGCTTGAAAACATAGTTTCAAGTCTCTTGTTCCTTTTAAATATCTTAAGATCCTTTTTACAGCTATCCAGTGCTGCCATCCAGGATTACTTTAATACCTACTTACAAGACCAACAACAAAGCCGATATCAGATCTTGTACATAGTATAAAATACATCAAGCTACCCACAGCTTTTGCATTAGGAACATTAGGCTTGTCGTCTCCTTCATTAGGACAATCAACCTTACTTATTTTGACTCCTTTTAGGCTGCTGAATGTATATGATTTCATCTAAATCTCCGTTTAGAAAAACAATCTTTATATCTAACTGATGTAAATCCAAATCATAGTATACAGATATTGTCAGGATTATCCTTATGCATGCAAATTTTGTAATTGGAGAATATGTCTTGACATAATCTATTCTCTCCTTTTGTGAAAAACCCTTTGCAACAAACTTCGCCTTAAAGTTGTCGATTGTTCCATCGACCTTGTATTTCTTTCTAAGAACCCATTTACAGCCTATGACTTTCTTTCTTTTTAGCAAATCAACCAATTCTCAGACTTGGTTTTTCTCAATGGATTCAATTTCTTCATCCATGACTTTTCCCCAGTCTAATGCTTCTGATGAGTTCATAACTTGTTCATAAGTTAAGTTATCAGTCAACTCATCTAAGTCCATTGAGTTACACACTTTTTCTATAAGATAAGTGTGATAATCTTTTAAGTAGGATGGAGTGACCCTCGGCCTTTTTTATCCACTTAAGAAAGATCTTCTATGAGCTCAAAAGATGATTGATCTAGGTCTACTAAATCATTAATACATTCATCATTATTTTTCATGATGTCATTCTAAATATCTTCTATGAATTCAACATCTCTACTTTCAATTAGTCTGTAGTTCTTATGATAAAATTGATATCCTTTTGAACCTTTCGGATATCAAATGAATATACATCTTAAGGACTTACTATATAGCTTATCTCTAAACTAATCAAGGATCTTTATATGTGCAACAGATCTCCACCTCTTGAAATGACCTAAGTTGGTTTTTCTTCCAAACTATATCACATATGGTGTAGTAAATACAACTTTACATGGTACTCTATTGAGTATGTAAATTGTTGTACTTACTACTTCTCTCCAAAATACCCTTGGTAAAAAAGCATCAATCAACATTGACCTTATCATATTCAATAAGGTTCTGTTGTATCTCTCAGCTACACCATTTTGTTGAGGTCTTGGGCGTTATATTTTTCTTTTCAATACCAAAGTTTTTATTTTTACAGAATTTAAGAAATTTTGCCGAGGTATATTCACTATATCTATATGATCTTAAGATTTTGATTGAATACCCTAATTAGTTTTCCACTTCTTACTTATATTTTTAAAAGCATTCAGTGCCTTAGATTTATATGTCAGAAAATATAAATACATATATCTACAGTAATCATCGATAAAGGTTATAAAATAACCTTTTCCAATATGTAACTTTACTTTAAAAGGTCCACATAAATCTATGTGAATAACCTCCAACAAGGTTGTTGCCCTTGTTGATTCATTCGGAAAAACTTTCCTTGTCATCTTTCCTTCTATAAAAGTTTCATACTTTTTGAAAGTATTTTCCTCAAATCGAGGCAGTAAGTCAAAGTTGGATAATTTTCTCAACTTTTCTAGACTTGTATGTCCAAGGCGTTTATGCCACATATTCATAATAAGAGTAAGGGCATACTCAATATAAATAGAAGAAGTACCAATTTCATTAATACAGAATTTAAACAGTCTATGCTCTACATCAAATTCCCAAGAGAATTGTATTCTCTCATGTTACCTTCCTAAGAATAAACCTAATCTCAAAACCTTTTTTTTACTAAAGCATGGACCGATATCAGATTGCGCTTTATAATTGGCACAATTAATATATTAGTTAATACAATCGATTTTTCTTGTACATAAATCCTAAAGGACCTTGTACCCAAAACATTTGAGAAGGTATTGTTACCCCATGTAGACTCGATGTTCGCCTGATTTGTATTCCTTCAGATCCATTGCCCCTTCCTTGGTCTTTGAGATATATCGTGTAACTCCGGAGTCTATCCACCAACCTGTCACCGGGTAATCCATGTATAAACATTCTGAAATTACGCAGATTATGTCCTGCTTCTCTGACTGTCCGCATTGTGGATTGTTTCCACCACTTTTCTTATTGCGGCAATCCCTTTTAAAATGTCACATCTTTCCACAATTGACGCACTTGACCCGAGAAGTGGTTTCCTATGATTTCTTAAGATTTTAACCGCCCTTCTTGTTATTCTTGGTAAACTTCTTGTTTGATTTATTTTTCTTCTGGTTGGGTTTGGAACTACACCCTATCTCATCTTTTACCACTAGTAATTTTTTTTTTTTTTTTTTAATCATATGTTCTTGGTTTATTGCTAGTTATAGGAACAATTCAAAAAGGATAATCTTAGACCCTAATCTGAGGGCAGTGGTGACCATATTTCATTACGGGAGTAGACTGTTTAAGATTGTTGATATTTGCATCGGTTCTAAGATGACTCATTTTTCCATTGCTATGTCCCTAGCCATTACTAACATGTGGTTTACATATTCTACTATGTTATCTACTTCTTTCATTTTAAAGGAATTGTACTTTTGTAGTAGCAACTACACATGTAACTTTACAGTTGTGTCATACTTAGCTGTTATTAAGTCAAACAACTATTTGACGGTCTCATATTCTTCGAAGACCCTAATCAAGTCATCCTCCATGTAGGTCAACATGACTGTCATTTCTATTATATCATCCTTTAAAAATGTTTTATACATTTCTATCTCTTTCTTAGTTGCGTCTGGCAATGTAGGACTTATGGTTTTCTTTAGTACATACTCAACACCCTCAAGTGTTAGAGCAAGTGAAATTCTTCTCTTTCATGTTTGGAAGTTCAGACCATTCAGTTTCTCAGTTTTTGCTAATTTCCATACATATTCTGTAACTCATTTTTATGTGCTTTATAATTATAACAATTAGACGATCTAAAAAAGAAATAAACATAAAGCAACAAACACGCATACCAAGAACCAAGTTAGAACGATGTGTAATATCATAAAAGCAAACTAAAAACATTTTATAAGCATCTTCGGACAAATTTGTAATTTTCCCAAAAAATTTTACCTTTAGCATTTTTAAATAATATCAGGGGTAGAACTGTAATTTTAACTATATATCAACTTTTGAAATTTTCTTAAAAGTCTAAGGACAGACTCATAAAATTAGTTTTTGGTATTTTTGTAAAATTTGTGACTGATCGACGTTAAAACTATAATTTTAACCTTCAACCCGAATCTATAAAGTTCTAAAAGGTATAGGGACAAATATGTCTTTTAACACAATGGTAGAAAGTAATAATGTAAATTGAAAGGGTAATGTAAATCAACAGTCTGGTATTTTGTAATTTTCACAAACTGACTTTTTGCTCAGTAAGGGCAGCATAATCTTTTTGATCGGGGGTAGTTTCATGATTTTCAAAAATCGGCCAGGACAGAATGGACTTTTCTGTCTGTTTCCTGAGGTGTTTTTGTGAAACCGCCTGCAGTTTTTCAAAATCGGGGGAGGTTTCGGAAAACCACTGGTTTAGGCCCGCAGTTTTTTATTTTCTGTTTAAATGAAGAGAGAGAGAGAGGAGAGATCTGCGGGCGACCGTCACCGGGGGGCACCGTTTCTTTCCCAACTGCTGCCAGTGACTTTCAGCATTTTGCCATGCGGTGTGCAGCGAGCGGTCTTCATCGGTGGGCACTGTTTCTTTCCTAGCTGTGGCCGACACCTCTCGGTGTTTTGGCATCTACGGCCGTCTCTGACCTTTGAACCGAACGCGACTGTCTCTAACCTTTAGGCCTTTGGGCCGAATTCGGATGTTTCTGGCCTTTCAACCATTTGGCTGCCTACGGTTGACTCTAGCCTTTCGTACTCTAGCCGACTATGGCTGTGTCTGGCCTTTTGGCTGTTTGGCCAACTGCAACTGTTTTTAGGTTTTCGAGGGTTGTCTAGATTTCTGACAGACTTCCTTCATCCTCTCCTCCTTTCTCTCTTTTTTTTCTTCCTCTCTTTCTGTAAAATGCGTGCCTGATTTGTTGCAGGGTCACCAATAAGGCCCTAATACTAGTTATGGAGATCATCTGAAGCTCCGACTGCATCCTTCTTTATCGATTGCTGGAATCCTTCGGCTGCTTTACTCTTCCAATCTCCCGGATGAAACCTGCAATGGAAAAATGGCGTTTGTGGAAATGGTGTTTGAAGTTGTTTGAGGTTTTCTCACAGTGGCCTTTCACAAAGAGACGGTATTTTTGTGTGGTGTTTTGTGTCAATCTTTTCCGAATACGCACTGTTCTTATTTATAGAGTAGTCTTGCTCCTCGTCTCCTGGTTTTTCACGCTGGGTTTTGCTCATCAAAACCGCTATATCCAGTTTGTTACCGAAAAATCCGGCATCAGTGTGGCGGTTACAGGCCTTATATATAACTCCTACCTCGGTAAGAGTTTAGATGGCCAATCCAGCCACTATTGGGCTGAATTGCCGAGAATGACCAACAGATATGGGCTCTTATCAGGAGGCTATGATCATTTTTGGGTTTCTAGGACTGTCGTCTGATGGACATTAAGCTCCAAGGCTATCCCTTTACTTGGGAAAAGGGTTGCGACAGACGTTAACTCGAACTTAGTTTTCACTCTAGGTTTTAAAACTTTATAAGCAGCAAGAGCAATGCCCGATATATATATATATATATATATATATATATATATATATAGAGAGAGAGAGAGAGAGAGAGAGAGAGAGAGAGAGAGAGAGAGAAGTAAGTGAATAGTATTTAAATTACATGATTATGCAAAATGACATTATGCCTTTGGCACCTCTCTATTTCTCTTTATATATAGGTAAATACACTTCCATTAATACTCAGACATCTTTAAAATCTTATTTGATGGTTAAGATCAACTGTTGAGATTTAAATTAAAAATATTATTATTATATTTTTGTAGGTGTAATTGTATCTAATACTATTTTGCTTTTTATCTTTTTAAGTATAAGAAATGAAATCTTTAGGAAGATTTAAGCATGATTCAATGTAACCATGAATAATTCTCTCTCTCTCTCTATATATATATATATATATATGTAGAGAGAGAGAATTCGATGTGTGGGAAACATATAGCAAGAGTTGCCGGTAGCCACATGGTAAGACGTGTGCCATAGTGCTTTCTTTGGCCATAGGCCCATACATCATACTTCCACTCCTCTTGGGCTGAGCATTAGAAGGAAGAACAAATTTCGCAAAACCCCTCGTAGAGCATATTTTTTGCGCTTCGGAGCTCTAGATTATATATTCTTTTTTTCTTTTCCTTTTTTTTTAACATGAGAAGGACGAAGCCTTAAGAACACACATGCGCACAACCTAAGAATCAAACTCACCACCTCCACTATGAAAGTGAGAGAGCCCTGTCAGATGAGCTCAGGCTCTTTTAACAACACCTCGTAAAGCATTCTTTTAAAAACATTTTTAATTAAATCATCTTAATCGTTCATCTCAATATTCAAATGGTTGAAATGATAAAATAGATTGGAACATGTTTGAGATATGCACATGGACTACGATCTCCACATAAGACAATACAAATCTCATAGTAAAATATTTTAACAAAGTGTTGCTGAAATACATTCGACATTTAGAGAGGCAACTAGGTGATCAGATGTAAGGTGGAAACAGTTAAGTGGTTAATATTTCAAAACAAAAAGAGTCCAAAAGCCCCACTCAAAGTATAGAGAAATGGAAGAAATAGAATTTTTCCCTTGATTAAATGCTAATATGATACAGAATCAACCACGACGGCGTCTACGGATCATCGCCAACTCCACTTAGTGTATGGAAAAAGGCTGGCCTAACATTTTGGTTGAGATATTACCAATTATTTTTAGATTATTATATTGCTTTATTAAGTCTTATGGTTTAGTTGCTCCAATAAAAGCCAGTTGGATTTATAGAATCTTCTTGACTACACCTGGCTTTTATTCTTTTAAAATATGGTTCTAGAAATTTGCATGACGGAGGAAACTTGAAGATCTAAATACAAAATTATTAGATAAAAATTAACTATGCGTCGTTTAGTGTGCCTACATCATGATTCTTATAGGAGAATATATACCATTTAAAAAAAAATAATGACATCATGTTCAACAACATTGTCATAATCACAATTGGCATCACAACGCAAGGCTACTCCTGCCGCATATGATTTCTTAAGAGATCGTAGGTCATATTCTTGACACACGCACACACACACACACACACACACACACACACACATATATATATATATATATATATATATATATATATATATATATATATATATATATATATATATAGAGAGAGAGAGAGAGAGAGAGAGAGAGAGAGAGAGAGACTTGCTGGACTTTCATTCACGCTGTTTATGTTAATCTATACTAATAGATGTATATTAAAAACAAGCATATATTATACTTTATATCTTTTCTAAGCAACTTTGCTTTTTGTTTTTTATTTAATGTCACCAATTCCGTGGTTCAAATTTGCTTTTAAAATAACTCTCTTTACATATGAAGAGTATTAAATTGGAGAGATAGATTGTTTAAATTAAAAAAGCAAAAAAATCACTGTTTTACTTGGCATCTTTTTTAGGAAGCAACTTTTGTTTTTTGCTTTTTTAATCTAATGTCCACTCGTTTAGACTTGCTTTTAAAATAACTCCCTTTACTATTTATACTCCACTAAGATCTAAGCCCACATAGGTGTAGGGAAGAGGAGAACCGTGAACAAGCACCATACACACCTAACCTCAATATATAATACCAAATGACAATTTCACAAAATACTGGTTCGGATCATATCTTATGAATTAAAAATACTATCAATTTACAAGAAATGATAAAATATTATCTGTTTTAGTAAGATGTCGATCTAACATAAGATAAAAAAAAATCCCAAATAAAAAAATGTAAAAAAGCATTGCTATTTGTACACCTCTTTTTAATATTGACACACTCTTGGGCACAAAATGTCTCTCTCCCAGGTCAGTTAGGGAGATACAACCAAGGTGAATCTGTCACCGGCAGATACACCAGTGCACCTGTCTTGGCAAACAGGCGATGCACCTGGATTCGTCTTTAACAGACGAAACCCAGATGTAATTGGTTTGGGGGGAAAATAAGGTGTGTGCCTAGGAGAAGTAGGTAGCGGACCACACTTGCTGCCAAGAGGAATCCAAGATGTTCTAACAAGTTCACTCTTGCTAGGAATCCAAGTACTGTATCAATCCAGAGTAGCAGGCGAAGTGTTGGCTTCTGTTCAGGTTGATCTGTTTTTAACAAATCACGACACAAACTAGACCTGAAACACAAAATGCTGTCAATTTCAGAAACAGGAAAACCAATACAAACATGACCCTGAAATCCCATGTCAGTGTCCACCCACAGTAGCATGGAGGAAGGTCGGGTTGTGTTGAGATTGGACTGCCATCGACACGAACACAAAACAACCCAAAAACAAACATGACCTGTAACGGGAAATTCCTGCTGCAACTTGGAATCAAACCAAAAAGATGAACCCAGATAGAGTACTCCCACCTGTTGATATCAAGTTCAATCATCATTGTTAGGTACAAAAAGAAGGAAGAAAGCGCATCATCGATCAATATTCAAATTGGTAAAACTAAATGCTGTTTTAACTAAGGAACAATGTAAAAGGAGAAAGATGAGGTCAAGGAATTTACCAGTTTCAATATTTTATATGCCAGTAAAGCCTAAGCCTTCACAAGAATCTTTTCTGTTCTCTAACGACCCTACAGTAGAAGAGGCTAAACTTATCTCTCTATCCCTAAGCAAAGTTTCCGGAACAGGTACAAGATGACAACACCCTCAGGTAGACATGGCTGATTTGGAACTGGTCCCGTGGTTCAAATAGGAACTGACGGTAAGTATAGCCAAAACCGAGGATCTCCCAATTTGGTTACGAATCATGATATTCAGAAACTGCGCCGAAACCGAAACCAACCATTTAACCACCACTTATTACAACAACAACAACTAACCCTTTTCCCATACTAGACGGGGTCGGCTACATGGATTCTTTGTTTCCACATAGCCCTATCATGTGCCATGTTAGCAGTTAACTCACAATAAGCTAAATCATTCTTTATTGTTTCTTTCCAATACTTTTGTGGTCGTCCTCTACCTCTTTTAATACTTTTCAAATTTAATTTTTCATACCTTCTTAAATGTTCTTCTTTTAATCTTCTTTTTATATGTCCAAACCATCTTAAACGATATTCTCTCATTTTATCCTCTATTGGTGCCACTGCTAATTTGTTTCTAATAACCTCATTATGTATAACCACTCATCCATCTCAACATCTTCTTTTCTGTCACAGACATCTTTTGTACATGTTGATGATTAACTGCCCAACACTCAGAACCATAAAACATGGCAGTCCTAATTGCTGCTCTATAATATTTACCTTTTAACTTTAATGGTATCTTCTTATCACAAAGAATACCTGATGCTCCTCTCCATTTTAACCAACCAGCATTAATTTTATGCGTAACATCTCCATCAATTGACCCTATGTATTTAAAACTTTCCTTTTGGGGGATGCAATGTGTTTTAATTTTAATTTCTGTGTCCTCTGAAATAAATAAATGATCAAACTTACATTCCATATATTCTGTCTTTGTTCTACTAAGTCAGAGGCCTTTGCTTTCTAATGTTTTTCTCCATAGTTCCAATTTTCTATTAACTTTTTCCTTAGACTCCTCCACTAACATAATGTCATCTGCAAATAACATACACAAAGGTACTTCATCTTGAATATGTTTTGTTAACTCATCAATCACCATTATAAATAAGTATGGACTTAAAGTTGATCCTTGATGTAACCCAATAGTAACTTCAAAGAAGTCTGTCATTCCTTCATGAGTCCTCACACATGTTTTTACACCATCGTACATGTCTCTTATAAGGATAATGTATGTCAATGAAATACCTCTTTTTTACAAAGCTCTCCAAATAACCTCCCTCGGTACCCTATCATAAGCTTTTTCTAGATCAATAAGTAGAATGTGAAAGTCTTTCTTTTCTACTCTAAAATATTCCATAAGACATCTCAAAAGGTGAATCGCTTCAATAGTAGATCTACTTGGTATGAATCCAAATTGGTTCTCTGTTGTACTCGATACTTGTCTTAATCTACGTTCGATAATTCTTTCCCACAATTTCATAGTATGACTCATTAACTAGATACCTCGATAATTCGCACAATTCTGAATGTCTCCCTTGTTCTTATATATGGGTATAAGTGTACTCGCTCTCCATTCCTCGAGCATCTTTTGGTTTCTCCATATTTCATTAAATAGTCTTGTGAGCTAAGTGATTCCTATTTCTCCTAGTATTTTCCAAACTTTTATAGGAATATTGTCCGGTCCTACCGATTTACCACCCTTAATATGTTTAAGAGCCTCTTTAACTTCATTCTTTTGAATACATAGCTAGAAATTGTGGTTTATATACTTTTCTGATTTGACTCTATACATAACTCTATACCCTATACATAACTTTATAGGAATATTGTCCGGGCATCTTTTCTGGTTTATATTTATAACCTCCCTCGGTACCCTATACATAACTCTCCTTATTTTCATTAGAAAGCTTATAAAAATAGTTTTTTCATCTTTTTCTTATATCATCATTTGCCACTAAGTTTTTCTATCATCGTCTTTAATGCATCTAACAGAATTAAAATCTTTAGTTTTCTTATCTCTAGCCTTGGCTATCCTAAAAATATCTCTTTCACCCTCTTTTGAGTTGAGTTTTTTTTTATATAAATCCTCCCAAATTTTAGCTTTTGCTTCACTGATGGCCTTTTTCGCTTCTTTCTTTGCTTTCTTATAACCCTCTTTGCCTTTATTTTATTTTGCACTACTTCACTCCACCACCAAGCTTCTTTTTGTGCCGGTACACCTCCCTTAGATTCACCTAACACATCTTTCGCTACTTTCCTAATATGTATAGCCATATTGTTTCACATATCACAAGGTGTACCAACATAATTCTAAGCATCTCCTTGAAGGACTTTCTGTTTAAATATATCTTCTTTCTCGCTTTTGAGGTTCCACCATTTAGTCTGAATAGCTCGATGCACTCTTTTCTTCTTTGTCCATTTTTTTATTTGTAAATCTATAACTAAAAGTCGATGTTGGGTGGTTAAACTTTCTCCTGGAATTACCTTGCAATCTTTACAACACGCTCTATCTTTTTTTTCTACAGATAAAGTAATCAATTTATGTTTGTGATAAGCCACTCTCATAAGTAATTAAATGTTCATCTTGTTTTTTGAAGATTGTATTGACTATAAAGAGATCAAATGCCATAGTAAAATTTAAAATCTTCCTACCTTCCTCATTTATATCCCCAAAACCAAAGTTTCCATGAATACCTTATATCCTAATGCCTCTTTACCACCATGTCCACTTAAGTCTCCTCCTAAACAAATCATCTCCCTATGTGGAATCCTTTGAATCACCTTATCTAACTCTTCTCAAAAAGTTGTCTTTATACTATCTTCTAGTCCTACTTGGGATGCGTAAACACAAACTATATTCAAAACCACCACTTATTAAGCTTTATAATTTTTTTCAACATCTACCATCACATTATCACGTGCTGATTGGTAGATCAACAATAGGGAATGCCCTGCCATTAACCTTGGTGGGGGAGTTCAACTCCCACCAGGAGCATTTGTCCTTGTTTTACTTAAAAAAAAAGTTAAAGCTGTTCCAGAATTGAAACAAGAACCACTCCAAAACTGACAGTTCCAGACCCGACCATAAGGTGGCTTGGTTCCACTTTTAGGCAACCCAGAACTGAACATGTCTGCCTCCAGCAAAGAGACGCTGGGAAAAATATGTCATCAACCACCAAGATGAGGCTGCTTTTTTAGCGGCAAACCTAGCCTCCTCCATCCCTTGGGACCAACAAGGGGTTATAGCAGCAGTAAAATTTATGGGTGCAGGGATAAATAGACATATCTGTCTTTTTGTAAATAAGAGTAAAATTATTGTAAAGGAACACTGGATTACCCCCAAATACATCAACAAGAAGACGTCTGTTAAAGCTTGTAGTCTTCTTCTTGATGTATAGGGTGCACTTTCTTGGTGCTTTGCAATGATACTGTTATTATTAGAACTATATGTATTTCCATAGATATAGTTTTACTCATGATATGAAATAAAACTTCGAGACAAACTTGGTTTTCATAAGCGATTAACCATTAACAAAGTAATAAATTGGTTATGATTAACAAAATTAAACAAAGAATACTAGTAAGATAAACATCTAAGATACGCGTGCACACACACATGCAAGGACACAAACACACCTGTTCATCCATAACTAATAGGAAACTACACCTAAATGAGGTATCTGCATGTAACAAGGCTGGCAGGCACACCCAATCGACACTAATTCTTCGTTTGCTTTACATCCAAGTATTGGGAGCATGTGAGGAACTCCCAAGACATGGCTAAGGGAAGAAGTCAACGATGGTCACTCGATTCTAGAACCTTTTATTAGATACAACATTAGCCCCATAATTGGTAAGTTCTGGGTCTGTTCGATTCAGCAGATACTCTAAGAAAAGATATCTAGTGTTTGATCACATTTTGGATGTCGAACGTGCCATACATACATATTAAGCACGTAATTCCTTGAAAGGGTATCATGAAAGCAGGGTACTCAACTAGTTTGCTGTTGCATTAATTGAATGATTCGTGTAGAAGGCTTAGTTTGGTTTTGGTATTGATTGAGTTCAACCAGTGGTTCAATCACTCTTCGATTGGTTTGCACCAACAGCTTGATTCAAATGGTCCAAAGAAACTTTTTCATTCTTCTACAATGATATCCAAATGATTCAACATAAATTTTCAACGCCCTAGATTTTCACTTGATTATTGGGGTAACTTATAAATGATCTAATATTTTTGTTGTGTACCCGAATGATCTACGGTCTTTTAAGTTACCACCAGCTCATACAAGTATTTTAACGTGCAACATTAGGGTATATTTATATATGGTGAGTCTATATGAAAACCTTCTAGGTCTACACATTTTCACATTGCAACCTACTTAATCATATTTCATGTGGTCTGAAGCCTGGCCATTCAACAAATTAAACATACAAGCAAGGCAATCAAATACGTCTGCCGGTCCACAGTTCAACTGCTTTATGAAGTTGCAAACATGTCTGACAGTTAAAGCAAAGGAATCAAATATGTAATATAAAAGCAAAATTGGATTAGAAAAAACATAACTTCTTAAATCCACTATGCATAGTGAGTTTTGAATCCGCCCTAAGGTGCACTAAAACTCTTGATACGACAATTATAAGATAGAGTAACTCAGAAGTATAATATGGAAGCAAATTGCTGAGACAAATGTATACAAAATGGTAAAAGAAGTCATATGTTCAGAGAAGTTTCCCATTCAACTGGTGTGTTCAGTAGGATACAAGAAGTTCACCATCATCAACAAGGACAACACGCTTAAAGCTCCACAGCTAGATAAAAATATGTACGAACAGCCAGAAACTTAACAGCAACACTGAGACACATACAACTACTGCCTTGTCTTTTGACATGTCATCTCGCTTTTGCAGTTTCTCTGAATCTTGTCTACACTTCTTTAATGGTGATATATGACTTGAAACTAGTCTCCCATGATTGAAAATTTGATAGATTCCTCTGGCCATCTCATCATAGGCAATGCAAATGCAGCACGTGCAGTACACATCTTTGACATCAATAAAAAAAACAAGTGTATTAGAAACATGAAGTAAATTCATTGTTAGCCATATTGATTCATATCTCTTAAAAGTTATGATACGGCCAATACGTACTGATAAAATATATGTATCAGCTGAAATTTCAAAGTTGGGGTGTGTAATAAGAGATGATAAAGGAAATAAAAAAGTTGGGAAAACAGCACAATTCCAAGGTACAACGCAAACCTACAGAGGGGAGTTGCTAGATATCAAAGAGGGACTCATCTTCACATGGCAACAAGGATATCAAAGCATTATCATCGAAGGTGACACACAACTAGCCATGAAAGATCAATGAAATGAAGATGATAGGTCTTAGGAAGGCGCTTTACTGAGGGATAAGTTTACATATGCAAGCTGGTTCAATAGATCTGAAGCAAAATATGTTCCGAGGCACTGCAACAGAGTTTCAGGTGCCATTGCGATCTATGCTATGGGACACGAGTTGTATGTTCGGATTGAGGCATGCTCTCAATGCCTCACATCTCTTTTACAAAATGATTCGAGTGTAATATGAGATGCTTTTACTATTAAATATATATCTATACCTATATATCTGTATGCATGTATAAGCCATATTAGCCACATACAATCAATAATTCTTGCAAGTGGCCAAGGTTAATTTCACAAACCTGAACTTGTCATTAATTCTAAGTTATATTCAGGGAGACTGCTCCATCATTTTTCTCTCTATAATCTTCACAGATTTGTGCTGCAACCCATCTTTAGCTTATATTTCCTGTTTGCAGGATTGCTCTAGCATACATTAACATAAGCAGGCTACGAGGAAGTCAGTCCATTTTACATTCCAACAGCCTGCAAATTTGAGCAATTCATTTATTTGTTAGAGCATGAAGGAGATATAAGGGTGTAGCTTTAACCATATTAAAGTATGAAATATATACCAAAAGATAACCCTTATCTTCTGATGCACTGAAGGACATCCAAAATGATATGCCATTAACTGTATTAGACAATGCAGTTCTCACCACCAGATAACCACATCAGAGCATGAAGCACATACCAAAGTGTTCCCCAAAATATCATAAAATAAACACATAGCATAACATCCCTAACTGTATCAGTGAATGAACCACACACAAGAAACTACGCCTAGACCCTGTCACAGCATGGAGCCAAATGTATCAAGTATCAACTCAAATAAAAATTTACCCCTCAGCCATAACAAACCGTGAAGCACAGACCATAAGAACAGCACACCAGTGGTTGAATTCAAAGAATATTCACCCACATCAGAGATACTTTGATAAAATTCATGACAATATCAACAATTTTAAAGGTGGCTCATAATTCGGGCATGGGAGACAAATGTATCGACTCCAGTTTTTTCTCTTTTGTGTCATTGACTTCACAAACATTTTAAGATAGTATGTACTCTTCCACAAGAAAAATGGTCTTAAAACTGTTAATAGTTATGTTTTTACTTTCCTTTTATTTCAAAAATTATTATGGCATCTGAGATCATTTCAAGAAACATAGCTTTTTCAAAGTATCTCCAAAGGGAAACCACACCGAGAAATTGTCAAGGGTGAGAACAAGAATTGTCACCATGTTTTCAACTAACCAAAAGACATATAACAGAGCATACGCTGCCAAGATGCATAGTGACATTCAAAAGAAAGGTCCATAACAAGTTGAGGAAAAAGAAAGGGAGAAAACCCTTTGAGAGAGATTGTATCTTTAGAGAAGAAAGAAAATCTAGTCAGGCCAATCTCATGTGCGCAACTTTTGTTGTTTAATGATAATTCTGGTTCTTTCAGCCTTTGAAGGTATTGAATCTAGCGTTAAATGAATCTTAGAAGAGTCAAGTTAGCTTATTGGTACTAAATAAAGTAGTTCAAAAGATTTAGCAATTGCAATCGTCTACTTAGAAGACTCAAGTTTAGCATATCGTTACACCTTACCATTTATCTCAGACGAGAAGACAAGCAAAGGAAAATAATGGTGATCATATGTCAAATAACATGAGTTTGATCCTTAGGGTCTCTGAATCAAAGGACCAAATCATGTATTATGATTCTAAATAGCTCCCGATACAGCGCCAAATGGAGATGCAACCACAGAGAAGTGAAAATTTCAACCATGACGACGTTCCTTTGTATTGTACATATTACACAATGTATTTAAATCTGATGTTCTAATACAAGCCCTAGTTTTCAAACCAATCCGCAATTAACCAAATCAGAACAACAAAAAAAGAGAAAAGAAAAGACCAACACTCGACACGATCAAAGCAAAGCCAGGACCGCATTCAATACAGAGAAAACACTCATAGACCAAAGAATTAATCGACATTATCCAACTACAAAGTAAGAAATCTTAATACCCAATGGAGGATAGCCAAACTCCGGGAAGGAATGATAACGAGAGGAACCCGTTAGCGAAAAGGTATGGACGCCGGAGAAGATGTCTTGACCGCATCCATTGGAGGTGGTGATCGTCCTTGCAGGCAGGGTCTTAACTGGCGGCCGGAGTTGCTTGGGCATTTTCCTCCAGTGGAGAAGACGGTCAGCGGACTCGGGCGGATTTGTTCGCTCGCTGTCTCTGGTTCTCCGAGCTGAACTAGGCAAGTACGTCTAACATGGATCAATTCAGGCATGACCGGACATTGTACCCGAACTTGTTTATTAGAAGGTTCGAATTTTAGTTAAAATCGGCCAGGCCAAGTGTGCCGGGCCAGAATTCCCACAGCTGAGCAGGGTTATGCAAAGAAAACCAGACCCACCTTGAGTATACATGTGTGTGCATATATGCTAGCGAGACCCATCTTTCTATACAAGAAGCTTGATATATGCTAGCAATATTGCATATTAACATATCTAACAAATCTTAATCATCTAATTTAAAAGATAAATGCTAGATATTTATATTTTGAAAGTAAAATATCCAATTATATTCTTTACAAGTGTAATTACTCATATACAAACTTTATTCAAAGTATTCTCAATTGTCCGATAGAAGAATAAGTTGTTGAGATTCGAAACACAAGGTAAAAATGCATCTACTTTTTGCAAGATAACCATTGCTCTCACTCACACTTTTCATTTTTTGTTTTTCAATTTTTATTGTGTATACTCGTTGTTGTATAGTTGAGATTGACTTGAATAGTATATATATTACATTTTTCACCTTTTATGAATATATAAGAAGTGATAAATATTAAAACTATATATTTGTTGACATCTATTTTATCATCTCAATTGTTCAATCTTTCAAATGAATAATTGAAATGATAAAGCAAAATCATTTAATATATATAGTGCATTAAACATACAACATAAAAGTATAATAGTAGTTTTAATTCAAATTTTCGCAATTGATTGTATTAATCAAATGATGAAAATGTTTAAATAGATTTGATCACAAATACGATTCGAGCATTTATCACTATATATATATATATATATATATATATATATATATATATATATATATATATATATATATATATATATATATATATATATATATATATATATATATATATATATATCAGCCTTGCTGGGCATTTTGCCGGCCTAGTGCAGCCCACATCTTGCTTAGCCCATCAGGCATGGGGCCGGACCGGCCTGGATTGACGCCTTTAGAGCTTAATGTTGTGAATGAAGCTAACTAGTTTACAAGCTAGGCTGACAGCTGAGGCGAAGACAGATTCTCTTAATTGCACTTTTCATATATTTGCAAGGGACAACGGTTTCTGCACACCTCTTATGGTAGTACACTGATGGCTCTCTTTTATTTTGTGAGTTGTATAATATGATTTGTTTTTCTTATTTTTTAAATTATAAAATTTTAAATCAATTATTCTTTTTACTTTCTAAATTATAAATTTATGTAAAAAATGCTCATTAAAAAAATAAAGGACAAACATGTGTGCGCACTGTCAAGTGTGCAGGAACAGGTTACTCTATTGGTAAGTAAGATCACCTTGTGATATTTGCCCCAACCATAAGCTGTTCTTCTCAACCAAAATATGTTTTACACCCAAAATTTAGAAAATTAATTAAAAGAAAAAAGCATAGGCACTGTTGAAGCCATGATCTGTAATGCAGAGCCCTCTGTATAACCTTTGGGCACCCTAAATGGTTCTCTACTTCCGAGACTATATCCACGTATTGAAGCATTTGATATCTTAGCTACTTTATTCTCTCTAAACTTATATGTGGATGTGGCCATGTAGAACAGGAATCTTGCTTTGACATAACAGTAATAATCACATATCCACCCTACTAAAGATCTTTGTTATTTATTCTATCAACCTTTGTAAATTATGCCGCATCTAGGAATATTATTGGTAATGATGCATTATGATAAGTATACTCCTAAACATGATAATCCTCTGCTCATGAAAAATCGATGCATTAATATATATATATATGAGGAATGGATCCTGTTCACCTTTGACATGCCGCCCATTGTTTCTTGGTAGCACATGTGTGATTTAAATTTTTTAAGGGTTTTCAAAAAGAGATAAAAGATACTATTATTATACTTGTACCTTCAAAAAGTAATGGTCCCGTATAAGTGGGCAACATGAGTATTGGACATGATTTGACCCCTCTTTCTCTCTCTATATTTGTATATGCTCAAACCCATCTACTCACACATTTTCACCATTTAATCAGTACGACTAATCATGAAGATTTTAATTTAAAAGGTGGAGTGTGTTATTGTACTTTTGAGTACTTTACATTTAATATACAACTTTCCATTTCAATTTTTAATATCTTTAATTGTATTGGTTGAATGATGAAGATCTTTAGTGAATTTAAGCATGAATTGTTTTCATCAGCCACATGTTTAAGGAGAGATGAACATGCATTGCACCCATAATTTCAACCGCGAGGACTTTTCAAATTCCATCTGGGGTGGCCTCGTTCAGCCCCCACATGGGCTCAATGTAGATCCACCACTTTTGAACTCCTAATTGGCTTTCTAAGCGGGAAGGCTCTCTCCACTGTTCTAACCCAGATGAGAAAGGGTGCAACACTAATGGAGAAACGCGAGATATGCAGCAGTGGTTCAATAATAAAAGCATAATTGCAGTAAATTAATGGATGCCCATAGCTTCAAACACTAAAAGCAACCATTTCGAAGACTAAAAGACAGTGAAGTCTTTAAAGGGAATACTAGCTACTAGGCCACCTGGGAAGCCCATCAAAAGGAAATGGCTGTCCACTACACTACCAAACCCTCAAGGAATCAAACAAATCGGCCACTTCTTTCTCTAAGATGGAAAGAATTCTCTCATCTGTATTCTGAGGACATTTCTATTCTCAGGTGATTGTTAGGAAAAGGGTTCAATCCTGTTACAAAGGACAACCTGAATCAAATCACAAGCCGTCCAAAAATCCATACGCATTCAGTTGAAAGGCCATCGAAATAATAATACTAAGTCATTGTTTACAGCAAGAGCTACATGCATGGGCCATAGACCAAACCTTAATTTGAACCCTTGAATTTTAGCGCATGATTTTACCTAGGATAAACATCTTTTTGTTAGCTCAACTGAGAATCAAACAAAAAAAAGCTGAAGTTGCAGAGAGAGAGAGAGATGCATGGAAAGAGACACCATACTTATCTGTTTCTGCTCACTGAGCCATGAGGACACAGAAAAAGAGAAAACACAATCGATGCTTTCAACAGGTGCAAGTGGCCTGAGGAACAAGCACGAGTACCCTTTTCACCTGATAAGGAAATGACGAAGATTTTTAGATTATCATCTGTATAATTTTTGTATCTAGTAATAATGTATAACCCAATCGCATAGACAAGGAGCTAGAGCCCTTTGGCCAATAGGACGACTTGGGAAAGAAAACTTCAAGTTGAAGGTGAAGAGATCGACACTCAAGGTATGCACGTATACACTAATGATTTTATTATAAAGAATCGATATAGTTTATCTAAAAGACAGCTCTTTACCAGCGGTTGGTTAAAAAAAAATGCCGTCTTTGTTTCCGTATTTGGGGAATGGAAATCTGTCAAAGCATATAGAAAAGCAAATCAAATTTATAAAGTACTGCAAAAGCTTATTAGTGTCTATGAGCCTATGCATGAATGCAAAATCACCAAGATTTCTAATATTTAAGGCATTTAACAGTCATATCAGTTTCTCACAGAGCACATCTACAATACGTAAACTTTTAACCATGTCTATCTCCATATTACCTTAGAGGCTTAACTAGGAGTATTCACGGTTCTAGATGTCAAGCAGTTTTGGTTCAGTTAGGATTTAATAAGAAAAATGATTGGTAGTTTGGTTCACGGTTTAACCGAACCATTATATATGTTTATATGTGTATGTAATGGTTATATATGTATATATATATTATACATATAAAGTTTATATGCTTATATACATATAAATTCTAATAAGTATTATAAGTTTATATACAAGTTTTTTAACTTCATATACAAATTAAATTTGGACTGTAGATCCAAATAATAAGATGGCATAATACTTAGTATTTAGCCAAATATTAAATAAGTAGAACCGTGGTTCAGAACTAAGTCGAACCGGAACCGTCGGTTCGATTGTTTCTGACCATGTCCGGTTTGGTTCAGTTCTCTAAATACTGGGAACCACGACTAACAGTTTGGTTTGAGGTTGAGGCCGGAACCGAATCGCGAACACCCATAAGCTTAACAAAGGTGTGCATTAAGAGGATCATGCATCCTGGTACTCCTCTCACTAAATCATGTTATTTTTTTAGTTCAGAGGATGTATCTATATTAGTAGGAGGAACTCTCCAAAAAATCTGACAAGTGTTACATTGGTTGTCAACTTCCTAATTCAAACCCTTCTCCTTTTTTTCTGAGATTGAGTCCAACTACGTAAGGATCTTAGCCTCACAGTAAGCAGAGTCTCTTCAACACCTAAAGAAATCATGTTAATAATAGTAATAGCAGCAGCACCATTAATAATATATAGTCGGCTCTAGCAGCTGAATGTATAGAAGAAGAAATAGCCTCACATTGTATACTAAGAACTCAAATAAAGTGGGTTATATTAAATGGTTTATGTTAAATATCAGTCAATATATATATATATATATATATATATGTATGTATGTATTGGAACCATCACAAAAATTAAGATTGACATGTGTTGTATCTTTCATAATAAAGCTTTCAAATACACATGATTTGTTTTTTAAAGCGATAGAAAATTTGATAGAGATGTTATATAAAATTAATGAACGTGGGTTAAAATGAAGAGGTACATCGGGTATTCTATGTGTCAAGAAGATTACATTAAAGTTAAAAGGTAAGTGTTATATAGCAACAATTAGACCCACTATATTATATGATTATTAGTGTTGGGCAATTAATAATTAACATTTACAAAACATATTCATGATAGAAATAAAGATGATGAGATGGATGAGTGGACATATAAGAAAAGACCATATACTTAATGAAGTTAGAAGAAATAAATTGAGAGTGGTACCAATAGATGATAAAATGAGAGAAAATCATTTAAGATAGTAACACATAAAAAACAATCAAAAGAAGCTCCAGTAAAAAGGTACAAGGAACTAAATGGTAATAATACTGAATGAATAAGGAGAAGACCACAAAAGTATTGAAAGAAAACAATAAAGAATAATATAGCTCATGTTGAGTTAATTTTTAACATGACACATGATCAAGCTCTATAGAAACAAAGAATTGTGTAGCCGACCTCATTTAGCTTAGGTATTCATTACAAAGTACCTAGAGTGGAAGTGCACGGGCAGGACAGGGTGTATATGAATGCTTAGATTCTTTTACTTTATGACAACACTCGGGTATCATACTCCCGAACTCTTGTTGCAGAGCTGATCCTCTTTACGACTGAGCTATGCAGGTTTTGGTCTTACACATATCGCTTCATCTATGCTCTCAATAGTAATAGCACAAGCAAATGCAGGCACACAAGAAGATAATCATGTTTTTACGATCACCGAAGCGTAATACTTAAATTTAAAAAAAGTTATTTTTCAAATTAAAAAAGTAACTTGAATATACTGATGCATTACTTATTTAGGTGCACTAAATCTCAATTTCCATTATATATATTATACACACACGAGTCGAACTTGCAGTCTAAAACACACAAGTTGGGAGCCCTGCGAAGTAGGTTAACTCCCTTAGTACGCAAATGTTACATATTTAAATAGACATAAACCAGTACCCTTCATTAATACACTGGCATTTCTTTTTTTCAGTGTCATTTATTAGCATTTTGTGTCTGTTATTTCAATGGTACTATTTTCTACTGTTGTTTTTTATGTATGATTTTGATCGGCAACCGTATAAAAATCTTATGTTTTAATAAGACAGTATGCTGACAATTTTTTAAAGAGTTCTTCCATTGGTAAGCTGGAGTTAGGCAGAACACTACAACATAGGAACACCTCGTGGTATCGAACTCATGACCTTTAACTGAAGGTTCTTTCGAGTCGATCCAAGATGGCCATGGCTCCATGTGTGTACCGGCAGTTGTTTGTCATATTCAATACTGATTGTTAATTAAGTTAGATACTCCAACATATCCTGCTAATGAGGAAATGGAGCCGCAGAGAGAAGTTTATGATCATCATATTCATATCTGGGAATTGTTTCATAAACTAAAAGATCTAATCATATGAAGCCAGTATCGTCCATTATAATAAAGTAGCATAATCTTACAAATAAAAAAAGTGACGCACAAGAATAAATTTCATGAAACATCCACATCAGTCTCATATCTTTCATATCGTCTAAAGTGTTCTCAATTGCAAAAGCTGGCAGAGATGGACATCCCAAGTGTGTCGAATCCAAAAACGTTGCTTCAATACAAATAGATTACGTTAAAGGATATCAAGTTCAGGATAAGTAGCATGGCCCATTCAGAATTTTCATGTCTATCCATGAGATTTCCACAACTATAAATACCGATTGATGCACACTCTCTAAACCAACAAACTTTGCCGTCGACAGATCATTTAATCAACTTCTTCCTCTTTATTCTGTATTGTCTTTCCTTCTTTCACTGATGGAGATGATTCATAAGCGCAGAGGATTCATGAAAACCAAATTGGTCACGACTCTCTACCGAGCAGCAAAGCCGATGATGTCGATGCCTATCAGTGGTAAGGTTAAACCTGATACGATTTCATCAAACACTTCTGTAGGTTTCATAGTAAAAGGCAAATCTATGGCTCCTGTTACAAAGCAGCGAATGGTGGATCTGAACAAGAAGAACGACGATGGCGTTGAGGCAGTGGCTCACACCATCAATGACGGTGGAGAGGATAACGTTGATAAGAGAGCTGCTCTTTACATATCGTACGTGCAGGAGAGAATAAGACTTGAAAGGAATGATTCGGAGAGGAGACAGCGTTAATTGAGTTGTTTTCTGGCAGGTTTCTGCCTTTTGTAGCACTGACTGGTTTCCTTTTTGTGTTTGTAAGAATAAAGTTATGTATGGCAGTGAATCATATATAGTTGAAGGTTTCATAATTTTGTGCAATTTAGTGTGTAAAGTAAGATGCTTACTTATATAAGTACAAATCCAAAAGTTTGTACAAAGTTTACTTGTGCTGAGAGACACCTTGTTTGTTGTGTTGTGTGTGTATGTGTGTGTGAGAGAGAGTATCTCTCCCTTGAAGTCAAGTGACCGGGGAGATCATTATATGGCACCGGAACATGTTTCTCATGGCACCTTGATTGCACAAGTCATGTTTCTCCCAGATCACCTGAACCAAACTCCGCCGGACGGCCATCTCTCGAACGGAATTTTTTTCCTGCAAACCAATTAGCATTAACATACATAAATCATCGATGAATTTACACAACTTAAAGTCTATAACTCATGGTGAGATTCATGGGCTACAATACATAGTTTGCTTCACCAAAAACCATTCAACCGGGCATTCAGCTCACCCTAAAAGAGTTTCTATATCCGGCATTATGAAAAACAAAAGAAGAGGCATTCAACTCACCCTAAAACATCATGCATTGCCCTAGGTTTAGAAGTCTTGGCAGTAAAAGCAGTACGAGTAGAATCACTGTAAATCACTCAAGGATACTACCCACCTGGCAGGGCTATCGACTCCTGTGATGGCTGGCAGCGAGTTCGAGTCACGGAGCTTGCATAGTGGCTTTGGCCTCCCGTTGCAACCATAAAAAGGAAAAAGAGATAGAACCCATAGCGTTAGCTCAAGGGTAAGGCCATCTAGTACCGTTGCTGTTGGTGGGAAGTTCGACTCTCACAAGCCGCATGTGTGGGGTGTGTGTTCAGAGAAAAGGGAAAAAAGTTAAGTATGACTGCATGGTGCAATTACTTCCTTCTTTTCCATATGAAAAACAGACCAATTACTTTTCTCTCTCTCTCTCTCTCTCTCTCTCTCTCTCTCTCTCTCTCTCTCTATATATATATATATATATATATATATATATATATATATATATATATATATATATATATATATATATATTATTGTTTTTAAAATTCAAATCTTTATTATCGATTAAGTTGGTTGAATGATGAAATTGTTTAAGTGGATTTAAGGATGAATGATTATGTAAATGAACTACAACTCTCCCCCCCCCTCTCTATATATATGATTTTCTTGACCTCTTATCTAGAGAAAATGTTTTGGCCCCATCCTTTGTGGGAGCGAAACTATGAGTCTGAGCTCGATAACGGATTCAATTATGAGCAGGGTTTGTGTTAATTAAGAAGGGGATTATGCCTACTCGTATTGTGGGTGAAAAGCACACCAGCCACATCCCTTGATTCCAAAAGGATTGAAAAAGGAAAAGCGTTGTTGGGAGGATCCGAAGAAGATTAGATATTTTAGACGACCCTTGACTTGGTTGAAACCGTTTGCTCATGCAAGAAAGGACCTACCTTTATAAGACAAAGTATGATCTTTATCAAAGAGATGGTTCGATACTGTAGTTTTGAGTCCACTTGAGCTTTTCCTCCTCAAGAAATATACTATTCTCAATTTCAGGCAGTGCGTGCACAAGCACACACACATATATATATATATATACATATATATATATACATATATATATATATATATATATATATATGTATATATATATATATAAAGAGAGAGAAAAAGAGCAATTTCTAGTAGTGTTAGCATGCACTAGCATGAACATAGGTGAATCTCTAAAAAAATTCACTGTCACCCCAAAATTTGATAGTCCGCGAATGAAAACGATTCTTATACATAAACGTATGCATGCCTTGTATAACAACATACAGCTTGATATTTCCAAAATTTAAAAGCATTTTTTAATTTAAAAATATCTGAAAATTGTTATTCTCTTATCCTGAAACAGTTGCATCACCTTTATGGCAAGATCGATCGCATTGCTGTCCCACCATTAGATTCTTGGCGTATTCATGCGAAACTTGACAGAGATTAACGAAACCTAATACACTCCGTACAGTCATGAATGTCATGTTGTGGGCATCATGTGATGCATGGTGAATCATGAGCATCGCCATCATGCATTTGGTTTTCGTGTCATGTTCGGAGTACTTGTGTTGCGTCCCAAACCGAAACACTAGGTTTCGGACTCGAGGAGTAGCTTGGATCTAGAATCAGATCCAAAATCTAAACTAGGACTCAACTTACTAATGGAAAATAGGATTCTCTTTTCGAATTCGGGGTTTTTGTATTTGTTACTAAGGATATCAAATCTGCTGAAGTGGTTCTTTTTTGTGAAAAGAATCTGAATTAAAGTCCAACAAGATAATTGAACACAAAGGAATGTATAAACCAATCCATACAACAAGAGAGGGACCTGACATGCTTTCAAACATAATTAATGAAATCAGAAATTACTATTTCTAAGTCCAGAGGTAGATATGACCTGTTCGGACACTAACTGAAAAAAAAGAACCCTTCGATTCGGTTAGGGTTTCCGAAAATCGGTCTGGAACCGAAACCAAATATTCCAAACCACCACTAACTATGGTTTAAATATTTTTTATAAAACTCCTTAAACGTCTTGTTTTTTCAAAAAGAAAATTGAAGGAAAGTATAATATTGTCATATTACAAGTGATGTAAAAAAAATTGTTTAACTGTAGGGGTCATTTATGCCATCTGGAGAAAATCCCTATTTCTTAAAATCAACTTAAGTGTAGCTACATATTCCCTCTTACGTAAGTAACCAAAATAATCATATATTGCAAGTAAAAGGCAAATTAATATTTGTGGCAATTATTTATTTAGTTATTTGCTTATTGGTGGTGGTGGTGGGGGGGGGGTTCAACATGAGGAAGTGTTTGATGAACAGTTTGGGAAGCCCGTTAAGGATGAGGACAGCTGAGCTTTCTGTTAATTTTGGCACCTTTCGTTTACAGCCATTATTACAGCAAAGTTCCATGCAGACTCTATCTAATTTCCACCATCATGGATGTCTTTCAAGGAAAGATAGCAGGTTTCTGTTATTTTCTAGCTCATCTGAGCTCCCTAATTTTAGAAAGATCCCTTCTGTTATCTCTCTCACTATTAGCAATCTTCCTTTTGTTCTATCTTCTCTTAAAGCTTTCCTCTTTGATGAACACCTGCAAAATATTTTATTTGGTCTCTTGCTCTTCCGTCACCAGCATCTCTCTGTCTCCCTTTCTGCTGATCAATCTGAGTGCTCGTCTTCCTTCATTAAATGTAAGTCCCCATATACACACTACCACTATTTAATTGTGATGCATTTTGATACTATTTATAATTGGTAGTGATTGTGGTGATTCTCTTGTTTGTCATATTATGGTAGAGAAACAACCAATCCCTATAGATGGATACAATAATCGAAACCAAAAGCAAGCCGCACCAAAGAGCAATCACTCACCTTGATAGGGGTTCGACTCACAAGTAGAAGATCATCGAGTTTGATATCCGGGGATTGCATCTGGCTTCTCCTTCATATTATACCAAAAAACAAACAAAACAAAGCCGTTCTCCTCATTAAGGGTGCTAGATACATGGATTTTCCGTTGCCATCATGCTCGATTCATTCTCATATTTGTATTTTGAAGCTATAGTAACATGATAAGAACTTATTTAAATCAACAACGATTCTATTGAGAGAGAGAGAGAGAGATTGCCTTCTGCGAGTAATTGCTAGGCATCAATTCAGCAGTAAAAACTGACTGAATTCCTTGGGCACATTCAGGTGATGGAACCCTGCATCTTGCAGATAAACCAGGAGCCAATAAATATTTTCTAAAACTCTGGCACACTGAATTCAGCATGTAGTGTATGCTTGTTTCCGATTCTCATGGTGGAATTCTCTTTTTGTTTCCTTTCTTAAATAGTGGATTTCTCTGTTCCTTGTCTTTTCCGATTAATACAAGTCCACGATTTGTTGACTCTGCCTTTCTCTTCTGCATGTTACGTTGCATTAATTGGACGATCGATTTCACCATTTTAAATGTAAATTCAATACAAAAATTATATCAAAACCAACATGGGTGTTGTATTCTTTAACGATTAAAGCTAATTTCTACTTTCAAAAGCAAGCTATTAAGGGAGATTATGTTCATTTTATATGAAATAGTAGCAATAACAATGTACAGTGAGGAGATACGGCTCTGATCCAAGCTAGGAATCAATTGGAAAACCTTTAAGTTATAGAATATTGACCAACTAGAACTTTTTTATAATAATAACCTATAATTGAACTTAAGGTTTTCATTTAGTTTACTACATATTCCTATATATAGAAAATATTATATAATATATAAATATATGTTGTTGTGTCCTGACATCCATGATTTTTGAGATTATTGTCATATCCTCGCACCACCACCTGTCCCGATGTGCCTCACACAGATAACTTATAAGAATAATACTAATAATATGCAGGCAATATATGACAAGAGTTCAAATAGACGTCAAACCAGATATGCTATTCGTCATTGACATTCAAAACTGCTAAAAATATCAAATGATTTCCATTATTGGTTGTGCATTTCTATAGTGGTTCGTCTATCATGAGTTCTTTAAGGAACCCTCTAATTTTCCTCAGATATACATATTGCGGTCGAGTGCTTATGCCTGTGTATGTGGCTTCTGCTATTTGTTGTGACCTGCAGATCTATCCTTCTTGCCGAAAGTATGCCTGAAGATTCGTTATGGAGGAGTTCAGTAGTGGAGGGCCCGGACTCGGACAGAAGCTGCATGCCGCCGTCGAAGAGGCAGAAGCAGGAGGATATTCCGGCCACATCCATGAAGTTCAAGGGCGTAGTGTTGCAGCAAAATGGCCACTGGGGAGCCCAGATATACGCCAATCATCAGAGAATTTGGCTAGGTACCTTCCCAACTGAGCGCGAGGCGGCGATGGCTTATGACAGCGCTGCAATCAAGCTCCGGAGCGCTGACGCACACCGGAACTTCCCTCCAACTGATCTCACTTTGGAGGAGTCCAACTTCCAGGCGCTCTATACCACTGAAGACGTCCTAAACATGATCAAGGACCGATCCTACGACACCAAGTTTGCGGCCTATCGTCGGTCTAATTCCATCGATGTCAGCAACATCGAGTCGGAGAAGCTCGGCGGTGATGGTGTCCTTGGAGGTAGCATAGTGTACCAACAGCTCTTCCAGAAGGAGCTCACACCGAGCGACGTCGGCAAGCTCAACCGGCTAGTCATACCGAAGAAATACGCAGTGAAGTACTTTCCGGCAGTCTCAGAGACTACCAGCAGCGAGGATGAGAACGAGGCGGATGACGTGCAGCTACTGTTCTTTGATAACAATCTCAAGGCATGGAAATTTAGATATTGCTATTGGAGGAGCAGCCAGAGTTTTGTGTTCACAAGAGGATGGAATAGGTTTGTGAAAGAGAAAGGTTTGAGGCCAAAGGACGTAGTTTCCTTCTACAAGTGTGGAATCAGGGATGGTTTTAACCAAGGGAAGGTCTTTTGCATGATTGACGTGAACCATCATACTAATCAGCATCAATCTCGTCCCGAGATCAGTATTATGAACGGTGAGAGATTAGGTTGTATTGGTGATAAGAATAAGGGGATGATAATGAGTGAAGATGTTGCAGAAGAGGAGGAAGGGGACGGGGTGGTGGAGGCGGAGGCGGAGGCGGAGAAGCTGGTGGTTCCACCTCCACAAGAAGCTAAAAAAGGAGTTAGGCTGTTTGGAGTCTTGATCTCTTGAAGCCATTGAGGAAGATAGGATTTTTTTTTATTCTTCTATTTTTTCTATTGATTTTAACTGTTTTTTGAACTTGGCAATTATTGAATTGCTCTTCTGATATCTATTCGAATAGAAAGTGTTAAGGATTGATTCGATGTTCTTAAAGGATGATCAGAGTGCAAACGTGATGTTACTCACAAAACAATTAAAATAAATGAGATTTAGAGGTGAAAAGAATTTCAATTGAGATTGTGGGACTCGCTGGCAAATGAGCCGAGCTGCTCATAAATCGGCTCGTTTCCGTTTGCTTTCGTGTTCCTAATCAGTAGCGGATCTACATTGTACCAAGTTGGGGCATTCGTTCGACCTGAAATTTCACAAATCAATTTAAAGTCCATAACCGATGATAAAGCTATAATAAATAGTTCGCCCCCACCCAAAACCATTGTATCCGACCCAACATTGTATCCGACCCAACATGACACAACACAACTAAGAACACGACTGGCAGAGAGCTGCTAGATGGCCTCCCATGTTAGATATTGCTACACCATATGTGCAATTAATGAGTTGGTGGTAATCAAGACATTCATCTCATATCGTATTTAACGCATCTATATGCATTAAATGATATTTATCCTTATATCGATATTAACGAGTGACTCGATCTATGTCTTTTGTGCTATGATACATATCATCTAATAGAGTTTGATATAAAGGGTGTAACAAACTCTTAGTTTTCACACACACACACATATATATAAACAAACAACAACTAAGCCTTTTCCCATACTAGATGGGGTCGATATATATATATATATATATATATATATATATATATATATATATGTGTGTGTGTGTGTGTGTGTGTGTGTGTTTGTTATGTGTGTATATGCACGAAAAGGCTAATAATTTTTGTAGTTGTATTCTTGAAAAACAAAAATAAATGATTGAGTTTAAAAGTTAAAAAGAAAAAGTTAACATTGTACTTGCTTCAGGTATTCCTTTTGTTTTTGAACTAAGCTTTTCAGATTAATGGTTGGGATTTCCAAGGATAAGCAAGTATATTGCACACCCGCATACACACAAAGAATCCCATCTTTCTTTCATGTGTTTCTCAAATCAACCTGACCAAGAACGGACAGAACCTGCAGAATTGGTGATATGGTAGTATAAACCGTAATTTGTTAAATAGTCAGTCTTGAATTCCTCACTCAAATCAATGTTTTTATGTATGCTGAGTTATTCTCAGCCCTCGAACGATCCGTATGGATCCGAATCCTCTAGGTTCGTTGCTTACTTAGATTGCTCCTAGGTGTTAAGGGTGAGAGTCCTTGTTTAGAGCTCAAGCTGTAGTTGCTCCAACCTCTTGTGCTTACTTTGTAGAAATTATGCCAAATTTTACTTTCAATATTATCTGAATTGAATTTTTGATAACTTAATGCTGGTCATGTTTACCCGAACATAGATTGTTCATGTTTTGCTGGCATGGTTTAATAATCCAGTTTGTGTTTATATAACAAACCAAACATGAAAGACCATCATGCCAAAACCTGCTGGCTCTGACCCAGTATAGTGGGTTGAACTGGACCCGGATTGCTCATGGAACCAGCTGAAAACAGAACCGACATAACCAAAACCAGAACCAGGTGGTTTTGGTTCCATCTTTGGGTTAACCAAACAGGAACTTGAACCAACCGGCGATTCTAGTTTACCTGGAACCAAACCAGTCCAATCACAAGTCTGACCCGGCCGAGGCTCAGTTTCATTTGCCGGGCCTAGATATTCCAAATTGAAGATTCGAACTGAACCAGACCTATTTTGCATTGCTTAACTAGATTGAGATGTAAACCAACAGTTTTGAGGCACATGGATCTGGGGACTTGAATTTGGATTCGCTCATTAAATGGTTCACAGGTGCCTCCTTGCCTTCTCTATTCTTAGAAAATCTGCTCGATTCCTTATCCAAAACAAAATCCCCAGAACAGAAAGTTAACGAATCTGACGCCCTAGCACATAAAATCCCTTCTCATAAGCTGCTCTCTCTCTCTCTCTCTCTCTCTCTCTCTCTCTCTCTCTATATATATATATATATATATATATATATATATATATTAGCCGTCTTCTCTTAAGGATGAAATGATTAATGCTCAAATGTACACTATTGGATAAATGTAGCATTGAGACACGTTCGGGTACAAGGATACCACTTAAACATGTGCTTGCTTTATATAAATACAAAATATACAATGATATTTTTTAAATTATATTTCTACCGTTAGTTATATCGGTCAATAGATATATAACAAATTTTTTCTTTCTTTTCTTTATATATATAAACTAAGAGTATCTTCTTATACTATTTTAGATGATCTACTACATTAAAACTATCTTTGATTACCATTGTTCGATTGATCCGTACAAACGATGACTATATATATAATCAATGCTTACCAGCTCCCGTTTTCTCTATCTATATTTGTTCATGTTAAAGGCTTAAAGCTACGTGAGTGCGTATATACCTTAATAACACTCATGTAATAGACACGATCTAAATTTATCTTTGATCTATGTTAAGGTATATCCTGTTCATGTCAATCTGTCCATAGTCAATCCAAAGTTTCAGCAGACGCGGCACCCATTAAAACTCTCTCTCTCTCTCTCTCTCTCAAAAGGAGAAGACGCCTCCACTGGAAGGAAAAGGCCCAGAGGAAAAAATCGGTTTTGGACCGGTAAACGAAACGACTCCTCTTAAATTCCAAAAGATGGTGTCCTTCCCAAACTTCCCACCTTCCCGGGTTCATATTCATCCATACTGAAATCTCTCTCCTCTCTCTCGTACCAATGAAGGCGCAGGAAGAGCAGTCGAGTGCCGTCCTCGAGCTTTGTTCTCTGGTCGCCGGCGTCCTCAAGTCCCCGCCGTTCCCCGTCCTCCGACTCCCCTCCGGCCTACCGGTGACACTTAATGCCAGGAAAGCGGTGTCGCCGTCGGGAATCGCCTCGCTCTTGCTGGGCGTGTCCCTCACACTAATGCTATGCGGATCGCTAACATTCATGATCGGTTTCTTCCTGATGCCTTGGGTGCTCGGGCTTACTGCCATGCTCTACACCCTCGGATTCGTATCGAGTCTTTCGGGATTGACTCGCCTGTTTGTCGCTCCCATGGTCGCCATGAATCCCAGATCGAGGAAAGAGTTTCCTGGTAAGATGGGTCCCTTTCTGATATTCCCTTCGCTTTTCAATTCGAATTCGTTTACCGATTGTTGGTGATTCCTTCACATTTTCGTTCTTATTTTTGTTATTCATTTTGTATTGTTGTTTCTTTCTATGCAAAAATCTGTTTGAATCGATCTGTTGGATCTTGAAATGTGTTTGATTTGGGGATTGCATTATAGGAGATCTTGATTGCACTATATGCATTTCATTGGGTTCTCACTTTTGTTAGTCATTCTGTATTGCTGTTTCTTTCTATGCAAATATCTGTTTGAATCAAATGATTGGATCTTGAAATGTTTTGGATATGGGGGTTGCATTATAAGGGATTTTGATTTCACTGTATGCATTCCATTGGGATTTTAGGGTTTGGTTTTCAAGTGCGTTTGAATACGAGTGTTTCTGGAAGATCTTGGAATCTATTTTTTGTGGTTGAATAACCAATACATGATATGATCTGAATGGATAGAAAGGATGTTATTGGTGCATGAAAGATAAAGGTTTCTTGTATGTTAAACAGAGTAAATTTTGCTGGCTGGCTTTGTTTAACTGCTGTTGAATAATTCATAATATATATATATATATATATATATATATATATATATATATATATATATATATATATATATATATATATATATTGTAAGGAATAATCTTGCCCTATATGCTTTTCTTTTAAACCTAGGATTTGGCAGACCACTGCAATCTGTACTCACTTGAGTTTCGAACTCATGACCTCCTTCAACTTGAAGGTCAATGATTTAGGTTGGGCATTTGCCTGGTTTTCTTCATGAGCTAAAGCGTAGAACATTTGCATTTAGCAATCATGAGATATTGATTCATCATACACTTCATCTGTTAGGATAAACCAAAGATATTTGTGGATATGTGTGTTTAGCATTTTCTACAAAGATTATATCCTTTACAAAAAGTGCATTTTGCTTCCTAAGGATTTAAATAGCTTCATCATGGTCATGTGGGAGCGTTTGCCTGATGCTTATGGGAGCGAGAACTTGCAACAATTGGGGGACTACAAGAAATAACATAACGCAATGACCTCTTGATCTGTTCTATATCAATGAGATATCTTGAGCATGAGCAATCCGATCATTTGTCTGTGTATTGCATGCTCTCTACAGGTCGCACTCCATCTTTCTTCCTGGAAGAACAATTGGAAGGAGACCGATTCTGACCTGGAAGAACAATTGGAACAGGACCAATTCTGATCCATTCATCTAAGAACTTTTCTAATTGATTCTGAATTTGTTTAAACTTAAATTTTGAGTTTTGCACCTCTTGTACTCTGAATCCTTTGAGAAACATTTCTATCAAAACTACAATCTTGACATAATTGGCTTTTACCTTTCAATTGGTGCCGGTTCTTCTGGCATGAAAGGCACGGAAACAGAAGGGTGAGATCATATGCATTTCAAAGGCCAAACACATAGGGTTGGACCCTACTTTTCAAATCACATTTCCTGGGCATCTAGTTGGCACATTTGCACTAAGACAAGTTTCTAAACAATATCTTTACTTGCATGGTGAATCTCTTTTCTTCATCTTGTTATGCGTTTCTGTCTTAGATTTTGTTATCTCAGATTCTCAAGAGAGACAATTCAATAATATTGAATACTTAGCTTCATCCATTTCTTTTATTGATAATGCTTGGCATATTGTGTACATTGGTACTAATCTAAGACAAAATGCAATTGCTAGGTTGTTTTAAGTCTGTCCCATGGTGACACAAGATAGAGGACAATGGTGACTAAGAATTCATGTAGCGGAGCTGGCAAAAGCTTGGTTCTGTTTAGGGTTTTGTTTTTAACTTGGTGCAAGATTATTCTAAGATCGATTGTATGTGATGATGTAGGTTAGCGAACAAAATTCAGAAGCATCACATCCTTGGCATCTCAAAACAAAAGAGCCATTCAAGGGAGGGCTTAAATTTCCAATTTTTGTTCCCTGGAGAGAGGCAGCACATGAATTGCTATCTCAACACAATCCTGGGCACTTCAACTTTGCTGTCATGCGGTGTCCGTTTGTTAACTTATATAGAAGAAACATGGAACATCAAGGTGTCTCGTGTCATTTTGATGTGCAGTGGTGACATTGATGTAAAGTCTATCTTGAAAAAAAAAATCTGTATAAATAAACTTGGTTTATAATTCTTACTTCTCTTTTTTTTCTCTTGGTTTCATACCATCTTCTTTGAGCATTCGTAAGTGAAACCTACCCACAAAAGTTGAGATTCCGGAGCAGTTGCCCCTCTTATGTATCTATTGACTCGTCTTACAATTCTCATACATAAGAAGCAGAGTTTACAGAAAGGATTTTCTGTGCTGCAATGAAATATATTGATAATTTTTGAACTCTTACAAAGTCAGCTCTACTTATTCAAAAATTTGTGTAAATTAATCCGGAAGATTTCTGGCGTGGATCAAGCATGTATTTAGTCCAGAAAACACACCTAAAACTTATGTTCCAGTTTGCTTTCTTGCATGTGTGTGTGTGTGTATATATATATATATATATATATTAGAGAGAGAGAGAGAGAGAGAGAGCATCAAGAATACAAGATTTGGTCTATCTGGATAAGTCTTAAACCTCTCAGACGACCATAAACTTCTTGACCAAACAATAAACGCGAAGAAATGCCACTGCTACAAACTTGCTCATATTTAACTAACACCACCGTAAATATAACCTGTTACATTATCAAAACAACACCGAAATCCACAAGAGGTAGTATGCGTGAGCAAGAAGGCTACAACCAAAAGAACCAAATGCACCGTAAAAAGCTGAGAATTTCCATTTCTGGCGTTCTATGCCATATAGATATGAACATCAATGGCTACAAGAAAGACAGCCACCAGACCAAAGTAAATAAGGGTGTGAAAGAAGATGGAGAGCCCGCTCGTCTGCAGATTTGCAAACTCTACCACTCTTTTCCTTCCTGGGAACTGAAGCAGCAAGCCAGGAGATAGCAACACAAACAGGAGTGTTGCTACCAAAACAGGACCCCAATCTGCCATTCTCGCAGAGAGAGAGAGAGAGAGAGAGAGAGAATTGGTTTATTTGCCAAGTGATAAATAAAGGAACACTGCTAGGTAGAATAGGTACACACAGTGAGGGAAAATGAGGGTGTTCTTTTTTGTAGTTTTTCCATGAATATTAAAGTGAAACAACAAATGCTACAATTTGTGGAGGTTGGAGGGAGCAGGTAGAGGTACAAACCCACCATCCCCAGTTGATCCTTCGAAATTGAGTATTTTTGGTTAACTCAGCTTGCTTTAAGGTCAGCTGTTCAAAACCGGTTAGGAGTTTCGTTGCTTCGGTGTGCATACCATGGCGGCTCTGTCTAACCCAAGAAGTGCCGTCGCAAAATAGTCAAGGACCTATCTTGATTCTTGGCACTGTGAACAATGTAGGCAGTTGGAGATGACCGCAACCGACGGGTTTTTATTCCGACAGTGCATTTTGGTACTCCGGCAGGCAAGAACTATGGAATGCATAAGCAACAGAAAGCAAACCACACATTTTCCCGGAGATCATTTGTAGGTAGACTACCATAAGCTAGAAGTCGGGGGTTCGATCTCCGGTCATATTTGCTAAGGTCACCTCAGCTTGTCTTGAAGAAAGATTAAAGATGTTTATTGAAAAATTCATAAAAGTTATACTCAGTAGAACCTGATACCCAAGAATCCGATGCATCACTACTGCAGCTTTATTCTCTCTTTATATATTGTGTTTTGAACCCCATTTCTACAGCTTTAAGATGGCCTCCCTGGAAATGAGCCGTAGGTTCTTCAATGAATATCAAGAGAAACAACAGGATGACCTCGAAACTTTCACCATTTAAACCTTGGTTGATTCATTGATAAATTTAAAAGTGAAGCACAAAGCTGGCATTCAACTTTGATGCTACCTTGAGGATAAGAAAATAAAGTTTATGTTTATTCTTACGAGTAGTTTACCCTATTCAAGAGTGGCTCCAGGGTAAAGCCACTATGGCAACTGCCTTCACAGAGTCGCTCTTGGTTGAGGAAGAGAATGAGAGATTTGGCATCTTCATTTGCTGCCATAGTGCTCTTTGCATTGCTCAGTCCAGGGCTGATATTTCAGTTGCCGGGTAAGCAAAGGCCGGTTGATTTCATGAATATGAAGACGAGCTTGATCTCCATTTTGGTACACTCCATAATATTTGGGCTGCTCATGATGTTTACTGTTGTTTTGCATCTTCACCTCTATGTATGAGATGAGATCTTGTAAAACAAACTCTTTTCGCTCTCCAAAGGCTATATATATATGCACACAGACATGTATATGCATATCTGTATGTATGTATGTATATGTCTCTATACACGTACATCATACACATATACATATACATGCATAGATACACACAGACACACACACACACACACACACACACATATATATATATATATATATATATATATATATATATATGACACACACTGTGTGTAGGGGAGAGAGAGAGAGAGAGATGGTTTAGGCTCACAGATTCGAGATACAGCCGGCAATTGAACCCCTGACCTACTGTGGAAGGGCCTAACAGCACCCAACCGTGAAATTTATTCAATTGATTGTGTTTCCCTGGAAGCTATTTTGAGTATAAGGGAAACCTTTTCACTCAACATATTAATTTGATGGCACCAACCGATAGGGGTGGCAATTTGCTCATTCCAAGTCATGTGCTTGTTTTGGGTGGATGACAACATGATCTTTTCGAGTTGTGTATGTTTTAAGTACTGTTTCGCCGTGTCATTTCATATACTTTCTAGAAAACAGGTCGGTTCGGACACCATCAGATTCGTGTTATATATATTGGTCGCACACAAGGACAGGTTCGTGTTGGGTTTTGTGTCGTTTATGACATTTCCAAGCCTACCAACCAACACAAATCATCGTATGCAGGTAGAAAAAAAAAGTTCCATCGATTTTAAAATTATGAGTATATTTTCCTAAAATATTGGTCATCATTCTTCTGATGTTGAAGACCCTACCGTCCATCACGGCCCGAAGAGGGTACAACGTTACCAAGTTTCAGGCATCAATCATATGGCGAAATCTTTAGAGCAGGGTGAACACGAAACAACCCGAATACTGTCCAAAGGACTAATTCTTTTAGCAAGATCTTTAATGGTTCTTTGCTGGCCAGGAACGAATAACTTTGCTTGTATAAAGAGCAAGAATACACACAAAAAGTAATACATCACCTTGCTAGGGTTCGACTCCCAAGTTGACGATCATGACTTCAATACCTGAGGTCTGAATCTGGCCTTAGTCTCCCGGTTGTGACCAGGAAAAGAGAAAGGAGCAAGAATAAATCTTGCATTTGATTGCCACAAGAAACCTTTTCCTTTTCATCTCTCAACATGAAATATGGAACTGATGGTTCTGACACAGATCCGGTTTCATCGAATATGGAACCAGAACCAAACCAGGTGGTCCTCAGTTCAGGTTCCCGTTTCACCTGTTCTAGTTCCAGCTGGTTCCTGACCCGATTCAGCTCCGGTTGGAACTGTGAGACATGTATCAAACCAACCATGCCTGGTGTCAATGGCTCTTCTGGCCAAGGGGTCGACATAAAAGAACCTTTTAGTCGAAGGTGACGAGTACCATACACCTCAACGTGCTTATCGGGTAGGTTTCAGCCACAGAACCAGCTTGTCAATTAAAAAAGATCAGTATTTTCTCAATCAACGTTATGGATTTAGTTTACCACCATAGAAAACAGTAATCGAAGAATCCTAACCGTTGAACGAGTTGCAGGAGTTCACCTGTTTAGTTCAACAAAGGTTCAACCACTCGGTCAATACATCACTGTACTAGGGAACGGATCTGGATACAGTTCTGATGGTGGTTTACCAAACCCCAGCTAATTGAATACCATGTAAATGGATCCGGCTGAAATTTATGAATATGAATTGGATCTTAATAAGGTATGCTTATTTGATATCAAACCCAATTATCTATCCTATATACTGATACAGTGGAAGACCCGCCTTAGGGTGAGGTGAGACGTGCCTCACCTGAAATCTAAAAAATTCATGGGTATCGAGGAATACAAGTGATTTGTGGACTTGAAATACAAGTGCGCCTCATATGAAAAACAAGTGTGACTCACCCTAAAAGAATTCTTGGGTCCACCATTGCATTGATAGCCTTTATTTACTTCAGAAACCAATGCCAAAAACATCTCACATTCTTCGCAAGTTATGTCATAGCACTGTGTCCGTTTTGTATATTAATACAAAATAAAAATCATATAAACTTATATCTTGTTCTTTTTTCATCGTATTATGTGACATAGCTCAGCAAAGTTTAATATAATTATCCCTTTCTCTTGGCAGTAATATACTTGTCGCTTTTATTGTTGAGAGTGACCAATATATACTTCCCACTATATGTTTGCCTATTTTTACAATTCAAAACCATCTCAATAAAGATATTGATGATTAAACCAAAAAACAAAAGCCATATGTTTCTTTTTTAAACAACTTATTTATATAAAAGTATAAATGAGTATTTTTTGCTTTACTAAAGGAAAGGCAACCATACTCACCTAATATATGCCTTTGATGTAACAGTACATATCAATGTTTGGTTTTAGGCAACAAAACCCATAAGTGGACCTGGATCCAAACATTGACTCCATCATCTAGGGAAGGTTTGGTTCGGTTCTAGCCTCGACCTCAAACCAAACTATCATTTATGGTTTCAAGTTTTTAGGGAACCGGTCCAAATAATGGCATGGTCAAAACCAAACTGAATGGATGGTTGTTTGTCTAACACTGAGTATTATGTCATCACATTATTTGTATCTACAGCCCTAATCTGATATCTTTATGAGGTATAAAACACACACACACACACACACACACACACACATATATATATATATATAAAGTTATCAATATGTACATAAGCATATGAACTTTATATATGTATGTTTGTATCTATATAACGGTTCAGTTCGGTTCTCATGGTTCAGTTCCAACATTGGAACTATGAAACAAACTGCCAATTTTTTGTCTTGTTAAAACTGAACCAAACCAAACCACTTGACATCTAGGACGGTTTGGCTTTGTCCGAACGGTTCCTTGAACACTCCTACCATCATCTATCTTTATGACTTCTCATTCACTCAATGAGTTCGTGACTTCTCCTTTAACTTTGCCTTCTTTTTACTCGAAGAAACTTCTTTTCTACAGGACACAAAAAAAGTGAGGTGAAGCGAAGTCGTGATCTCGATAAGTTTTCAGAAAACAAAGAACATTATAAGCCTGTCTCATTACGAGACTCCACCGGTTCCTTGTGGATTACATCTCTCATCAAACCGGACAATAAGACAAAGGATAAGACAAAAGAAACAAGAAATACAGATCTTTCACAACCTCAATATTTATGAGAGATTATTGCAGTTCCATTCTTCATTCAGACTGCTCGAATAGATTTTTTTGGTTCGTTTTTCTCTTTTTCTATTAGCCAGAACTTTTCAAAAAATAAATAAGATATTGCAACTATGAGTGTTGTAATAATTACATGCAATTTTATATAGAATTCAATAAGGACCCATCTCCATGCCAATCATTTAATTTAGAGGAGATATAATGGATCCAAATCAAGTAGTCCTACGACCTAGAGAAGTTTGATGATAAAAGACTCATGATATTTTATAGCACTTATGGACCATCTAATCCACTTTATCAAAATCCAACTTGATGAAATCGACTAAAGTGTGGTCCTTCTCAACCCGAACGCCAACTTTTGGCTGAAACACCCCCTCAAGTTTTGCTTCAGTGAATCAAAGTCTTAGGGCACAACCCGACTAGTCCACCGAATTGGCCAAGCTTGGTTCCTTCCGAGACAGGGTTAGCCAGTATGCCAAGGTAACTGCCAAAATCATATATATATATATGGTACTCAATTGAGCGTTTGCATGGTTCCATCAATCCAACCATTGGCCACAACTCTCAATCACCTCCTCCTCAAAATAGCTTTTCACCTATCAAAACTGTCGTCTTGAACACTAAAACCACTTTAAAATCTAAATATTTATATAAAATTAGATTTTATATTTTTTTATATAGTTTTGGTGGTGAAAATTGTGGTTTTGGAGAACGAGTAGTTTTGGAGAGTAGAGTAGTTGGAGGTGGTAGAGAGCCACTGATAGTTGGAGCAAACTGCTTGATTGAGTACCGTGCTCAATTAAACACACGCAACTCCCTCCACATAATATATATATATATATATATATAGATATATAGATAGATAGATATATAGAGAGAGAGAGAGAGAGAGAGAGAGAGAGAGAGGGAGTTCACGATCTAACCATGTTCAAGCTTTGCGTGTCACAAAGTCTGATCTGTACCTTATAACTCCTAACATTTTTATAATAAACTAAAAACATTGGATAATGCGACATATCGATAAGCCCAACCCATGTGGTTCTTTTTTCATGAGTCGTATTTGATTTAGAAAACTATATATATAAATAGATAGAGAGAGAGAGAGAGAGTGAACTGCTACACTTTAATATATTTGTTAGACCATTGATGTCAACTGAAATTATTTAATTGAAGAGATAGATGAAGTAGCTTCAAAAAGTAAATAATGGAAGTTGTTTTATGGAAAACTAAAATGTATAAAGCAAAAATTATAGTTTTTGACTTTTTGGTTTTTTAATTTAGACTATCTATCTTTCTAATTGGACTGTTCTAATTAACGTGGATGGTCTTGGTATGTATTAGAGTTGAGCGTCTCTCTCTCTCTCTATATATATATATATATATATATATATATATATATATATACGTGAGACTGTTGCCTGAAAATCTTTGAGGAAACTGAGCTTTTCTCTCTGTAATGCGCCGCCCATTACAAAGTCAAAACATTGCAAAAAGCTTTCGCTTTGATCATGGATGTATTTGCTGTGTCCCGGACCGTGTTAATTACCGTGTGTTCTTTCCTTGCTTCTTTCTTCTTTGATTGGTATATGGAATTATTGCAATTCTTCGTTCTCTCGTTTTATAAAAGCATACTTTGAGGAGTTGTAGATCACATTTCTGCTACTGTTTTGCTGTTACTTTTAGTAAACTGGGTGTACGATGCATAGGCAGCCCCTTCCACGCTGTGCTGATAGATTCTTTCCTCTGTCAGCTAGTTTTAGATTCTTAAGCTGTGCCTTCTTCTGAATTATCATATCATATCATGTATTCTCTCTGTTATCCTCATAGAATCGTGTTGAGATAGGAATCAATTGTGCTGCAATGCAACTGTTTTCTTTCAAGTGCAAAAGATTCAAAGAAACAGTATACCAGCGGCATAGTGTGTTGGAGCTTTTCCCTGTTGCCGAAGCTTAGATCAGAAGCAAACTGAACGAGCAATTGCTGTTTGGCATTCAATCTTCCAAATCGGTATAAACATAGAGTTTGAGTGACAACATACAGAAAGGATCGAGTGTTCATACACTTCTTCGCAACTGGTTATCCTTTTCCCGAAGAGCGTCAAGAGTCGAAGTAGGGGATGGCTCATCATACGTCTCCTTTGATTCTTGCTCAGATCCTCCTACGTTAAGAAAAAGAACTGTTTTGTAAATTTATTAAAATTGATTATGGTATTAATCCCTGTAGTTAAGGAAGGAGGCCTACAAAACTCCTACCAAATAAATAACCTGAAAGCAGCACAAGCAGCCATAGCTCACCTGGTTAGGTGTCAATTCAGAGGTCATGAGTTCGACAACCGGTTCAGTCTTGTGACAAAGAATAACTGAAAACGAAAAGCCCATTGTGGACATAATTCCTGTAGGGTTATCACAGCATGGTTTGTATATGTTCCCCTGGTGAAATGTACAATATTTCTCTGTAATACGTTTCATAAATCAGTATACCAGTTTGAAATATCTCTAATCTTCTTTCTTTCTTTCTTTTTCTTACCGAAGCCGAGCACACACATCCTCCAGGAGTCGAACTCCCCACCAGCAGCAATGGCACTAGAGTTCCTTCCGTTGAGCTAAAGTTCTCGATGCCTTTCTAAATCTTCTTTGAAATCAAACAGGAGCTCCGTTTCACAGACTATAAGGCGGATTTATTGCAGGGAGAGTAAGGAATAAGGGAATTGTTACAGGTGTTAAAAGAATCGATCCAAACCGTCTCATTGATTAAACCAACCCAAACAGGCGGTTTATTTTGCTTCTTATTGCTTTGTGGCTTAGTTTGAACTCTCAACATTATACGTTCAATTTTGATTAGTTCGTAATCTGGATCTGTAACAGAACAGGCTCAGGGCCGGTTCCCGTTACAGTTTTGAAACTACCGGTTCCAGAACAGTTCTGAATTGAATCCAGAGCCAATACTTTTATTTAAAATATTTAAAAATTATAAGAAATTTTCTTAAAAATTACTGAAACTACTGGTTTTGATTCCGATTTTATAAAAGGTGAAATGAAACTGAACTGGGTAGTCCCGGTTCCGAGTTCAGGCGGTTCTGGTTGGAACTGTCGAACCAGTTAGGAACCAGCCATTGTCTAGATTGAGCATATACCACTATATATGTATATGTATATGTATACTACCGGTTCCAGAACAGTTCTGAATTGAATCCAGAGCCAATACTTTTATTTAAAATATTTAAAAATTATAAGAAATTTTCTTAAAAATTACTGAAACTACTGGTTTTGATTCCGATTTTATAAAAGGTGAAATGAAACTGAACTGGGTAGTCCCGGTTCCGAGTTCAGGCGGTTCTGGTTGGAACTGTCGAACCAGTTAGGAACCAGCCATTGTCTAGATTGAGCATATACCACTATATATGTATATGTATATATATATATATATATATATATATATATATATATATATATATATATATATATATATATATATATATATATATATATATATATATATGTATGTATATGTATACTAGAAATGATAGAAGACCTCGAGTGTGGTCACTTTGCTGTTTTGGTAGCGTATACCATCCAAGGCTGAGTTGACATTGTTTTTGATACGCATTAGACTTTTCATGGAAAAGACACGAAAAAGTATAATAAATATTAAATTATCGTAACAATGAAGTTCTTCTTTTTCATGTCTTTCTATCTAACATTTCGTATTTTATACTACTTATCATTGTACTAAGGGATGACATTTAACGTTTCTTAGTAGAGAACCACATTCGGAACCAAATCAAACCAGAACCCATGCTGTCGTTTGGTTCAGTCCTATGACTTATTATGGTTGGGTTTGTGTCTCAGAAAATTGAGAACCGATTATATCAGTTTGGTTCAAAGTTAAGTCTTGAACCGAACCTACAAATCCTACCCTCGGATTCGGTTTGATCTGAAAATAGAGATGGTATTTGTATTTCAGCCTGACTTAGATTAGCCAGACCCAACCAATACATGCACGCCCTTGAACTGGAACTGGAATGCTATTGCTTGAACCAGGCCCAATGAATCCATCTTCTGGGTCCACATCGGTCCATGATCGACTTTGATTTGGATCAAGTCATCTTGTAATGTAAAACGTGTGAGTAAACACCAAAATGGATCTGTTGCTTCTTGACTTTCACTGGTGAATTCATCACATATGCATCTCTTGGATTTGGGTTTTGGATCAATCCATATGTTTTTGATACCGAAATGAAAACCAAATCTTTTCCCACACTAAAAGAGTCGGTAGAACTTAGAGATTTGTTCAAAGGGCATTAAGCCGAAGGATGTGAGTTCGATACATGGGGTATGCATCTGGCTGGCTTCGGCCTAAAAAGGCAAGCGGAGTTAAGTCCCTTTTCAATTATATTTATATATGACAACAATTAAGTACATTCATACATGTAATGAGAATCGGTCAGATGATGATCTTTTCAAGATTTTTTCACTCTCAACTTAGTTAATTTGCGATAGAATTAATTAATTAATAATAGAAAAAGAGAATCCAAGTCCTAACTGGGTTCGACCAAGAATGGACATGTTTGGCCCACGGTTGTTTCATTAGGACTTGAGTCGGCTTAGTCGTACATTGAACGAAACAAGGAGAGACCTGTTTACAACACCCAAGTTTTTGAAGTGTAGTCGACGGTTGAATCCGTAAATAATGATTCACAATTAAATGACTTCCCTACGTAGTGAGTGACCCTCTTTTGACGGATCAGTCAGCGTGACGTGGTGCATTCCTCCCACCAAACAAACACAATGACCACGTGGGCGTCAATCTCTCTCTCTCTCTCTCTAAGTAGGAAACGAAAACTAAATAACACTTCCAGGGGAGGGAGGAAAGTTGGAAAGCAGAGTTCAGTTTAATCGCTTGTCGGTAGTAATTTCCAAACAAACAGGCCGATCCCCAATAAATTCTACAACGTAGTTGTCTTGCCGTTGTGCTCAATTTATATATTGCAGCTCAACTTCGTTATCTTCCCTCCTTATTGCAAAACCGCCTCCCTTCCTTACTCTCCTCTCCATTTTGGCCGTTTTCTCCGCTTCTAACGCGCTGCTTCTTTTTGCCATGCAGTTCTCCAGAGAAGGTACCCCACCGTTCCTTTGCTTCCATCTTTTGATGTATTTCCGTGACGGTTTTGCGTGAGTCTGGTTGAAGATTTGTTGGTGGTAAATGATCATTCTCATATTGGTATATATTTTTGGTGGTGGATTTGCGTAAGGTGGTTGGCGTGAAATTGGGTGTTTGAGGACTTGCGTCGTCGACCTGTTGATTGGGTGATTTTGGTTGTGGTAGAAGTGTGGATTTTTTGTGACCTGCTTGTTTCATATCTACTGTTTCTCCGAGTTTCGTTGAACCTTCACTTGTTCTGTTGTTTGCTGGTGATGGTTAATTTTGTTTCGTATTTATGAAGGGCGCGTGTCTCTCTTTTTGAAGTAATGAGTCATAATCTCCACACTTTGTATCTGCTTCCGAGTAATCAAAACTTAAAGTTGTTTTCTGACAAAAACTCAATGGCCTCTATTTTTCACTTTTCCTGCAGAGTTTGATTTCAATGAACTTCAACAAGATGCTCAACAACGTTGGCTGAAGCCAGCAGAGGTATTTTTCATCTTACAGAATCATGAGAGATTCAAGATCACTTCAGAACCTCCAAACAGACCACCAAGTAAGTTAGTTCTTCCCCTTTGTGACGGTCGGTGGTGTACAATGTGTGGGACTCCATTATTGCTATTTTGCTAGTCTCTGAAAGTTGGGTGATCTTTGTCTATCTGGATGATCCATGGTGTATTCTATAATAGCTCTTGATCTGCTTGGTGGCTTAAAGGTGATTTTTTTAATCACCACCGTTAGTCTGTTACTATTTATTGTTTTTCTGCACTGCAGGTGGCTCTTTCTTCCTGTTCAACCGCAGGATACTTCGTTTTTTCCGCAAGGATGGTTACAATTGGAGGAAGAAAAAAGATGGAAGAACCGTCGGAGAAGCACATGAAAGGCTGAAGGTTTGATGAACATGTCCTGGCCATGCAACCCTATCTGCTGGTTCTAGTTTGGTTGTGCATGTGCTTTTATATCAGCATCATTAGCTTGTTCACTTAACTGTTGCATTGACAATGTAATCACCCCTAACAGAGATTTAGTGCCTTAAAATGAAGGGAAGAAACGAAAAATAACAGTGGTGATGTGGGTGTGAAGATGGAGAATGATGGAAGAGGGTGAGGATAAGGAGAACCCTGAAGTTAAGCATGCTTAAGCAAAAAAAGTACTGAAGTGGTTGCCTCCTAGGAAGTCCTCATGTTGCACCTCAAGATGATCTCGTTTAATGTGGCTAAAAGCAGCAACAATAACACACTAACAACAAAACCTTTTCCCCATACTAGATGGCATTGGTTACACGGATTCTTTGTTTCCATAAAACTCAACCATGTGTGATGCTAGCAGTTAACTCAACATAAGCTAGATCAAGCTGGAAGGGTAACTTGATAGTTAATTTTCACACCTTGATACCATTGTAATGGTGATCATTATGATCAAAGGATAGGCTAGTGAAAAGTTATTACACATAAAGCATACTTCATAAGTCAGTCAATCCATATTTTACAAGGTTTTGAAAACGTCCCTGAGGTTGCCTTACACCAAAGCTTTTTGCAGATAAGGATTGACAAACTCTAATGCCCCTTTGTGTAGTTTGTGGCACAAATATTACAAAATCAAAATGTCACTTTAGGGGGATATCTCAATTTAGGATAAAGAGCACATTGTTACAAGTTAAGGTTTTGTTCTGCAGTTTCATAGCTGGTGAAATGCATACTATCAGGGACCATGAAAAGTTAACACCATTTGGTCAAGACTAACACCATATAGATATCATGTGGAGTGTTTCTTGCTTGTTCCAGGCCATGTGATTGTGATATATTCTTCCAAAACCAAAACCAAGCCTTTTCCACCCGGTGGGGTCAGCTACATGTATTCTATAGAGCTCGTTCCTGTGTCATATTACTTTGAATTCTGGAAAAGAAATATCATGTTGATTAGGATATATTTTTCAGGACTTTAAAATCAACAGCTAATGAATTGTATGAAAATGTTAATCTATTGCATGTTCTAGCCTTGGAATATGCCCTTTTACCACCACAATCCTAACAATTTTCATCCATTTATAACTGGCTAGGTGGGGAATCTTGATGCATTAAACTGCTATTATGCTCACGGAGAGGAGAATCCTAATTTTCAAAGGAGAAGCTATTGGATGCTAGATGAGTAAGTAAGCAAGCTTTTAATCTTCTCTGATAAATAGGAGGAGTTTTCTTGATTTTTAGTTATGGATTTTGCTAGATTCATCTTGCTTTCATGGGCATCATTGTGTATCTTTGGAGGGCCCTTTGGAATCTATTGGCAAAAAGCTTTTGGTCTATTTGGATTTATTGACAGTTTGGTGGGAATGGGATAGCTGGTCCAAAGGGTTCTATGTGAATCCTGTCCTCCATTTATATTTGCCTTCTATATCACTCACTGTATAAGCTAATCCCAAATTAATCAACTCATACTTGTGAGTTGCTTAGAGGCTATTGGGGACTAGAAATCCTTTTAGGTCCTTGAGTGTCATAATGAAAATGATGGGAGGCTCACTCCCTTTTCATCTCTCATGGCCTACATCTGCCTATCAAACTAAGTATATGCAATACATTTAATTCATCAGGAGAGTAGCACCTCTTTCCTTTTTTTCTACATCATGGTGAAATATGGTAGGTTGCAGTTATTAAGATGCTAACTTTGTCGCTCTCCGCTTCTCGTATAACATATGCTACCTTATATCAGCTTTTGAAATGTCACTAAGATACTTAATCAGGGCAGAGTGGGGGAGTAGAAGATTTTTAGTGTTTCTGTAAATGGAGATCCTCCAAACCTCTTAATCATCCTGGAATACTCCAACCAGGTGAATGAAATGGGTGCCCAGCTTATAAAGAACTGGTCGCTGATTCCAAAGTCCAAATAATTGCCAGTGTCCAGAAACTTCTTGCTGAAGCTGCTTGAACCGGGAAGAAAAATTCAAAAGTGGGATTAGTTAGAAACTCATCATTTCAGTTGAGAGGAGAGAAAGGTGGCGTAGGTTCTCTGGCTCAGTGATGATATATATACATGTGTTTGTGGATGCTCTCGCAGATAAATTGATGGACAGATACCTACACACATCTAGATAGCAGATAGATAGAGATACCGTACAATTCTTTCACACACAGCTGCAGGTGATACTCTGAGCGATCATTGACATGTTATCAAGTTTCTTAAGTATTCATCAAGATGTGTACTAAATGCATTATTCGTTCTTTGATATATATATATATATGTATATATACATATGTAGCTGCACAGGTCTTACTAGAGAGACATATACAGCTTTATACGTGATGATTTTTGCCTAACAGAATCAGCTGATCATCAACTATCACATAAAACTGTTGATGGTGCTTTGACCTTTTTTGGTACTTGCTAATAATCTTTTACTCATGGGGCTTGTGTATCAAGATGTTTGTTATTTACCCACTCTTGTGTTGTCCGTATGCAGGGCTTGTGATCATATTGTTCTCGTTCATTACAGGGAAGTTTCTGAGGTCGGTAATGCTTCTGGCCATTTTAATTGATTAAAAAGCAAGTTCATTCCCCTGCCCCCCCTCCCCCCTCCTCTACATATATACATTTGTACATACATATGCACACTCACACACACATTAACACGTATATGCTGAGCATCTTCGGCATGGTGGTTATCCTTTGTTTGTTAGTTTTTCTTGTTACAGTATGTTTTTGCATTTTCCTTTGGATATTATAATCATTTTAGGAACTGTAGATCTTGTTATTGAAATGCTTCTTATTGACATCACTGTAGGCCCATAATAATGTCACAACGATCATAAAGTTCAATTCAAGCGCATCTTAGAAATAGTTATATGTGAAATTTTAAAAACAAATCTTTCTGGTCTGGTTCAATATGCTTGGATTGTAGCAGCATGGTTGAACTAAACTCCGATCTGTGCACATTACACAAACCACTTATCCTGTAGTTACGCTAGTCATCAGGTCGGATGAAGTTTTCTGTTCTTTCAACTAATGGGGTTAAAAGATTGCACTTCACCCATCTTCTGCGTCTAATACCTTTTGCAGATTAATTCTTGTATGACTTGAGCATTACGTTGTGGGGAATAGTATGCATATTGCATACTAATTTGTAATTTTTCTTGTTAGAGTTAGAACTCTTTATAGTATATAGTTTGTGCTTATGCACCCCAAGTAGGACTAGAAGATAGTATAAAGACAGCTTTTTGGGAAGAGTTAGATAAGGTGATTCAAAAGATTCCACAAAGGGAGATGATTTGTTTAGGAGGAGACTTAAATGGACATGTTGGTAAAGAGGCATTAGGATATCAAGAGATTCATGAAAACTTTGGTTTTGGGGATATAAATGAGGAAGGTAGGGAGATTTTAAATTTTGCTATAGCATTTGATCTCTTTATAGTCAATACAATCTTCAAAAAACGAGATGAACATTTAATTACTTATAAGAGTAGCTTATCACAAACACAAATTGATTACTTTATTTGTAGAAAAAAGATAGTGTGTTGTAAAGATTGCAAGGTAATTCCAAGAGAAAGCTTAACCACCTAACATCAACTTTTAGTTATGGATTTACAAATAAAAAAATGGACAAAGAAGAAAAGAGTGCATCAAGCTATTCAGACTAAATGGTGGAACCTCAAAAGCGAAAAAGAATATATATTTAAAGAGAAAGTCCTTCAAGGAGATGTTTGGAATTATGTTGGTACACTCTGTGATATGTGGAATAATATGACTATACATATTAGGAAAGTGGCGAAAGATGTGTTAGGTGTATCTAAGGGATGTGTACCAGCACAAAAAGAAGCTTGGTGGTGGAGTGAAGTAGTGCAAAATAAAATCAAGGCAAAGAGGGCATGTTATAAATTACATTATGCTAAGAAAACAAGTGAAGCTTTAGAGGCTTATAAGAAAGCAAAGAAGGAAGCGAAAAAGGCCGTGAGTGAATTAAAAGCTAAAATTTTGGAGGATTTATATAAAAAACTCTACTTAAAAGAGGGTGAAAGAGATATTTTTAGGATAGGTAAGGCTAGAGATAAGAAAACTAAAGATCTTGTTAGATGCATCAAGGACGAGGATGAAAAAATTCTAGTGGCAAATGATGATATAAGAAATAGATGGAAAAACTATTTTTATAAGCTTTTTGATGAAAATAAAGATGTTAGTATTAGCTTAGGAGAGTTAGCCAAATCAGAAAAGTATATAAACCACAATTTCTACCGACGTGTTCAAAAGAATGAAGTCAAAGAGGCTCTTAAACATATGAAGGGTGGTAAATCGGTAGGACCAAATAATATTCCTATAGGAGTTTGGAAAATACTAGGAGAAATAGGAATCACTTGGCTCACAAGACTATTTAATGAAACATGGAAAAACCAAAAGATGCCCGAGGAACGGAGAGCAAGTTCACTTATACCCATATATAAGAACAAGGGAAACATTCAAAATTGTGCGAATTATTGAGGTATCAAGTTAATGAGCCATACTATGTGTTGAATTCATGCGAACATCATCATATCACTTGAGATAGAATAGGAAATTTTAAGAACAAGGAAATGAGCGGGTCAGCGCCCCTTGGCTGCCGTGACCTCACACCCGATTTTCTTATTTATCTAAACCTAATCACAAGCTGGGTTTTTATAATCCCATTCTAACTTAAAAGACCTTAATACCCTTACTTAGTGACTAATAGGACTCGGTTCCTAATGGATCAGGATCCATATTACAACGATTAAACACACTTACAAAGAAAACATAAAAGACATACTAACTCAAACTTAATTAACATGATTCAACTTGATCTTCCAACACGCCCCCTCAAGTTGAATCTTGAAGACTTGTAACATTTAGCTGAAGAAGAGCTCTCTGAAGTCCATCGACTGAAGCAGGTTTGGTAAAGATATCTGCCAATTGATCCTCTGAACATACATGAACTAGATTGAAGATGCCCACCAAAACCTTTTCTCTTATGAAATGACAATCTATTTCAATGTGTTTGGTTATTTCATGAAAGACAGGATTCAGTGCTATTTGAAGGGCCGCTTTGCTGTCTGTAAAGAAGGTAACATGTATTTCCTTTAAACCAATTTCTGCTAAAAGTGATAAAATCCAGAGACCTTCACACATGCCAAGAGCAATAGCACGATATTCTGCTTCTGCACTGGATCTGGCTACCACAGATTGTTTTTTGCTTTTCCACGATACCACATTGCCTCCCAAACATACTATATAACCAGAGGTGATATCAAGACGTGTAATAGTAACATATATTAACTTTCCCACTAATCTCTGGTACTTATCAATATCTTCATATGGTTCTGTAGACTTATCATTATTTTCCTTAGGTGTTTCCATAGGAATAGAGCATACCCGACAGTCCTCCATCTTTGTTTCCTTCAATAAATCTAGAATGTACTTCCTGTGACTTAAAAATAAACAATCATTTTTATGTATTACTTCTATTCCAAGGAAGTAATGTAATTTGCCCAAATCCTTCAAGTCAAATAATATGCTCAGTTTTTCTTTAAGTCAATTATGCCTTCAGCATCATCACCTGTAATGATGATATCATCAACATATACTAATAACATGATATTTTTGACCTGACTTAATAAAAAGAGTGTGATCACTGACACAATGCTTAAAACTCAAGGTTATAACACCATCACTAATTTTTTCAAACCATGCCCGTGGAGATTGTTTCAAATCGTAAATTGACTTCTTTAATTTACATACCTTACCTGTTTTTGCCCATAAACATACCTAGGTGGGGGGTCCATATAAATGTCTTCCATGAGGTCTCCTTGAAGAAAAGCATTCTTAACATCTAGCTACCATAATTTCCATCCTTTATTGACTATCACACATAAAATAATTCTGATGGTGTTCATCTTAGCCACTGGAGCAAAAGTCTCACTGTAATCTATGCCGTATAACTGACTGTATCCTTAAGCAACTAATCTTGCTTTATATCTTTCTATATTCCCATCAGCTTTATATTTTACAGAAAATACCCACTTGCATCCCACTGTCTTCCTCTCTTATGGTAGGTCTGTTAGTTCCCATGTCTTGTTACATACCAAGGCTGAAATTTCCTCTTCCATTGCTGCCTTTCATGCTGGATGTTGTTTTGCTTCTTCAAATATTTTTGGGATATAAGTGGTTTCTGCATTCATTATGAACAACTGATATTCTCTGGGATAATTAGAATATGATACCATCTTTTTCAATGAATATTTGGCAACATTACACTTTCCCTTTCTAATTGCAATAGGTAAATCATCCAACTCTATATCCAAATTCTAAGACGTCACCTGAATAGGGGCTGGATCTGATTTAAGGTGAGGACTTTGATCTAGAATGATTGATTGATGTGGATAAAAGGCGTTTCTACTACCTCTGTTGTATACTTGCCATTCCTTCTCTTCTTGTACTGGTAGAATTTCAACTGGTGGAAGTAGTGTCACATGAGATGATTGTATATCTGATGAAAGGTCGGAAGTGGTGTCACATGAGAGGATTGTATATCTGATGAAAGGTCTTCCTGCATATTATAAAATGGTGTATCTTCGTGGAAGGTAACATCCATTGTTACATATAATTTTCTTCTGAAAGGATCATAACACTTGTATTCCTTCTAAGTGGAAGAGTATCTCAAAAATATGCATTTGTCTGATCTTGCATCTAGTTTATCCTTGAGACCATGATAAATATGCGTGAAGCATGTACATCCAAACACTCTTGGTAATAGATGAAATTGTTTATGGGAAGGACATAGTGAATGAAATGGAGTATTATCATTAAGAATTCTGTTAGGCATACGATTTATAAGAAACACAACTGTTAAGAGTGCATCACTCCAATAACATTTTGGAGTATTACTTCTAATTAGAAGAGTTCTAACAACTTCTAGAATATATCGATTTTTCCTCTCAACTACACCGTTCTGTTGAGGAGAATAGGCACAGGTAAAATATGAGTGTAGTACTTGAGACATAAACTCACCTCCATTATCACTGTGAAAGACTCTCATATTACGCTGAAACTGAGTTTGCACAAACTTACAGCATATGGGGAGAATATTCTTCACTTCATCCTTATTCTTCATTCGATATATTATGGTAAATCGAGTGTAATCATCAATGAATGAGATAAAATATTTATATTCATGCAAGGAAGTAGTAGAGCAGGGACCCCAAATATCAGAATGAATAATTTCAAAAGGAATAGAGGATTTTTCTTCACTAGAAGGAAAGGAAATACGATGATGTTTTGCCTTCTGGCAAGTTTCACAGTTCAAATTCAAATTATTACAATGATTAAATTCTGGTAATAACGTCCTAAGTTTAGATATAGGTAAATGTCCTAGTCTCTGGTGCCAGCGTGGTAGTTCTTCCTGTAATGACAGTTGATTGCATGACTGCTCCCTTATTCTCCTCACAAAAGTAAAGTCCTCTCCTTACACTACCTTGACCAAAGATCCTCCCCATCTTTAGTTCCTAAAAGAAACATCTAGTCGAAACCATCTGCCAGTTTAATGTTAATTTGTTCCTGAGTTACCTCATAGTTATCGAAAAAATCTTCCTACTGACCATGTGATCTGTAGAACCAAAATCAATGACCCATAGTCTAGAATGAGGAATATTAATATTACCCTGAGTCAAGAAGGAAAATGGATATGCCTTTGGGAATCACCATTGGAAGATGTGGATGGAATATGAGACTCTGACAAGCGAGCTTTAAGTAATTTAATTTCTTTCTTCATATCTGCCAATGTGGTTGTATTATTTTCACTGCTTTGTTTTTCATTCTTATGACTGCTGTAATAGGCTTTGTTGGGTCTATTCTGAAAGTGTGTTGGCCTTCCAACTAATTCCCAACATGTCTCTTTTGTGTGTCTTGTCTTTCCACAATGCGAGCAGGTTAATTTATCTCTTTCTTCAGAACTAAGTACAGATCTACTCCTGCCCCGTCCAAAGGCTCCTCTTCCCCGAGAGAAATTAGGGGTTGACGTATTCCTTCCCACAAAAGCTGATGTCTTTAAATTGATTTTAGTTTCCTTGTGTTTTCTATCTTCTTCTCGAAGTAGAAGAGAATATACAATACTCAATGATGAAAGCTCCTCTCTGTTGAGAATATTATTCTTGACAGCTTCATATTCTAACGATATACCCCATAGGAGATCGAAAACTTTTCGTTCTTCAAATTTCTCATTGCGCTCTTGTGTGCAGTTTTGACACTTTATCTTGGAGTAAAAATGCAGTTCTTTCCATAAACCTCTGAGTTACGCATAATATTCACTGACCAATCTTCCTCTCTGTCTACATTTTCTAATTTTTTCTATAAGATTATATTTCTTGGCAATGTTCTTCCGCTGGACATAGGTCTCCTGTACTACTAACCAAATATCTCTAGTACTTTCCAAAATCATAAATGTACTTCCAATAGACGGTGTCATGGATTGAATCAGCCATGCACTCACTAGTGCATTTTTCCTGAGCCATCGTGAGTAAAGAGGATCTGTAACTGGAGGCCTTGGTATATCGCTTGTTAAGTATTCCCATCACCTCCTGGCCATAATAGCCAGTTCAATAGATTGGACCCACTGTAGATAATTCTTGCCATCTAATTTCAGATTGGTGACTTGAAACGATTCTCCTTTATCTGAAGAGTTGTGTTCACTTCCTTCAATAAATTTTGTTCTTACCGTATTTTTCTAAATCTTGTATTGTTAAAGAAGATCTCTCAAATGATTGGTTCTTAGTTCCAATAGTCGAAATCTAAGATCATGTAGAAGTCCAGATTTGTATATACACGGCTGACATATAAATTGAACTTGAGGACTTTCAATACTTGATAAGTAATGGACGTATGCAGTCAAAATATTCTCTGTAACATACCAACTGTTTGCTGAAATTTTCCAACCAAAATAGGTCAATCCAAAAAACGAGAATCGACTCTCCTTGATTCTCGTTTTGTTTAGGCTCGTTTTGTTTAGGCTAGATAAGCCCTAGTCAAATGAAGATCCACCGATCTATTTGAAGAGGTGAAGAAATATGTGCTTGTGTGTGTTTTCAAGATTCACAAGCATTTAAACTAAAACCCCATGCCATAAACCGTTTTCTGCTGCCCCAACTTTCAAAAAATTTGCTTACCTCGGAGGCTAGATAGCCTCGATAGGCTCTGATACCATGTTGAATTCATGCGAACATCATCATCATCACTTGAGATAAAATAGAAAATTTTAAGAATAAGGAAATGAGCAGGTCGGTGCCCCATGGCTACCGTGACCTCACACCCAATTTTCTTATTTATCTAAACCTAATCACAAGCTGGGTTTTTATAATCCCATTCTAACTTAAAAGACCTTAATATCCTTACTTAGTGACTAATAGGACTCGGTTCCTAATGGATCAGAAAAATATTACAACGATTAAACACACTTATAGAGAAAACATAAAAGACACACTAACTCAAACTTAATTAACATGATTCAACTTGATCTTCCAATACTATAAAATTGTGGGAAAGAATTATTGAACGTAGGTTAAGACAAGTATCAAGTACAACAGAGAACCAATTTGGATTCATGCCAAGCAGATCTTCTGTTGAAGCGATTCACCTTTTGAGACATCTTATGGAACATTTTAGAGCAAAAAAAGAAAGACCTTCACATGATATTTATTGATCTAGAAAAATCTTATGATAGAGTATTGAGAGAGGTTCTTTGGAGAACTTTGGAAAAAAGAGGTATCCCGACATACATTAACCTTATAAGAGACATGTATGATGGTGCAAAAACATGTGTGAGGATTCATGAAGGAATGACAGACTTCTTTGAAGTTAATATTGGGTTACATCAAGGATCAACTTTAAGTCCATACTTATTTATAATGGTGATTGATGAGTTAACAAAACATATTCAAGATGAAGTACCTTGGTGTATGTAATTTGCAGATGACATTGTATTAGTGGAGGAGTCTAAGGAAAAAGTTAATAGAAAATTGGAACTATGGAGAGAAACATTAGAAAGCAAAGGCCTCTGACTTAGTAGAACAAAGACAAAATATATGGAATGTAAGTTTGATCATTTGGTTACCTCATAAGACATAGAAATTAAAATCGGCACACATTGCATCCCCCAAAAGGAAAGTTTTAAATACCTAGGGTCAATTTTTCAGAGTAACGGAAGAATTGATGGAGATGTTACACATAGAATTAATGCTGGTTGGTTAAAATGGAGAGGAGCATCATGTATTCTTTGTGACAAGAAGATACCATTAAAAGGTAAATATTATCGAGCAGCAATTAGGCCTGTCATGTTTTATGGTTCTAAGTGCTGGGCAGTTAATCATCAGCATGTACAAAAGATGTCTGTGACAAAAATGAAGATGTTGAGATGGATGAGTGGTCATATAAGAAAAGACCGTATACATAATGAGGTTATTAGAAACAAATTAGGAGTGGCAACAATAGAGGATAAAATGAGAGAATATCGTTCAAGATGGTTTGGACATGTAGAAAGAAGATCAAAAGAAGAACCTTTAAGACGGTACGAAAAACTAAATTTGGAAAGTATTAAAAGAGCTAGAGGACAACCACAAAAGTGTTGGAAAGAAACAATAAAGAATGATCTAGCTTATTGCTAGTTAACTGCTAATATGGCACACGATAGGGATCTGTGGAAACAAAGAATCCATGTAGCCGACCCCGTCTAGTATGGGAAAAGGCTTAGTAGTAGTAAGCCTTGTTGTTGTAGAGTTAGAACTCTTTTATTTATGAAAATTCTAGTCATTTTTTAGACAATTCTAATACCAAATTGCGTTTTTATTGCCTATTTATTTCATACCTTTCTGTGTCTAATGTTATTTTGCTAGTCCCAAAAAAAAAAAATTTTGCTAGTTGACTGTCTTTTATAAGCATATGCTGCTGGTGATAGGAGTAAGCAAGATTGTCCTTCACCTTGCAGGTTAGGAGCATTCCAGGATCCATGTCTTACACTTCCACATACAACAGTCAGAATATTAGTTTTTCTGATCCTCAGAACTCTAGTCATGTACGTAGCCTTAATGAAGTATATGATCCATCTTGGAACTCGCAAAGCCCACCAGAGTTATTTCTGCTGCTGATTATGGAAAAGATTTGGTTGCCATGGACAGAACTAGCGATTTTGGATTTCAGTCCAATTGTGAGGTCAAACAAACTCTGCGCAGGCTTGCTGAGCAATTAAGTCTTGATGATGATGATAATATTTATTATCCTGAAAAAGTTCCTTCATATCCCAGTTTAGACAAGAGCTGTCTGATTTCTGGTGTTCCCACAAGCACTATAAAGAATCTTGACCAGCATATGCTCATTAATCCTTTAACCGATCAAGTGCAAGACCAACATCTTCATGGAAGTGCAAAGGCATTTGCTGGCTCGTTTTTACAGAATCCAGGTATATTGCACTTTTTGGTGGTCACATATTATTATTTTTACCATTTTTACAGTGTGATGCAGTTTGATAGCAGCCTAATACCAGTGTCACGTAATGATTTATCTAGTGGTTTAATATTAATAATAGTTAATTGAAGATTGAGTAGGCTATCACCGAATTTTCAGAGCATGAGACTGACTACGGGCCTCTAATTTGTTGTTTCATTCATTCTGTCTAGAATGTTGACCAAGGATTGATGCTTCTCCTATGCATGCTGCACTTTAGTTTTCCTCTTTTATTTTATTTGTTCTGTTTATTTATTTCCTTTGTATTGCGGTGCGGCAACATGTGTCTGTGCATGTTTGTGTTGCATAACTATGTTACTTTAACCTCAGCTGTTTCATTGTAATTTTACGTTAACTCTTTTCTTCTATTCTGATAACAAGAATCTTATTAAAATCTTTGGCATTCCTACAATTCTTTTGTTTTCCAGGCAAGATTTTGCTGGAAATGATTAATTTAGTTGTCACTTGTATGTGCTCCCTGTTGATGGTTTTATTCCTTAGAGAATTCTCGCTCTTTATCATTAGAATGGTCAGTTTCTTTGTGATATCATTATTTTGATCTCTACCGTGCATACTGGTTAGATTTTTATGTTTCTAAAGATATGTCCATATCTTCCTCTGCATGTTTGGTTAGTGCTTGATCGTTTCTTGGGCCCCCGAAGTTGACTTTATAGTCCTGTTTAGACTTTCAAAGAAAGCCCCATGCCCAGCCATGGAATGAACCAGTTGAAACAAAAGCATCCCCATCTTGGAAAGAGATGCTGGTGTTGTGAAAAACAAGTTGACATTAGTGAGTCTAGGTTGCAATATGTGTTTCTATGTATACAATAATAGTCGTGTATGATTTGGATCCCAATGGATCAGTCCATTGGGACCCAAACTTTATTAGTTACTTATTAGGGGTAAATTAGTCTTCTAAGTTAGATTAGTAGTATTTAAAGAGTCTTGTAATTAGGGTTAGGTAAGTTAATGAAATCGTGGACAGCAGAAGTGCACGGGGACAGCTGCCTATGGCACTGACCTGCATCCCCTTGTAATCCACTTTGATTCAAGTTTTCTTCAATGAATAAAATGTTCGTTGTGAGTGCGTGAAATCTTCATGGTATCAGAGCTTATCACGGCTATTTCTCGCCGAAGATGATCAAGGGAAGTTGTGGAAAACAGTGCCAAGAACGATCCTAGGTGACAGATTTTTTTTCTGTTCATCATTTGTTTATTTCCTCTCCATAATAGAGAGATGTTGTGTAAAGGGCATTACAAGTTATATTGCTGGCCAGATTCTATCAATATCTCGCAGTCTTGTGCTTGGCTCGGCACCTAATATCGCTAGCCAGATATCTTGCGCTCTTCTTAGTGCGTTCAAGGAGCACAGTAGGCTCTACTATTTCCTGCAACTTGGGAAACAAGAACAGTTTTTTGAACACGTTTTTGAAGGCATTGTGAGGCAACGAGGAGGAACACGTTTTTTGAAGGCATTGTGAGGCAACTAGGAGGAACACGTTTTTGGCCCTTTATTACTTATTTAACTACTTGAAAATTCAATCAGCTGCCCTACTTAAGACCATTAGAACACAAAATCGTGTTCTTATAAGAGGACCAGATTGTATGCAAAGAGTGCACACAGCATATGTGAATTTTTTTTTCTTGATTAGTGTATTTGACTTCCAATGGTACATAATCTCACCATCTGTTTTTCTCTTTTAAGAATTGATATCTTCTCTTCTAAATGGAAAGAACAAAGATGGCGGATGGAAACGACCAGAGTTCTATAGACAAAGGTGAATCATTTCAAATTACAAATTTGAAGATAGATGAGAAAAATTATCTTCAATGGGCTCGTTCAATTGAATTGGCAATCTTGACCAGGGGGCGTTGGGATTACTTAACTGGTGAAGTAACTCAACCCTCAAGTACAAATTCTCTTTATTCTAGATGGAGAAAAGAAAATGCACTGGTGAGTGCTTGGTTGATTCAGTCTATGACACCTTTCATTGGGAGTACCTTTATGTTTTTGGAAATAGCCAGAGAGATATGGTTAGCAGTACAGGAGGCTTATGCTCAGAGAAAAAACATTGCAAAGAAGTATGATCTTATAGAAAAGATTAGGAAGTGCAGACAGGGAGGAAGAACTGTCAGTGAGTACTATGTAGAACTCAGAGGTCTGTGGGAGGAATTACAATTCTACTCCAAAACCAAATGCCAGAACTGCACACTTGAGCGCAATGAAGAATTTGAGGAACGAAAAGTATTTGATCTTCTTTGGGGAATTTCTTCTTGATAATGCTTGACATGAATCGTAGGTAACCAAGAGATATAGTCATGTACACGTACTTGACTATATATATAATGGTGTATTTATTTGATACACTGTATAGATCCATGATGAGTCTGATAAGTTAGAAAGGTTAGGACATCAAGTACAGATACTTGTTGATCAGAACCAAACCAGATATACACAACAAAACCATACCCAAGTTCCAGATCCAATTAAAATTGAATCTGCAAAAAGGAGGGAAAGAGGAGGTGAAGTTAGAGAATTGATTGAACTAGTTAGACATTTAACCAAAATTATGATTCATAAGACTTACACGGATACACAGCAAAGTGTACCGATTCCAGTCTTACCCATTCAGTCTAGTCAGACACCAAGATCAGAGATAGTTGAACCTGTCCCTGAACTAAGTCAAGATATTGAACCAATTGAACCGAGTCAAACTTATACAGTTCTAGGTATTACTCATGATAGCCAGTCTTCAGACAATAAAACTCACATAAGTGAGTCATACACAGACCTCATAAGACAGACAGATAAATGTACACTCGAACCAGTTAACAACGAACCAGTAAGAGTTGAACCAATTACACCAGTTAAGGTTGAAAATGAAGCTTCAACTAGTACAACACAATCAACAGTTACTCGAGATTAAAATAAAAGACAAGAAGAAGCTAGAGACCAGAAATTATGGAGAGCCAGAATGCAGAAACAAACACTTAGAAAAACCAGTCATGAGGCAGGTATACTAGATTTAGATTGTACTGAATATCCAAGAAGAACAATAGAAATTTGGTATTCAGAAATAGCAAAACACTTAATAGAAGCTAAAATAGATATCAGTCAGACCTCATTATACATAGAATCGTCATTAGTAGGAAATGTACTAAGATTCATAGACCAGTTACCAGAAGATATAATAAAACAATTAAGAAATACATTAGATTCATCAGGATCACACACAACAATTAAACCAGGACAAATGTTAACAAATTATGAAACCTTAATAAAAAATGCTTTTGCAAATACAACAACAGATATAAATTATACAAACGGAGTCAGAGAACAAGCTAGAACTAATGAATGACAAAAAAGAAAGAATACATATGCCAAGATAACTCAGAGAATGGACATAAAACATATGTCAAGATAGAACTAATGAATGAGGACAGCATTGTTCAGCAACCACCGCTGAAACATGTACCTCAAGATTTAGTAGAATTCAATATGCACATTCAAGAGTTGTTGTCTAATGGATACATTAGAACTTCAAACTCAAAACACAGTAGTCCAGCATTCATAGTCAATAAACACAGTGAGCAGAAAAGAGGTAAATCTAGAATGGTCATAGACTATAGAAACCTCAATGCTAAAACAAAAACATACAATTACCCAATTCCAAACAAAGTTCTGAAGTTAAAACAAATTTCAGGATACAATTACTTTGGCAAGTTCAATTGTAAGAGTGGATTTTATCACTTGAAGATTGAAGAAGAAAGTAAACAGTTAATTGCGTTTACAGTACCTAACGGGTTTTACGAATGGAATGTATTACCCTTTGGTTATAAAAATGCACCAAGGAGATATCAAAGATTCATGGATAATCAATTTAAGGATTTACCCAATTGTGTGATTTATATAGATGATATATTGCTATATTCATATGATCTAGAATCTCATTACAGATTACTAGAACAATTCATTGAGACAATTGAAAAATCAGGTATAAGCCTTAGCAAGAAGAAGGCTGAGTTATGTAAAACGATAGAATTCTTAGGTATATCCATAGACAAAGGAGGAATCAAGATGCAATCCCACATTGTGCAAAAGATTACAGAATGTGATGGAAATTTAGATACAAGAGTCAAGTTACAATCCTTCCTAGGATTAGTAAACCAAGTCAGAGACTATACACCTAAGTTAGCAGACTTATGTAAAGAATTACATAATAAGTTAAAGAAATATAGGGAATATACATGGACAGAAGAAGATAAATTGTATATTCAAAAAATAAAAAACCAATGTAAAGAGCTACCAAAGTTAATGTTCCCAGATGAGACAAAGGAATTCACATGGATCATTGAAACAGATGCGAGCCAGCACAGTTATGGTAGTATTTTAAAATTCAAATACATAGGTGATAAACAAGAACACCTTTGTAGATATCATTCAGAATCATTTAACCAAAGTGAAATGAAATGGGAAATAAACAGAAAAGAACTCATTGCAGTTTATTATGCTTTACTGCATTTTGAAATTTATGTTGTTTATACACATTTTACACTTCGCACAGATAATACACAAGTTATATATTGGTTGAAACATAAATTAGATGATAGTATTGTCAAAAAGGAAATTAGGCGATTAGTCAATGATATAAAAATGTTGAATTTACAGTTGAACATTTGAAAACTAACAAAAACAGTTTTGCAGATGTACTATCAAGACAACCAGATATATTTAAGTAAATATATAATGTTTGTACATAGTGAGTTGCGACGAAAGTCAAGTCTCTCACTATTAATAGGCATAAAGCCAATTCAGTGGGAATAGAGCCTGAAAACTCTATTATCCCTAAAACGAAATGTATGTCTGATGTTTTATTTACAGACTGAAGACATTCAAGAGATGCACAGCCAACAATCAGATTCAGAGATACTTTATGAGAAGGAAGAACTCATATCCAAGGTAAGTCAATTACAACTAGACATGTCTCTTGTAAAAGAGAAGATGTCATCCATAAAAAGCTTATTAAAACAAGTTATAGCCGGTATGGCAGGACATATGTCCGCAGCACGAGCTGATTCATTGGTAGAAAGCCACGTTACTGTGGCATTAGCCAATTCACCTTCTCAACAAACCACTGAGAGCATTAGCCAGGCAGAACACAAGCCTAGTGTTCTAGAGCCACCTAAAACCAGCATTCCAGACAGTCTACCTATAGCCAGTTCATCTGAACCACCCAAAGTTAGTTTGATTAAAACTAAGTTCAGAAATCAGAACTTAGACTCAAAATTCATTCAGCCTAAACAGTTGGTTAAACCAATCCAGTTTGTACCACCACAAGTACAGAGTTATATTTCTGTAGCACAAGTTCAGAAAGAAGCCACCCAGACCTATATAGCTACCCAATATCTAACCAATTTGAAGACAATCATGGACTTTCTAAGCAGTAAGCTTAGACAAGAATCAGTCCCAGATGACCAAGGCTATACAACCCAGGCCTTGACAGGCTACAATAAGTTAGTGGCATATCCAAAAACCAATTCCAACTTAGTTAAAACTACTTTCAGTTATGGTTTATTACATACGCTATACACAATGGATGCAAGTGAGCTTGCAGAACTGCCAGAATTATACAAAATAGCCAAGAAATATTTACAAGTCACTAAGTCACAACTCATTTATATCAGATTTTACAGTTCATTGGCTGAAATCACACCTACAGACATCTTAGCACCTATTCATTGTATCAAGTTAGGGGTAACCAGAGGTATGATAGCCACTGAGCCTCACAGTCAGAATCAAATGCCATTAGTCGAGTTACAGGACTTTCTCAGTGAAAAGAGAGCCCTTAGTTTGAAAATCATCTTTGATGAGTTACTCTCACAATACACCAATAAAAACCCAGCTTGGTTATACAGTTAAGCCAATTACCAAGTCATTTATGCCCAGTCAAGACTACTAAGCCTGGAACCATGGAAGAATTCAAGCGCTGGTTGGAAACACTCAGCAGACCTGACCAACCATCCAGCACCAGAGCCATAAAGAGAAGATTCACCACCAAGACAAGCCAGCAAAGATTTTGCAAACTCATGCAAGAGGTACCGGAGCATGCATGTACTGAGTGCCAGAAAGAACCAGGAATATGTGAAGTCAAGCTAGAATAAAGACCTAGCTATAGACGAATCATGTAAGCAAGTCATGTGATCGAGTCATGAAATCAGCCAGATTCGAGTCATAGAATCGAGTCAGAAAAGTTATGTACGCTTGACGTCAGCCTTGATGACGTCACAGCGCATTAAGTTAGTGGAAGATAGCTGGATCCGTAGCCAGCAAGAAAAGAATATGTTGCCTACAGCATCAGATACAACAGCGACAACCACTAAGGAAAAGAAGATTCCTTCTTATCCGAAAAGAATAACTTTTTAAAAGTTTGAGCCTCGGAGAGCCAACTTTTATAAAGGAGATTCGATCTTATCAGAAAGGAATCATATTCCAAAGAAGTCTCCAGAAAAGCCAAGATTTCTGCTTATCCATTTAAAAGGTGATAAGACAGGAGACTCCAGAGGACTATAAATGAAAGACGAAGGCCTCATTCCAGGACATCGGAGAAATCCAGAGCCCTCTCTCATTTCTCTTTCCTCTCTCTGAACCCTGTAACTTGCGCAACCCATTTAGTTAAGTTAAGTTAGCAGTTATCCTCCAGTCATGGAAATCTAGGATGACGTAATGAAAGTATTCATGGGAGAAATACAAGTAAGTTTCTTATTTATGGAGTAATTTTGCTTTTCCCAAGTTTTTGAATGCGTGAATGATCTGAATAGATTATGTTTAATCTAGGATCGAATGTATGCTCAATCATGCTAGTTTATTATGATGTTTGAAATCAATGAAAGAGGCTAAGCCAAGTCATGCATAGGGAACCTTTAGTTGGTTGAGGTATTATGGAATGGTAAACTGTTGATCGTGAGCTACCAGGGGAGTCCGTTTAGGCGTCAAATAGCCATTTTAGGACAGAACCCAATTTAGTCGGAAGTATACAGAAAACCATCAATGGAATACCAGTTAGATCGTCTCTAGGAACTCTCTACATGATAAGATTGAACCTTAGCAGTTGAAATCAACCAAAAGAACAAACGAAACATGAAGACAGTATACAGAAAGTCTAGGATAAGACAAAAGTCTTATGAAGATCTGAAACTTAGGATAAGACAAGGGAAAATTTGAGAAAAAACTCTAGAAACAGAACTTATGGAACAAATCACCATAGAAATGAATCCTCATTTAACAAACCAGATAGAAATCATTATACCAAGGATAGTTTGTCAAACTCAGTAAGCCAAAAGTAGAAAACCAAATTCTGCAATCAGAAGGTCAGTTGTCCTTGCAAACAACCCAGCCCATCAAATGGTGAAGGTACACTTGGAGCGAGATGGGCATCAACCAATACACTATTACAGAGTGAATATATATATAATGGTGTATCAGACACCATTATCAAAAGACTTATTGCGCTCAAATACTTTTCGACACCATCAGACTCTACTCTGAGATAATATATATATAGTATACCAGTTAATCAATTTATCATGTTTTTAATTTGTATCATTTAGAAGGTCAGTCTGGGGAATTTCCTCTAGATAATGCTTGACATATTTTCTTATCAGTATCGTTTAAATATGCTTCCCAATAGTATTTACTAAAGGCACATATATAGTCATTTAAATAACACATATCACAAATAGTGATTTCCATGAGTGCATTCTTAGCTTGTTCTCTGACTCTGTTTGTATAATTTATATCTGTTGTTGTATTTGCAAAAGCATTTTTTATTAAGGTTTCATAATTTGTTAACATTTGTGCTGGTTTAATTGTTGTGTGTGATCCTGATGAATCTAATGTATTTCTTAATTGTTTTATTATATCTTCTAGTAACTGATCTATGAATCTTAGTACATTTCCTACTAATGACGATTCTATGTATGATGAGGTCTGACTGATATCTATTTTAGCTTCTATTATGTGTTTTGCTATTTCTGAATACCAAATTTCTATTGTTCTTCTTGGATATTCAGTACAATCTAAATCTAGTATACCTGCCTCATGACTGGTTTTTCTAAGTGTTTGTTTCTGTATTCTGGCTCTCCATAATTTCTGGTCTCTAGCTTCTTCTTGTCTTTTATTTGAATCTCGAGTAACTGTTGATTGTGTTGTACTAGTTGAAGCTTCATTTTCAACCTTAACTGGTGTAATTGGTTCAACTCTTACTGGTTCGTTGTTAACTGGTTCGAGTGTACATTTATGTGTCTGTCTTATCAGGTCTGTGTATGACTCACTTATGTGAGTTTCATTGTCTGAAGACTGGCTATCATGAGTAATACCTAGAACTGTATAAGTTTGACTCGGTTCAATTGGTTCAATATCTTGACTTAGTTCAGGGATAGGTTCAACTATCTCTGATCTTGGTGTCTGACTAGACTGAATGGGTAAGACTGGAATCGGTACACTTTGCTGTGTATCCGTGTAAGTCTTATGAATCATAATTTTGGTTAAATGTCTAACTAGTTCAATCAATTCTCTAACTTCACCTCCTATTTCCCCCCTTTTTGCAGATTCAATTTTAATTGGATCTGGAACTTGGGTATGGTTTTGTTGTGTATATCTGGTTTGGTTCTGATCAACAAGTATCTGTACTTGATGTCCTAACCTTTCTAACTTATCAGATAAGTTATCCAACTTATCATTTGTCTTATCTTGTATCCTAACTATTTTCTTTGGCTTATCCTTGTCTGATTCCTCAGACCAAGAATCCCAACTGTTTTGATAATATCTTTGATTTTCTTGTGCTAATCGCACTAACTGTTCACCATAAGTCTCTATACTTGAATCATTTTGAAGTAAATAATATTTATTAAAATCTGTTCTTATGAATTTTCTTCCTTGATTTGTTAAATGAATTTCTGTATCTTGTCCATACGGACCTGGTTTTCTTTTAACTTTCATTGTATATTCAGTATTGTTCATACTCTTTTGTACACTTCCCATGGTACACTAACCGGTTCTTCTATGAATATTTCTGCTAATATTTTCTGTAATATTTCTAATAACTCATGTTGATTCTGTATTATGATCTCTATATCTATTTTAATATCTCCCGTATGTGTCTTCATTTATGAATATGTTTAATAATTAAATGATCTGACATGTGAATATTTTCCATTTCGGCTAAATATGCATCTATATCTGCAAATGAGTAATCTTCTATATACTGATGTAAAATCGATGGATTGTTCAAGTAATGACTGACTATTTCAAACAGAATTACTTTCAGTAAGGTTAAGTAATCAAACGTAACTAAAATCATGTTAACCATTTTTCTATATCTTCGATGTTTTGTCTGGTTATCTAAGAAATCTAACTGATCATCTGGAGTATCTAAGTTGATTATTTTAGGTTCTCTATGGATAGGTTCTTCATTGGTTTGATCCATATGTTTTGAACACTTATGTTTCTTAGCTATGCTATCTGCTATACCTGTTAGGTATTTAATTTCATCTTGTGTCAATTTTCTAGTTCGTTCAATCTGTTTTTTAAACTGATTTCTCAGTTTTGATTTTCTGATTTGAGTTTCTGAACTCTGTTTCTTCTTTGTATCTATTTCTACAAGCTTTGGATTGTTAATTCCTGAATTTTTTTCATTTGGCTCATTTTCGGTTGAATCTTTTCCTTTAGGCTCTCATACCACTTTGATGGGCTAGGTTGTTTGCAAGGACAACTGACCTTCTGATTGCGGAATTTGGTTTTCTACTTTTGGCTTACTGAGTTTGATTACTATCCTTGGTGTAATGATTTCTGTCTTGTTTGTTAAATGAGGATTCATTTCTATGGTGATTTGTTCCATAAGTTTTGTTTCTAGAGTTTTTTTTCTCAAATTTTTATCCTGAGTTTCAGATCTTCATAAGACTTTTGTCTTATCCTAGACTTTCTGTATACTGTAGAATAAACTAGCATGATTGAGCATACATACGATCCTAGATTAAACATACATCTATTCGAATCATTCACGCATTCAAAAACTTGGGAAAAGCAAAATTACTCCATAAATAAGAAACTTACTTGTATTTCTCCCATGAATACTTTCATTACATCATCCTGGATTTCCATGACTGGAGGATAACTGCTAACTTAACTTAACTAAATGGGTCAGGCAAGTTACAGGGTTCAAAGAGATGAAAGAGAAATGAGAGAGGGCTCTGGATTTCTCCGATGTCCTGGAATGAGGCCTTCGTCTTTCATTTATAGTCCTCTAGAGTCTCCTGTCTTATCACCTTTTAAATGGATAAGCAGAAATCTTGGCTTTTCTGGAGTCTTCTTTGGAATATGATTCCTTTCTGATAAGATCGAATCTCCTTTATAAAAGTCGGCTCTCCGAGGCTCAAACTTTTAAAAAGTGATTCTTTTCGGATAAGACGGAATCTTCTTTTCCTGAGTGGCTGTCACTGTTGTATCTGATGCTGTCGGCAGCATATTCTTTTCTTGCTGGCTACGGATCCAGCTATCTTCCACTAACTTAATGCGCTCTGACGTAAGCGCTTACATCAGTTTGTTTTCATCATCAGGACGTCATCAAGGCTAACATCAAGCGTACATAACTTTTCTGACTCGATTCTATGACTCGAATCTGGCTAATTTCATGACTCGATCACATGACTTGCTTACATGATTCGTCTATAGCTAGGTCTTTATTCTAGCTTGATTTCACATATTCCTGGTTCTTTCTGGCACTCGGTACATGCATGCTCCGGTACCTCTTGCATAAACAACAACAACAACAACAACTAAGCCTTTTCCCATACTAGACGGGGTCGGCTACATGGATTCTTTGTTTCCACAGATCTCTATCGTGTGCCATGTTAGCAGTTAACTCCCAATAAGCTAGATCATTCTTTATTGTTTCTTTCCAACACTTTTGTGGTCGTCCTCTACCTCTTTTAATACTTTCCAAATTTAGGTTTTCTAACCTTCTTACAGGTTCTTCTTTTGATCTTCTTTCTATATGTCCAAACCATCTTAAACGATGTTCTCTCATTTATCCTCTATTGGTGCCACTCCTAATTTGTTTCTAATAACCTCATTATGTATACGGTCTTTTCTTGTATGACCACTCATCCATCTCAACATCTTCATTTCTGTCACAGACATCTTTGTACATGTTGATGATTAACTGCCAACACTCAGAACCATAAAACATGGCAGGCCTAACTGCTGCTCTATAATATTTACCTTTTAATTTTAATGGTATCTTCTTATCACAAAGAATACCTGATGCTCCTCTCCATTTTAACCAACCAGCATTAATTCTATGTGTAACATCTCCATCAATTCTTCCATCACTTTGAAAAATTGACCCTAGGTATTTAAAACTTTCCTTTTGGGGAATGCAATGCGTGCCAATTTTAATTTCTATGTCCTCTGAAGTAGCCAAATGATCAAACTTACATTCCATATATTCTGTCTTTGTTCTACTAAGTCGGAGGCCTTTGTTTTCTAATGTTTCTCTCCATAGTTCCAATTTTCTATTAACTTTTTCCTTAGACTCCTCCACTAATACAATGTCATCTGCAAATAACATACACCAAGGTACTTCATCTTGAATATGTTTTGTTAACTCATCCATCACCATTATAAATAAGTATGGACTTAAAGTTGATCCTTGATGTAACCCAATATTAACTTCAAAGAAGTCTGTCGTTCCTTCATGAGTCCTCACACATGTTTTTGCACCATCATACATGTCTCTTATAAGGTTAATATATGTCAATGGGATACCTCTTTTTCCAAAGTTCTCCAAAGAACCTCCCTCGGTACCTATCATAAGCTTTTTCTAGATCAATAAATATCATGTGAAGGTCTTTCTTTTTTGCTCTAAAATGTTCCATAAGACGTCTCAAAAGGTGAATCGCTTCAATAGTAGATCTACCTGGCATAAATCCAAATTGGTTCTCTGTTGTACTTGATACTTGTCTTAACCTACGTTCAATAATTTTTTCCCATAATTTCATAGTATGACTCATTAACTTGATACCTCGATAATTCGCACAATTTTGAATGTCTCCCTTGTTTTTATATATGGGTATAAGTGTACTTGCTCTCCATTCCTCGGGCATCTTTTGGTTTTTCCATATTTCATTAAATAGTCTTGTGAGCCAAGTGATTCCTATTTCTCCTAGTATTTTCCAAACTTCTATAGGAATATTATCTGGTCCTACCGATTTACCACTCTTCATATGTTTAAGAGCCTCTTTGACTTCATTCTTTTGAATACGTCGGTAGAAATTGTGGTTTATATACTTTTCTGACTTGGCTAAATCTCCTAAACTAATACTAACATCTTTATTTTCATTAAAAAGATTATAAAAATAGTTTTTCCATCTATTTCTTATATCATCATTTGCCACTAGAATTTTTTCATCCTCCTCTTTTATGCATCTAACATAATTAAGATCTTTAGTTTTCTTATCTCTAACCCTAGCTATCCTAAAAATGTCTCTTTCACCCTCTTTTGAGTTGAGTTTTTTATATAAGTCCTCCCAAATCTTAGCTTTTGCTTCACTAACGGCCTTTTTTGCTTCCTTCTTTGTTTTCTTATAAGCTTCTAAAGTTTCACTAGTTTTCTTAGCATAATGTAATTTGTAACATGCCCTCTTTGCCTTGATTTTGTTTTGTACTACTTCACTCCACCACCAAGCTTCTTTTTGTGCCGGTACACCTCCCTTAGATACCCCTAATACATCTTTCGCCACTTTCCTAATATGTATAGCCATATTGTTCCACATATCAGAGGGTGTGCCATCATAATTCCAAACATCTCCTTGAAGGACTTTTTGTTTAAATATATCTTCTTTCTCACTTTTGAGGTTCCACCATTTAGTCCGAATAGCTCGATGCACTCTTTTCTTCTTTGTCCATTTTTTTATTTGTAAATCCATAACTAAAAGTCGATGTTGGGTGGTTAAGCTTTCTCCTGGAATTACCTTACAATCTTTACAACACGCTCTATCTTTTTTTCTACAAATAAAGTAATCAATTTGTGTTTGTGATAAGCCACTCTTATAAGTAATTAAATGTTCAATCTCGTTTTTTGAAGATTGTATTGACTATAAAGAGATCAAATGACATAGCAAAATTTAAAATCTCCCTACCTTCCTCGTTTATATCCCCATAACCAAAGTTTCCATGAATCCCTTGATATCCTAATGCCTCTTTACCGACATGTCCATTTAAATCTCCTCCTAAACAAATCATCTCCCTTTGTGGAATCTTTTGAAACACCTTATCTAACTCTTCCCAAAAAACTGTCTTTATACTATCTTCTAGTCCTACTTGGGGTGCGTAAGCACAAACTATATTCAAAACCTCTACTCCTAACACTAATTTCAATGTCATGATTCGGTCACCATATCGTTGTATGTCTACTACACTCTCCTTTAAATCTTTATTTATGATAATACCAACTCCGTTTCGGGCCTTTTCTTTACCTGAGTACCATAATTTAAAACCTGTATCCTCTATCTCCTTTGCTTTTTCTCCAACCCATTTTGTCTCTTGTAAACATAGAATATGAATCTTTCTCCGAATCATAGTATCTACCACCTCCATTAGCTTACCCGATAATGTTCCGATATTCCAAGAACCAATACGAATCTTATTATCTTGGACTAGCTTCCTTACCCCCCGCATCCGTCCATAATCAAAATGCGGAGACCCTCTCTGAAAAATTTTCACTACATTCGGGCGGCAATGTAGCGGGACTAACTTCTTTACCCACACCCGTCCATGATGTGGGAACCCTCTCTGCAATTGATTCACTACATTCGGGCGAAAATGTAGTGGCCCTTGCTTACTTCTTACTGCATTCGGGCTCTGCAGCACGTCGCTAGGCGGGGACGCCCCAAAGCAATGCTCATAATTTTTGTAATCCATGTTGTAGAAATCCGACGAAGTTTTACGCTGGCTGTCGGAAGCCTAACACAACCCTCCTCCTTTATCCGGGCTTGGGACCGGCAATGCAAGGGTGATCCCTTACATGGGCGGAGTTTCCGGTACCTCTTGCATGAGTTTGCAAAATCTTTGCTGGCTTGTCTTGGTGGTGAATCTTCTCTTTATGGCTCTGGTGCTGGATGGTTGGTCAGGTCTGCTGAGTGTTTCTAACCAACGCTTGAATTCTTCCATGGTTCTAGGCTTAGTAGTTTGTGACTGGGCATAAATGACTTGGTAATTGGCTGAACTGTATAACCAAGCTGGGTTTTCATTGGTGTATTGTGAGAGTAACTCATCAAAGATGATTTTTAACTAAGGGCTCTCTTTTCACTGAGAAAGTCCTTTAACTCGACTAATGGCTTTTGGTTCTGACTGTGAGGCTCAGTGGCTATCATACCTCTGGTTACCCCTAACTTGATACAATGAATAGGTGCTAAGATGTCTGTAGGTGTGATTTCAGCCAATGAAGTGTAAAATCTGATATAAATGAGTTGTGACTTAGTGACTTGTAAATATTTCTTGGCTATTTTGTATAACTCTGGCAGTTCTGCAAGCTCACTTGCATCCATTGTGTATAGGGTATGTAATAAACCATAACTGAAAGTAGTTTTAACTAAGTTGGAATTGGTTTTTGGATATGCCACTAACTTATTGTAGCCTGTCAAGGCCTGGGTTGTATAGCCTTGGTCATCTGGGACTGACTCTTGTCTAGGCTTACTGTTTAGAAAGTCCATGATTGTCTTCAAATTGGTTAGATATTGGGTAGCTATATAGGTCTGGGTGGCTTCTTTCTGAGCTTGTACTGCTGAAATATAACTTTGTACTTGTGGTGGTACAAACTGGATTGGTTTAGCCAACTGTTTAGGCTGAATGAATTTTGAGTCTAAGTTCTGGTTTCTGAACTTAGTTTTAATCAAACTAACTTTGGGTGGTTCAAATGAACCGGCTATAAGTAGACTGTCTGGAATGCTGGTTTTAGGTAGCTCCAGAACACTAGGCTTGTGTTCTGCCTGGCTAATGCTCTCAGTGGTTTGCTGAGGCAGTGAATTGGCTAATGCCACAGTTACTTGGCTTTCTGCCAATGAATCAGCTCGTGCTGCGGACATATGTCCTGCCATATCGGCTATAACTTGTTTTAATAAGCTTTCTATGGATGACATCTTCTCTTTTACAAGAGATGTCTAGTTGTAATTGACTTACCTTGGATATGAGTTCTTCCTTCTCATAAAGTATCTCTGAATCTGATTGTTGGCTGTGCATCTCTTGAATGTCTTCAGTCTCTAAATGAAACATCAGACATAGATTTCGTTTTAGGGATAATAGAGTTTTCAGGCTCTATTCCCACTGAATTGGCTTTATGCCTATTGATAGTGAGAGACTTGACTTTCGTCGCAACTCACTATGTACAAACATTATATATTTACTTAAATATATCTGGTTGTCTTGATAGTACATCTGCAAAACTGTTTTTGTTAGTTTTCAAATGTTCAACTGTAAATTCAAACATTTTTATATCATTGACTAATCGCCTAATTTCTTTTTTGATAATACTATAATCTAATTTATGTTTCAACCAATATATAACTTGTGTATTATATGTGGGAAGTGTAAAATGTGTATAAACAACATAAATTTCAAAATGCAGTAAAGCATAATAAACTGCAATGAGTTCTTTTCTGTTTATTTCCCATTTCATTTCACTTTGGTTAAATGATTCTGAATGATATCTACAAAGGTGTTCTTGTTTATCACATATGTATTTGAATTTTAAAATACTACCATAACTGTGCTGGCTCGCATCTGTTTCAATGATCCATGTGAATTCCTTTGTCTCATCTGGGAACATTAACTTTGGTAACTCTTTACATTGGTTTTTTATTTTTTGAATATACAATTTGTCTTCTTCTGTCCATGTATATTCCCTATCTTTCTTTAACTTATTATGTAATTCTTTACATAAGTCTGCTAACTTAGGTGTATAGTCTCTGACTTGGTTTACTAATCCTAGGAAGGATTGTAACTTGACTCTTGTATCTAAATTTTCATCACATTCTGTAATCTTTTGCACAATGTGGGATTGCATCTTGATTCCTCTTTTGTCTATGGATATACCTAAGAATTCTATCTGTGTTTTACATAACTCAGCCTTCTTCTTGCTAAGGCTTATACCTGATTTTTCAATTGTCTCAATGAATTGTTCTAGTAATCTGTAATGAGATTCTAGATCATATGAATATAGCAATATATCATCTATATAAATCACACAATTGGGTAAATCCTTAGATTGATTATCCATGTATCTTTGATATCTCCTTGGTGCGTTTTTATAACCAAAGGGTAATACATTCCATTCGTAAAACCCGTTAGGTACTGTAACTGCAGTTAACTGTTTACTTTCTTCTTCAATCTTCAAGTGGTAAAATCCACTCTTACAATCGAACTTGCTAAAGTAATTGTATCCTGAAATTTGTTTTAACTTCAGAACTTTGTTTGGAATTTGGTAATTGTATGTTTTTGTTTTAGCATTGTTTGGAATTTGGTAATTGTATGTTTTTGTTTTAGCATTGAGGTTTCTATAGTCTATGACCATTCTAGATTTACCTCTTTTCTGCTCACTGTGTTTATTGACTATGAATGCTGGACTACTGTGTTTTGAGTTTGAAGTTCTAATGTATCCATTAGACAACTCTTGAATGTGCATATTGAATTCTACTAAATCTTGAGGTACATGTTTCAGCGGTGGTTGCTGAACAATGCTGTCCTCATTCATTAGTTTTATCTTGACATATGTCTTATGTTTTTCCCAATGTTGTAAGGGATCTTCTGAATAGAGAGTTTCTAATTTTGTTTGTATGGATTCTAATATGCTGATTACATATATATGTAAATCAATCAGGTGTATTTTTCTTGTTTCCATTCTCTGAGTTATCTTCTCATCTCCTTTGATCCATTGTTGTTCTTTTTTCTTTGAATTGTTTGTTATCAGGGCTGATACTTTATGTTTGTATGGGGTAGTTAGATAAAAGTATTTATCTGTAATAGTGATTGGTAAATAATTGTTTAGGAATGGTTGTCCTAAGATCATATCCTTTCCATCTATCTCAAATGCATAAATTTCTTTTATCTTTAGGAGTCTATCCCATATTTGTATATCTATATCTCTTGCTCTATGGTTTATAGTATTACCTTCACCATTAAATCCTTTAACTATGAGTTCTACTCTGAGTTTTTCCCATTTAACTTCTGGTAAACAATTCTTTTTACATATATTGATTTGTTCTCCTGTATCTATATAAGGTGTATAATATCTGTTTTGATATCCTGGTACTTTGATCTTTGCTAATATATATATAAATTTGTTTTTATCCATTGGTTGGTTTATATATTCTGGGTATAAGGGTTGTCTTATCTCTATGTCTTATCTCTAGGATATATTTTTCTAACTTATAATAATTTAAGCTATCTAGCCATTTGGTTCCTAATATAATGTCTATTTTCCTATCAATTCTTTCTTGTTGAATTTGAAATAATATATCATGTTTAGTATTTTCAATAACTAAGCTTTTAACTGTCATACCTTGACTTTGGTATAGTTTACCTTGTAAATCTTTATACCAATGATTGTTTGGGATGATTATGTCTCCTGGTTGTACCATCATGGGTGTAACGTAGTTGTCTCCTGATCCTGTATCTACTAGGATAGGATATAACTTATTGTTTATAGTTCCTTGTATAAAAAACTGATTATCTTCCAATGGGACTTCCACTGTATGACTGGGAACAATGTCCATAACTTTACTTGTACTGGCTTGGTTTGAAAACTTATCTGTGATAATGGATAATTCATTATCTGAATTTTCTGTGTATCGTGATTCCTCTGGTTCTACCAGTGATATAAGTTCTCTAAATGGATCTTCAATTTTCACCGTATCTATCTTCTTACTAGCTGATATGTGATGTTTATTTGTGATAACATATAAGCTCTTACCTTTGATAGTCATGACTTTACTTCCTGGTTTGAGTTCAATACCTTTCGGTCTCCAATATAAGACCAATGACTTATCTAAATTTTCATCTGTGAGTGCAACCGTATAATTGGGTGCCACAATGAATTTTAACTTCTGATATATTAAATTACCTTTTAACTTTGCTATCACTGCTTTTTCTATTGGTTTTATTATCCTGTCATCTGCTAAATATAACTCTATTGGTGTATCAATACCTTCTTTAAAGCATGCCTTGATCATGATTTTTATACCTCCAAAGTATATGTATTTCATTTGCTCTTTCGTTTTTAAGTAACTCATTTCTTGTCTAACTGTTTGTTTGCTGATTAGTGGAACTCTTGTGTTTCCTATAGCTTCTTTTATATCTATGCAATGTTCTCTTTTATTAATTATATAATGTTCTTCTACTCTTTTTTGTAGCATGTTTTTTAACTTAGATATCTTAAAGATTTTATCTTTATTGATGTTTAACACTTGTTTATCTATTTTTTCAAATAACTTTTATCAAAAATTAGTTGCTGATTACTACTAGCTTCTGTATGTTCTTCATTATAAATCACATCTTCTAGCTTTTCAAATGTTTCAATGTTTTTCTCAGTCATCTTCTAATGAGCTGTTTTCTGATGAATACTCTTCTGATTCCGAATAACTTTCAGTTTCAGTATCTGTTTCATAGTATATTGAATCTGTATCTGAAAACTAGATATTTTCAATCAATGCATTTTCTAATTCTATCATTTCTGGGTATGCAATGTGTTGCACTTGTCTTGTTTTTGGTTCTTTGCAATTTCTTGCAATATGACCTAACTTGCCACAATTGTAGCACTTACATTCTTTTGGATTTTTCTTGAACTTGTTTTGGTATGTCTTCGGTCTAATCCAATATTTTCTTTTTGGACATTTTCTTCTGTTTTTGAATTTCTGTCTTTTGAATAGCTTTTTCCTTTGTTTTGCATATTTCCTAATCTTTTTGTATTTTTTCCGTGCAATGGTTTTTCTTGGGTATTTTTTACTATATCCAAAATATGGTGGAGTATAACTTGTACAACATGTATAGTGATTTTGGTTTATCATTTTTTAATTTTCTTTTCATTTCTGTATTCTACACATTTGTCTGTATACCATTGTCTTAAGAATTCTATTCTAGCTCCAAGTGTATCTGTTTGTGCTGTAGCAATGAATGCTTTCTGTACTTGTTCATTTATTGGTTTAGATATATGAGTAATATATATATATTCACTTGGAGTTAGAAAGGATTAGGAAACCAGACTAGGGAAACATATATTGAGTTTTGATGGTGTCGGAAACAAAAAAAACCAATATATAGTCATACAGAAATGAGACAACTGTCTGCAGAGACAAGGATAAGCCAGATAAGTTAGATAACTTATCAAACCAGTCAGAACAAGTACACGTAACCCAGAATGGAGTTAAACCTCTACCAGTTTCAGATCCAACTTACGTTGAATCTGCAAAAAAGGGGGAAATAGGTGGTGAAGTTAGAGATTTGATTAATTCAATACACACATCAACACAAACCATTAATCAGATAATGTTACAAAACCAAAAGTTGACTCAGCTTATGGCACAGACCCATAAGGCTCAGACAATACCCAATTCAGTCAGATAAGACAACTGTCTTACCAACCCAACAAAAGACTCAGTTAGATAAGACAATCGTCTTACCAATACAACCAATAGTAGGTAACCAAGAGACTCAGATGGCTAAGACAACACTCTTACCCATTCAAGTCTTACCTATTCAGACTAATCAGATATCAGAGATAGTTAAACCTATTCTTGAACCAAGGCAAGATGCTGAACAAGATATTGAACTAGTCCAGGATAGTCTAATCAAGCCTATTAAACCTGGTCAAGATAGTCTTATACCTATCCCTGACCCGATCCAAGCTGCTGAATCAATGCAAGATACGAAACTAATTCAAGATAGTTTCATAGAGCCATTTCCACTAATACAACCTACTGGACCAGTCCAGGAAATTAAGCATACTGAAACAATACCAGCTTATACAGTCTTAGGAAATACTCATGAGAGCCAATCCTCATATACTGTGACTAAAACAAACGTAATAGAACCAACATTAACTATAACCAACCACGAAATAGACCTAGATGGTACTAAAAACCCAAAGAAAACTATTGCAAAAGAAAATACAAAAGTAAGAAAAAATGCAAGAAAGAAAGAATATAGAAGAAGTCAATACAAACATAATAAAGAAGACCCAACAAGGAAATCTTGGATCAGACAAAAAACATATCAAAATAAAATCAAAAGGAATCCGAAAGAAGGTACACTAGGACCTATTACAAGACAATGCAAAGAACTAAAAGCGAAACAAATTAAACATATTGAATATGCAGACATGATTGACTTAGAAATTGCGTTGAAAGAAAATATCCAATTTTCAGATACAGATTCCATTTATTATGAAACAGATAGTTATTCAGAAGTAGATTCAGAAAACAATTCATCAGATAATAGCTCAGTAGAAAATGACTAAGAAAGACATAGAAAGATTTAAAAAATTAGAAGATATCATTTATAATGAGGAACATACAGAATCAAGTAGCAATCAACAACTCATTTTTGACAAAAAACTATTTGAAAAAATCGATAAACAAGTGTAAACATTAATAAAGATAAAATATTAAAAAACATGTTGCAAAAAAGAATAGAAGAATATTATATAATCAATAAAAGAGAACACTGCATAGATATAAAGGAAGCTATAGGAAATACAAGAGTTCCATTAATTAGCAAACAAACAGTTAAACAAGAAATAAGTTACTTAAAAACTAAAGAACAGATGAAATACATATACTTTGGAGGTATAGAAATCATGATCAAGGCATGCTTTAAAGAAGGTATTGATACACCAATAAAATTATATTTAGCAGATGACAGGATACTAAAACCAGTAGAAAAAGCAGTCATAGCAAAGTTAAAAGTTAATTTAATAGACCAAAAGTTAAAATTCATTGTGGCATCAAATTATACGGTTGCACTCACAGATGAAAATTTAGATAAGTCATTGGTCTTATATTGGAGACTAAAAGGTATTGAACTTAAACCAAGAAGCAAAGTTAAGGTAAAAGCTTATATGTTATCACAAATAAACATCATATATCAGCTAGTAAAAAGATGGATACAGTGAAAATTAAAGATCCATTTAGAAAACTTATAGCACTGGTAGAACCAGAGGAATCACGATATACAGAGAATTCAGATAATGAATTATCCATTATCACAAATAGGGTTTCAAACCAAGCCAGTACAAGCAAAGTTATGGACATCGTTCCCAGTCATACAGTAGAAGTCCCATTGGAAGATAATCAGTTTTTCATACAAGGTAGTATAGACAATAAGTTATATCCTATCCTAGTAGATACAGGATCAGGAGATAATTATATCACACCCATGATGATAAAACCAGGAGACATAATCATCCCAAACAATCATTGGTATAAAGATTTACAAGGTAAACTATACCAAAGTCAAGGTATGACAGTTAAAAGCTTAGTTATTGAAAATACTAAATATGATATATTATTTCAGATTCAACAAGAAAGAGTTGATAGGAAAATAGACATTATACTAGGAACCAAATGGTTAGACAGCCTAAGCTATTATAAGTTAGAAAAATATATCCTAGAGATAAGACAACCCTTATGCCCAGGATATACAAACCAACCAATGGATAAAAATAAATTTACATATATCTTAGCAAAGATAAAAATACCAGGATATCAAAACAGATATTATACACCTTATACAGGAGCACAAATCAACATATGTAAGAAACGAATTGTGTACCAGATAAAAATGGAAAAAACTCAGAATAGAACTCATAGTTAAAGGATTTAATGGTAAAAGTAATACTATAGCCAATATAGCAAAAGGTATAGATATCAATATGAGATAAACTCTCAAAAACCAAAAATAAAGACATACATTTGCTGAGACAGGTAAAGATGTGTTTAGGACAACCATTTCTAAATTTATACAGAATGGATAGTCAATTACTCCATACAAGCAGAAGGTCTCAAGCCTTTGTGCTAACACATTCATACAGGATAAAAAGAATTATTGCAAATTGGTTAGCAACACTCAACTCAGAAAAACCCATCGAAAAATGAAATGACAGTGAAGATAAAACTCATACATGTTATCCATACATACAGAGTTACTAGGATTTAGCATATTATACCAAGACAAGTTTTAAGATAAGAAATAGCATTATACCATTTGATATACTTAAAAGATATAAAGGATATTACTCAAATACATGTAGAATACATATACCAGTTAAAAGAACTTATGATAAGAGTGAGCTAATGAATGAGGACAGTATTGTTCAACAAACTACCGCTGAAACAGGTACCTCAAGACTTAGCAAAAGTGCCCATTCAAGAGATGTTGTCTAATAGATACATTAGAATTTAAAACTCGAAACACAATAGTCCAACATTCATAGCCAAAAACCATGATGAGCAGGTAAGAGGTAAATCTAGAATAGTCATAAACTGCAGAAACCTCAAATGCTGAAACAAAGACATAGAGATATCAAACAAAGTTTTGAAACAAATTCCAGGATAGAAAAAGGTATGAGCCTTAGGGAAAAGAAGTCTGAGTTATGTAAAAACACAAATAGAACTCTTAGGAGTATCCAAGGACTATACCCAAGTAAGCAGACTTACTACTGTACTACATTTTGCAAGTTATCATCTGAACAGATACACCCTTGAGATAGAACATAGCACAGGATGTTCCACATCACAGAAGATTCATACATATTATTGAGATATCCAATTCAAAGACTGTGCAGTTCCCAAACTGAACAGTGATAAAAAAAGTCAGAAACCAAGAACAGTTAAGCCTTATACACTTGTTGTATACATATGTTAATACAGATAAACTTATTCAAGGATCAATCTTCAGTAACAAAATAGTTAGGAAGATCCTATACAAGTTCAATCCAAGCTTGTTGTAATCATATTTTGAATATATGTTGTTAACAAGCTTAGACTCAAAACAGCTACACACTAGAGTTATGATAAAGTCCAATCCAGTAGACAGCATTTCTCAGCCGGACATGCAAAAGTTAGGTATAATAGATACTATTCGCGCTGTTAACAATAGATAAACAAGTGTTAAACATCAATAAAGATAAAATCTTTAAGATACCTAAGTTAAAAAACATGCTACAATAAAGAGCAGAAGAATATTATATAATTAATAAAAGAGAACATTGCATAGATATAAAAGAAGCTATAGGAAACACAAGAGTTCCACTAATCAGCAAACAAACAGTTAGACAAGAAATGAGTTACTTAAAAACGAAAGAGCAAATGAAATACATATACTTTGAAGGTATAGAAATCATGATCAAGGCATGCTTTAAAGAAGGTATTGATACACCAATAGAGTTATATTTAGCAGATGACAGGATAATAAAACCAATAGAAAAAGCAGTGATAGCAAAGTTAAAAGGTAATTTAATATATCAGAAGTTAAAATTCATTGTGGCACCCAATTATACGGTTGCACTCACAGATGAAAATTTAGATAAGTCATTGGTCTTATATTGGAGACCGAAAGGTATTGAACTCAAACCAGGAAGTAAAGTCATGACTATCAAAGGTAAGAGCTTATATGTTATCACAAATAAACATCACATATCAGCTAGTAAAAAGATAGATACAGTGAAAATTGAAGATCCATTTAGAGAACTTATATCACTGGTAGAACCAGAGGAATCACGATACACAGAAAATTCAGATAATGAATTATCCATTATCACATATAAGTTTTCAAACCAAGCCAGTACAAGTAAAGTTATGGACATTGTTCCCAGTCATACAGTGGAAGTCCCATTGGAAGATAATCAATTTTTTATACAAGGAACTATAAACAATAAGTTATATCCTATCCTAGTAGATACAGGATCAGGAGACAACTACGTTACACCCATGATGGTACAACCAGGAGACATAATCATCCCAAACAATCATTGGTATAAAGATTTACAAGGTAAACTATACCAAAGTCAAGGTATGACAGTTAAAAGCTTAGTTATTGAAAATACTAAACATGATATATTATTTCAAATTCAACAAGAAAGAATTGATAGGAAAATAGACATTATATTAGGAACCAAATGGCTAGATAGCTTAAATTATTATAAGTTAGAAAAATATATCCTAGAGATAATACATAGAGATAAGACAACCCTTATACCCAAAATATATAAACCAACCAATGGATAAAAACAAATTTATATATATATATATATATATATATTAGCAAAGATCAAAGTACCAGGATATCAAAACAGATATTATACACCTTATATAGATACAGGAGCACAAATCAATATATGTAAAAAGAATTGTTTACCAGAAGTTAAATGGGAAAAACTCAGAGTAGAACTCATAGTTAAAGGATTTAATGGTGAAGGTAATACTATAAACCATAGAGCAAGAGATATAGATATACAAATATGGGATAGACTCCTAAAGATAAAAGAAATTTATGCATTTGAGATAGATGGAAAGGATATGATCTTAGGACAACCATTCCTAAACAATTATTTACCAATCACTATTACAGATAAATACTTTTATCTAACTACCCCATGCAAACATAAAGTATCAGCCCTGATAACAAACAATTCAAAGAAAAAAGAACAACAATGGATCAAAGGAGATGAGAAGATAACTCAGAGAATGGAAACAAGAAAAATACACCTGATTGATTTACATATATATGTAATCAGCAGATTAGAATCCATACAAACAAAATTAGAAACTCTCTATTCAGAAGATCCCTTACAACATTGGGAAAAACATAAGACATATGTCAAGATAGAACTAATGAATAAGGACAGCATTGTTCAGCAACCACCGCTGAAACATGTACCTCAAGATTTAGTAGAATTCAATATGCACATTCAAGAGTTGTTGTCTAATGGATACATTAGAACTCCAAACTCAAAACACAGTAGTCCAGCATTCATAGTCAATAAACACAGTGAGCAGAAAAGAGGTAAATCTAGAATGGTCATAGACTATAGAAACCTCAATGCTAAAACAAGAACATACAATTACCCAATTCCAAACAAAGTTCTGAAGTTAAAACAAATTTTAGGATACAATTACTTTAGCAAGTTCGATTGTAAGAGTGGATTTTACCACTTGAAGATTGAAGAAGAAAGTAAACAGTTAACTGCATTTACAGTACCTAACGGGTTTTACGAATGGAATGTATTACCCTTTGGTTATAAAAATGCACCAAGGAGATATCAAAGATTCATGGATAATCAATTTAAGGATTTACCCAATTGTGTGATTTATATAGATGATATATTGCTATATTCATATGATCTAGAATCTCATTACAGATTACTAGAACAATTCATTGAGACAATTGAAAAATCAGGTATAAGCCTTAGCAAGAAGAAGGCTGAGTTATGTAAAACACAGATAGAATTCTTAGGTATATCCATAGACAAAGGAGGAATCAAGATGCAATCCCACATTGTGCAAAAGATCGCAGAATGTGATGGAAATTTAGATATAAGAGTCAAGTTACAATCCTCCCTAGGATTAGTAAACCAAGTCAAAGACTATACACCTAAGTTAGGAGACTTATGTAAAGAATTACATAATAAGTTAAAGAAAGATAGGGAATATACATGGACAGAAGAAGATAAATAGTATATTAAAAAAATAAAAAACCAATGTAAAGAGTTACCAAAGTTAATGTTCCTAGATGAGACAAAGGAATTCACATGGATCATTGAAACAGATGCGAGCCAGCAGTTATGGTAGTATTTTAAAATTCAAATACATAGGTGATAAACAAGAACACCTCTGTAGATATCATTCAGGATCATTTAACCAAAGTGAAATGAAATGGGAAATAAACAGAAAATAACTCATTGCAGTTTATTATGACACATTTTATACTTCGCACAGATAATACACAAGTTATATATTGGTTGAAACATAAATTAGATGATAGTATTGTCGAAAAAGAAATTAGGCGATTACTCAATGATATAAAAATGTTTGAATTTACAGTTGAACATTTGGAAACTAAGAAAAACAGTTTTGCAGATGTACTATCAAGACAACCAGATATATTTAAGTAAATATATAATGTTTGTACATAGTGAGTTGCGACGAAAGTCAAGTCTCTCACTATTAATAGGCATAAAGCCAATTCAGTGGGAATAGAGCCTGAAAACTCTATTATCCCTAAAACGAAATGTATGTCTGATGTTTCATTTAGAGACTGAAGACATTCAAGAGATGCACAGCCAACAATGAAATTCAGAGATACTTTCTAAGAAGGAAGAACTCATATCCAAGGTAAGTCATTTACAACTAGACATGTCTCTTGTAAAAGAGAAGATGTCATCCATAGAAAGCTTATTAAAACAAGTTATAGCCGGTATGGCAGGACATACGTCTGCAGCACAAGTTGATTCATTGGCAGAAAGCCAAGTTACTGTGGCATTAGCCAATTCACTGCCTCGGCAAACCACTGAGAGCATTAGCCGGGCAGAACACAAGCCTAGTGTTCTAGAGCCACCTAAAACCAGCATTCCAGACAGTCTACCTATAGCCAGTTCATCTGAACCACTCAAAGTTAGTTTGATTAAAACTAAGTTCAGAAACCAGAACTTAGTCTCAAAATTCATTCAGCCTAAATAGTTGGCTAAACCAATCCAGTTTGTACCACCACAAGTACAGAGTTATATTTCTGCAGCACAAGCTCAGAAAGAAGCCACTCAGACCTATATAGCTACCCAATATCTAACCAATTTGAAGACAATCATGGACTTTCTAAACAGTAAGCCTAGACAAGAGTCAGTCCCAGATGACCAAGGCTATACAACCCAGGCCTTGACAGGCTACAATAAGTTAGTGGCATATCCAAAAACTAGTTCCAACTTAGTTAAAACTACTTTCAGTTATGGTTTATTACATACCCTATATACAATGGATGCAAGTGAGCTTGCAGTACAAAATAGCCAAGAAATGTTTATAAGTCACTAAGTCACAACTCATTTATATCAGATTTTACAGTTCAATGGCTGAAATCACACCTACAAACATCTTAGCACCTATTCATTGTATCAAGTTAGGGGTAACCAGAGGTATGATAGCCACTGAGCCTCACAGTCAGAACCAAATGCCATTAGTCGAGTTAAAGGACTTTCTCAGTGAAAAGAGAGCCCTTAGTTTGAAAATCATCTTTGATGAGTTACTCTCACACTACACCAATGAAAACCCAGCTTGGTTATACAGTTAAGCCAATTACCAAGTCATTTATGCCCAGTCACAGACTACTAAGCTTGGAACCATAGAAGAATTCAAGCGCTGGTTGGAAACACTCAGCAGACCTGACCAACCATCCAGCACCATAGCCATAAAGAGAAGATTCACCACCAAGACAAGCCAGCAAATATTTTGCAAACTCATGCAAGAGGTACCGGAGCATGCATGTACCGAGTGCCAGAAAGAACCAGGAATATGTGAAGTCAAGCTAGAATAAAGACCTAGCTATAGACGAATCATGTAAGCAAGCCATGTGATCGACTCATGAATTGAGTCATGTAATCGAGTCATGAAATCAGCCAGATTCGAGTCATATAATCGAGTCAGAAAAGTTATGTACGCTTGACGTCAGTCTTGATGACATCCTGATGATGAAAACAAACTGATGTAAGCGCGTACGTCACGGCGCATTAAGTTAGTGAAAGACAGCTGGATTTGTAGCCAGCAAGAAAAGAATATGCTGCCGACAGCATCAGATACGACAGCGACAGCCACTCAGGAAAAGAAGATTCCTTCTTATCCGAAAAGAATCACTTTTTAAAAGTTTGAGCCCCGTAGAGCCGACTTTTATAAAGGAGATTCGATCTTATCAGAAAGGAATCACATTCCAAAGAAGACTCAAGAGAAGCCAAGATTCGTGCTTATCCATTTAAAAGGTGATGAATACAGGAGACTCCAGAGGACTATAAATGAAAGACGAAGGCCTCATTCCAGGACATCGGAGAAATCCAGAGCCCTCTCTCATTTCTCTTTCCTCTCTCTGAACCCTGTAACTTGCCCGACCCATTTAGTTAAGTTAAGTTAGCAGTTATCCTCCAGTCATGGAAATCTAGGATGACGTAATGAAAGTATTCATGGGAGAAATATAAGTAAGTTTCTTATTTATGGAGTAATTTTGCTTTTCCCAAGTTTTTGAATGCGTGAATGATCCGAATAGATTATGTTTAATCTAGGATCGTATGTATGCTCAATCATGCTAGTTTATTCTGATGTTTGAAATCAATGAAAGAGGCTAAGCCAAGTCATGCATAGGGAATCTTTAGTTGGTTGAGGTGTTACGAAATGGTAAACTGTTGACCGTGAGCTACCAGGGGAGTCTGCTTAGGTGTCGGATAGCCGTTTTAGGACAGAACCCAATTTGGCCGGAAGTATACAGAAAACCATCAACGGAATACAAATTAGATCGTCTCTGGGAACTCTCTACATGATAAGACTAAACCTTAGCAGTTGAAATCAACCAAAGGAACAAACGAAACATGAAGACAGTATACAGAAAGTCTAGGATAAGACAAAAGTCTTATGAAGATCTGAAACTCAGGATAAGACAAGGGAAAATTTGAGAAAAAAAACTCTAGAAACAGAACTTATGGAACAAATCACCATAGAAATGAATCCTCATTTAACAAACCAGACAGAAATCATTATACCAAGTATAGTAATCAAACTCAGTAAGCCAAAAGTAGAAAACCAAATTCTGCAATCAGAAGGTCACTTGTCCTTGCAAAGAACCTAGCCCATCAAAGTGGTATCAGAGCCTAAAGGAAAAGATTCAACCGGAAACAAGCCAAATGAAAAAAATTCAGGAATTAACAATCCAAAGCTTGTAGAAATAGATACAAAGAAGAAACAGAGTTCAGAAACTCAAATCAGAAAATCAAAACTGAGAAATCAGTTTAAAAAAAAGATTGAACGAACTAGAAAATTGACACAAGATGAAATTAAATACCTAACAGGTATAGCAGATAGCATAGCTAAGAAACATAAGTGTTCAAAACATATGGATCAAACCAATGAAGAACCTATACATAGAGAACCTAAAATAATCAACTTAGACACTCCAGATGATCAGTTAGATTTCTTAGATAACCAGTTTCTACAAAACATCGAAGATATAGAAAAATGGTTAACATGATTTTAGTTACGTTTGATTACTTAACGTTACTGAAAGTTATTCTGTTTGAAATAGTTAGTCATTACTTGAACAATCCATCGATTTTACATCAGTATATAGAAGATTACTCATTTGCAGATATAGATGCATATTTAGCCGAAATGGAAAATATTCACATGTCAGATCATTTAATTATTAAACATATTCATAAATGAAGACACATACGGGAGATATTAAAATAGATATAGAGATCATAATACAGAATCAACATGAGTTATTAGAAATATTACAGAAAATATTAGCAGAAATATTCATAGAAGAACCAGTTAGTGTACCATGGGAAGTGTACAAAAGAGTATGAACAATACTGAATATACAATGAAAGTTAAAAGAAAACCAGGTCCGTATGGACAAGATACAGAAATTCATTTAACAAATGAAGGAAGAAAATTCATAAGAACAGATTTTAATAAATATTATTTACTTCAAAATGATTCAAGTATAGAGACTTATGGTGAACAGTTAGTGCGATTAGCACAAGAAAATCAAAGATATTATCAAAACAGTTGGGATTCTTTGTCTGAGGAATCAGACAAGGATAAGCCAAAGAAAACAGTTAGGATACAAGATAAGACAAATGATAAGTTGGATAACTTATCTGATAAGTTAGAAAGGTTAGGACATCAAGTACAGATACTTGTTGATCAGAACCAAACCAGATATACACAACAAAACCATACCCAAGTTCCAGATCCAATTAAAATTGAATCTGCAAAAAGGAGGGGAACAAGGGGTGAAGTTAGAGAATTGATTGAACTAGTTAGACGTTTAACCAAAATTATGATTCATAAGACTTACACTGATACACAGCAAAGTGTACCGATTCCCGTCTTACCCATTCAGTCTAGTCAGACACCAAGATCAGAGATAGTTGAACCTATCCCTGAACCAATCCAAGATAATCTCATTGAGTCTATTGAACCAATTGAAACGAGTCTAACTTTTTATTAAAAATTCCGCAGTTAGAAGGTCAGTTATGAAGATAAAATATTAAAAAACATGTTGCAAAAAAGAATAGAAGAATATTATATAATCAATAAAAGAGAACACTGCATAGATATAAAAGAAGCTATAGGAAATACAAGAGTTCCATTAATTAGCAAACAAACAGTTAAACAAGAAATGAGTTACTTAAAAACTAAAGAACAGATGAAATACATATACTTTGGAGGTATAGAAATCATGATCAAGGCATGCTTTAAAGAAGGTATTGATACACCAATAAAATTATATTTAGCAGATGACAGGATACTAAAACCTGTAGAAAAAGCAGTCATAGCAAAGTTAAAAGTTAATTTAATAGACCAAAAGTTAAAATTCATTATGGCATCAAATTATACGGTTGCACTCACAGATGAAACACAGATGAAAATTTAGATAAGTCATTGGTCTTATATTGGAGACTAAAAGGTATTGAACTTAAACCAAGAAGCAAAGTTAAGGTAAAAGCTTATATGTTATCACAAATAAACATCATATATCAGCTAGTAAAAAGATGGATACAGTGAAAATTAAAGATCCATTTAGAAAACTTATAGCACTGGTTGAACCAGAGGAATCACGATATACAGAGAATTCAGATAATGAATTATCCATTATCACAGATAGGGTTTCAAACCAAGCCAGTACAAGCAAAGTTATGGACATCGTTCCCAGTCATACAGTAGAAGTCCCATTGGAAGATAATCAGTTTTTCATACAAGGTAGTATAGACAATAAGTTATATCCTATCCTAGTAGATACAGGATCAGGAGAATTATATCACACCCATGATGATAAAACCAGGAGACATAATCATCCCAAACAATCATTGGTATAAAAATTTACAAGGTAAACTATACCAAAGTCAAGGTATGACAGTTAAAAGCTTAGTTATTGAAAATACTAAATATGATATATTATTTCAGATTCAACAAGAAAGAGTTGATAGGAAAATAGACATTATACTAGGAATCAAATTGGTATCAGAGCCTAACGGAAAAAATCCAGGTAGACAAATATATTCAGAGCTTAACGGAAAAGATTCAGGGAAACCATCCCAGAAATTAAAAATATCAGATCCTAACGGAAAAGATTCAACCGGGAACCAGCCTAAAGGGAAAAATCCAAACAAAAATGAGTCAAACATAGTAGAACTAAATGGAAAACATCCTGGTGTAACAGATTCAACCATTTCAGACTCTAAAGGAAAACTTGAGCAATCAAAGCTTAGTTACCAAAATACAGGAGTAAAAAACCCTGTAGAAATAGACACAAGAAAGAAACAGAGTTCAGAGCTAAACGAAAACCATCCAAGGTTGTACAGAAACATAGAATCGAAGATAAGAAACTTAGATATACCAGAAGATCCAGTAGATTTAGATGATCGTTTTATGCAGAATTTATTTAGCATGATACTAGTTATTTTTGTTTATTTAGCTTTAATGAAAGATATTCTGTATACAGTAAGTAGCCATTACTTGAAATATCCATCAATTGCATTTCAGTATTTGTATGTAGAAGAATACTCAGATATAGATATCAGATTCATTCACAATAATACATCAGTATTCAGAAGATTACACATTAGTAATATTCAATGTTATTGAATATACTCATAAATGAAGACACATACAGGAGATATTAAAATGGATATAGAAATTATAATACAAAATCAACATGAGCTATTAGAAATATTACAGAAAAATTTAGCAGAATTATTCAGGGAAGTAGAAGAACCAGTTATCGACCCATGGGAAATATATAAAAGAGTATAATGAATAACACAGAATATACTGTTAAAATTAAAAAGAAACCAGGTCCGCATGGACAAGAAACAGAAATTCACTTAACAAACCAAGGTAGGAAATTCGTAAGAACGGATTTTAACAAGTATTATTTACTTAAAAATGATTCAATTATAAGTTTAGAAACTTATGGTGAACAATTAGCCAGATTAGCACATGAAAACAGATATGAAAATAATTGGGATTCTTGGTCTGAAGGATCAGACAAGGATAAGCCAATTAGAACTGCACATATCAAGGATAAGCCAGATAAGTTAGATAACTTATCAAACCAGTCAGAACAAGTACACGTAACCCAGAATGGAGTTAAACCTATACCAGTTTCAGATCCAACTTACGTTGAATCTGCAAAAAAGGGGGAAATAGGTGGTGAAGTTAGAGATTTGATTAATTCAATACACACATTAACACAAACCATTAATCAGATAATGTTACAAAACCAAAAGTTGACTCAGCTTATGGCACAGACCCATAAGGCTCAGACAACTCAATACCCAATTCAGTCAGATAAGACAACTGTCTTACCAACCCAACAAAAGACTCAGTTAGATAAGACAATCGTCTTACCAATACAACCAATAGTAGGTAACCAAGAGACTCAGATGGCTAAGACAACACTCTTACCCATTCAAGTCTTACCTATTCAGCCTAATCAGATATCAGAGATAGTTAAACCTATTCTTGAACCAAGGCAAGATGCTGAACAAGATATTGAACTAGTCCAGGATAGTCTAATCAAGCCTATTAAACCTAGTCAAGATAGTCTCATACCTATCCCTGACCTGATCCAAGCTACTGAATCAATGCAAGATACGAAACTAATTCAAGATAGTTTCATAGAGCCATTTCCACTAATACAACCTACTGGACCAGTCCAGGAAATTAAGCATACTGAAACAATACCAGATTATACAGTCTTAGGAAATACTCATGACAGCCAATCCTCATATACTGTGACTAAAACAAACGTAATAGAACCAACATTAACTATAACCAACCACGAAATAGACCTAGATGGTACTAAAAACCCAAAGAAAACTATTGCAAAAGAAAATACAAAAGTAAGAAAAAATGCAAGAAAGAAAGAATATAGAAGAAGTCAATACAAACATAATAAAGAAGACCCAACAAGGAAATCTTGGATCAGACAAAAAACATATCAAAATAAAATCAAAAGGAATCCGAAAGAAGGTACACTAGGACCTATTACAAGACAATGCAAAGAACTAAAAGCGAAACAAATTAAACATATTGAATATGCAGACATGATTGACTTAGAAATTGCGTTGAAAGAAAATATCCAATTTTCAGATACAGATTCCATTTATTATGAAACAGATAGTTATTCAGAAGTAGATTCAGAAAACAATTCATCAGATAATAGCTCAGTAGAAAATGACTAAGAAAGACATTGAAAGATTTAAAAAATTAGAAGATATCATTTATAATGAGGAACATACAGAATCAAGTAGCAATCAACAACTCATTTTTGACAAAAAACTATTTGAAAAAATCGATAAACAAGTGTAAACATTAATAAAGATAAAATATTAAAAAACATGTTGCAAAAAAGAATAGAAGAATATTATATAATCAATAAAAGAGAACACTGCATAGATATAAAAGAAGCTATAGGAAATACAAGAGTTCCATTAATTAGCAAACAAACAGTTAAACAAAAAATGAGTTACTTAAAAACTAAAGAACAGATGAAATACATATACTTTGGAGGTATAGAAATCATGATCAAGGCATGCTTTAAAGAAGGTATTGATACACCAATAAAATTATATTTAGCAGATGACAGGATACTAAAACCAGTAGAAAAAGCAGTCATAGCAAAGTTAAAAGTTAATTTAATAGACCAAAAGTTAAAATTCATTGTGGAGTCAAATTATACGGTTGCACTCACAGATGAAAATTTAGATAAGTCATTGGTCTTATATTGGAGACTAAAAGGTATTGAACTTAAACCAAGAAGCAAAGTTATGGTAAAAGCTTATATGTTATCACAAATAAACATCATATATCAGTTAGTAAAAAGATGGATACAGTGAAAATTAAAGATCCATTTAGAAAACTTATAGCATTGGTAGAACCAGAGGAATCACGATATAGTTGGTGTAATGATTTCTGTCTGGTTTGTTAAATGAGGATTCATTTCTTTGGTGATTTGTTCCATAAGTTCTTTTTCTAGAGTTTTTTTTCTCAAATTTTCCCTTGTCTTATCCTGAGTTTCAGATCTTCATAAGACTTTTGTCCTTCATGTTTTGTTTGTTCCTTTGGTTGATTTCAACTACTAAGGTTCAGTCTTATCATGCAGAGAGTTCCTAGAGACGATCTAACTGGTATTCCGTTGATGGTTTTCTGTATACTTCCAACCAAATTGGGTTCTGTCCTAAAACGGCTATCTGGTGCCTAAACGGACTCCCCTGGTAGCTCACGGTCAACAGTTTACCATTCTGTAATACCTCAACCAACTAAAGGTTCCCTATGCATGACTTGGCTTAGCCTCTTTCATTGATTTCAAACATCAAAATAAACTAGCATGATTGAGCATACATACGATCCTAGATTAAACATACATCTATTCGGATCATTCACGCATTCAAAGACTTGGGAAAAGGAAAATTACTCTATAAATAAGAAACTTACTTGTATTTCTCCCATGAATACTTTCATTACATCATCCTGGATTTCCATGACTGGAGGATAACTCCTAACTTAACTAAATGGGTCAGGCAAGTTACAAGGTTCAGAGAGTGGAAAGAGAAATGAGAGAGGGCTCTGGATTTCTCCGATGTCCTGGAATGAGGCCTTCGTCTTTCATTTATAGTCCTCTAGAGTCTCCTGTATTCATCACCTTTTAAATGGATAAGCACAAATCTTGGCTTTTCTGGAGTCTTCTTTGGAATATGATTCCTTTCTGATAAGATCGAATCTCCTTTATAAAAGTCGGCTCTCCGAGGCTCAAACTTTTAAAAAGTGATTCTTTTTGGATAAGAAGGAATCTTCTTTTCCTGAGTGGCTGTCACTGTTGTATCTGATGCTGTCGGCAGCATATTCTTTTCTTGCTGGCTACGGATCCAGCTATCTTCCACTAACTTAATGCGCTGTGACGTAAGCGCTTACATCAGTTTGTTTTCATCATCAGGACGTCATCAAGGCTGACGTCAAGCGTACATAACTTTTCTGACTCGATTCTATGACTCGAATCTGGCTGATTTCATGACTCAATTCATGAGTCGATCACATGACTTGCTTACATGATTCGTCTATAGCTAGGTCTTTATTCTAGCTTGACTTCACATATTCCTGGTTCTTTCTGGCACTCGGTACATGCATGCTCCGGTACCTCTTGCATGAGTTTGCAAATCTTTGCTGGCTTGTCTTGGTGGTGAATCTTCTCTTTATGGCTCTAGTGCTGGATGGTTGGTCAGGTCTGCTGAGTGTTTCCAACCAGCGCTTGAATTCTTCCATGGTTCCAGGCTTAGTAGTCTGTGACTGGGCATAAATGACTTGGTAATTGGCTGAACTGTATAACCAAGCTGGGTTTTCATTGGTGTATTGTGAGAGTAACTCATCAAAGATGATTTTCAAACTAAGGGCTCTCTTTTCACTGAGAAAGTCCTTTAACTCGACTAATGGCATTTGGTTCTGACTGTGAGGCTCAGTGGCTATCATACCTCTGGTTACCCCTAATTTGATACAATGAATAGGTGCTAAGATGCCTGTAGGTGTGATTTCAGCCATTGAACTGTAAAATCTGATATAAATGAGTTATGACTTAGTGACTTGTAAATATTTCTTGGCTATTTTGTATAACTCTGGCAGTTCTGCAAGCTCACTTGCATCCATTGTGTATAGGGTATGTAATAAACCATAACTGAAAGTAGTTTTAACTAAGTTGGAACTGATTTTTGGATATGCCACTAACTTATTGTAGCCTGTCAAGGCCTGGGTTGTATAGCCTTGGTCATCTGGGACTGACTCTTGTCTAGGCTTACTGTTTAGAAAGTCCATGATTGTCTTCAAATTGGTTAGATATTGGGTAGCTATATAGGTCTGAGTGGCTTCTTTCTGAGCTTGTGCTGCAGAAATATAACTCTGTACTTGTGGTGGTACAAACTGGATTGGTTTAGCCAACTGTTTAGGCTGAATGAATTTTGAGTCTAAGTTCTGGTTTCTGAACTTAGTTTTAATCAAACTAACTTTGGGTGGTTCAAATGAACTGGCTATAAGTAGACTGTCTGGAATGCTGGTTTTAGGTAGCTCCAGAACACTAGGCTTGTGTTCTGCCTGGCTAATGCTCTCAGTGGTTTGCTGAGGCAGTGAATTGGCTAATGCCACAGTAACTTGGCTTTCTGCCAATGAATCAGCTCGTGCTGCGGACATATGTCCTGCCATACCGGCTATAACTTGTTTTAATAAGCTTTCTATGGATGACATCTTCTCTTTTACAAGAGACATGTCTAGTTGTAATTGACTTACCTTGGATATGAGTTCTTCCTTCTCAGAAAGTATCTCTGAATTTCATTGTTGGTTGTGCATCTCTTGAATATCTTCAGTCTCTAAATGAAACATCAGACATACATTTCGTTTTAGGGATAATAGAGTTTTCAGGCTCTATTCCCACTGAATTGGCTTTATGCCTATTAATAGTGAGAGACTTGACTTTCGTCGCAACTCACTATGTACAAACATTATATATTTACTTAAATATATCTGGTTGTCTTGATAGTACATCTGCAAAACTGTTTTTGTTAGTTTTCAAATGTTCAACTGTAAATTCAAACATTTTTATATCATTGACTAATCGCCTAATTTCCTTTTTGACAATACTATCATCTAATTTATGTTTCAACCAATATATAACTTGTGTATTATCTGTGCGAAGTGTAAAATGTGTATAAACAACATAAATTTCAAAATGCAGTAAAGCATAATAAACTGCAATGAGTTCTTTTCTGTTTATTTCCCATTTCATTTCACTTTGGTTAAATGATTCTGAATGATATCTACAAAGGTGTTCTTGTTTATCACCTATGTATTTGAATTTTAAAATACTACCATAACTGTGCTGGCTCGCATCTGTTTCAATGATCCATGTGAATTCCTTTGTCTCATCTGGGAACATTAACTTTGGTAACTCTTTCAACAACAACAACAACAACTAAGCCTTTTCCCATACTATATGTGAATTTCCCATTACATTGGTTTTTTTTATTTTTTGAATATACAATTTATCTTCTTCTGTCCATGTATATTCTCTATCTTTCTTTAACTTATTATGTAATTCTTTACATAAGTCTGCTAACTTAGGTGTATAGTCTTTGACTTGGTTTACTAATCCTAGGAAGGATTGTAACTTGACTCTTGTATCTAAATTTTCATCACATTCTGAAATCTTTTGCATAACGTGGGATTGCATCTTGATTCCTCCTTTGTCTATGGATATACCTAAGAATTCTATCTGTATTTTACATAACTCAGCCTTCTTCTTGCTAAAGCTTATACCTGATTTTTCAATTGTCTCAATGAATTGTTCTAGTAATCTGTAATGAGATTCTAGATTATATGAATATAGCAATATATCATCTATATAAATCACACAATTGGGTAAATCCTTAAATTGATTATCCATGAATCTTTGATATCCCCTTGGTGCATTTTTATAACCAAAGGGTAATACATTCCATTCGTAAAACCCGTTAGGTACTGTAAATGCTATTAACTGTTTACTTTCTTCTTCAATCTTCAAGTGGTAAAATCCACTCTTACAATCGAACTTGCTAAAGTAATTGTATCCTAAAATTTGTTTTAACTTCAGAACTTTGTTTGGAATTGGGTAATTGTATGTTTTTGTTTTAGCATTGAGGTTTTTATAGTCTATGACCATTCTAGATTTACCTCTTTTCTGCTCACTGTGTTTATTGACTATGAATGCTGGACTACTGTGTTTTGAGTTTGAAGTTCTAATGTATCCATTAGACAACAACTCTTGAATGTGCATATTGAATTCTACTAAATCTTGAGGTACATGTTTCAGCGGTGGTTGCTGAACAATGTTGTCCTTATTCATTAGTTCTATCTTGACATATGTCTTATGTTTTTCCCAATGTTGTAAGGGATCTTCTGAATAGAGAGTTTCTAATTTTGTTTGTATGGATTCTAATATGCTGATTACATATATATGTAAATCAATCAGGTGTATTTTTCTTGTTTCCATTATCTGAGTTATCTTCTCATCTCCTTTGATCCATTGTTGTTCTTTTTTCTTTGAATTGTTTGTTATCAGGGCTGATACTTTATGTTTGCATGGGGTAGTTAGATAAAAGTATTTATCTGTAATAGTGATTGGTAAATATTTGTTTAGGAATGGTTGTCCTAAGATCATATCCTTTCCATCTATCTCAAATGCATAAATTTCTTTTATCTTTAGGAGTCTATCCCATATTTGTATATCAATATCTCTTGCTCTATGGTTTATAGTATTACCTTCACCATTAAATCCTTTAACTATGAGTTCTACTCTGAGTTTTTCCCATTTAACTTCTGGTAAACAATTCTTTTTACATATATTGATTTGTGCTCCTGTATCTATATAAGGTGTATAATATCTGTTTTGATATCCTGGTACTTTGATCTTTGCTAATATATATATATATATATATATATATATATATATATATATAAATTTGTTTTTATCCATTGGTTGGTTTATATATTTTGGGTATAAGGGTTGTCTTATCTCTAGGATATATTTTTCTAACTTATAATAATTTAAGCTATCTAGCCATTTGGTTCCTAATATAATGTCTATTTTCCTATCAATTCTTTCTTGTTGAATTTAAAATAATATATCATGTTTAGTATTTTCAATAACTAAGCTTTTAACTGTCATACCTTGACTTTGGTATAGTTTACCTTGTAAATCTTTATACCAATGATTGTTTGGGATGATTATGTCTCCTGGTTGTACCATCATGGGTGTAACGTAGTTGTCTCCTGATCCTGTATCTACTAGGATAGGATATAACTTATTGTTTGTAGTTCCTTGTATAAAAAACTGATTATCTTCCAATGGGACTTCCACTGTATGACTGGGAACAATGTCCATAACTTTACTTGTACTGGCTTGGTTTGAAAACCTGTCTGTGATAATGGATAATTCATTATCTGAATTTTCTGTGTATCGTGATTCCTCTGGTTCTACCAGTGGTATAAGTTCTCTAAATGGATCTTCAATTTTCAATGTATCTATCTTCTTACTAGCTGATATGTGATGTTTATTTGTGATAACATATACGCTCTTACCTTTGATAGTCATAACTTTACTTCCTGATTTGAGTTCAATACCTTTCAGTCTCCAATATAAGACCAATGACTTATCTAAATTTTCATCGGTGAGTGCAACCGTATAATTGGGTGCCACAATGAATTTTAACTTCTGATATATTAAATTACCTTTTAACTTTGCTATCACTGCTTTTTCTATTGGTTTTATTATCCTGTCATCTGCTAAATATAACTCTATTGGTGTATCAATACCTTCTTTAAAGCATGCCTTGATCATGATTTCTATACCTCCAAAGTATATGTATTTCATTTGCTCTTTCCTTTTTAAGTAACTCATTTCTTGTCTAACTGTTTGTTTGCTGATTAGTGGAACTCTTGTGTTTCCTATAGCTTCTTTTATATCTATGCAATGTTCTCTTTTATTAATTATATAATATTCTTCTGCTCTTTTTTGTAGCATGTTTTTTAACTTAGGTGTCTTAAAGATTTTATCTTTATTGATGTTTAACACTTGTTTATCTATTTTTTCAAATAACTTTTTATCAAAAATTAGTTGCTGATTACTACTAGCTTCTGTATGTTCTTCATTATAAATCACATCTTCTAGCTTTTCAAATGTTTCAATGTTTTTCTCAGTCATCTTCTAATGAGCTGTTTTCTGATGAATACTCTTCTGATTCCGAATAACTATCAGTTTCAGTATCTGTTTCATAGTATATTGAATCTGTATCTCAAAACTGGATATTTTCAATCAATGCAATTTCTAACTCTATCATTTCTGGGTATGCAATGTGTTGCACTTGTCTTGTTTTTGGTTCTTTGCAATTTCTTGCAATATGACCTAACTTGCCACAATTGTAGCACTTACATTCTTTTGGATTTTTCTTGAACTTGTTTTGGTATGTCTTCGGTCTAATCCAATATTTTCTTTTTGGATATTTTCTTCTGTTTTTGAATTTCTGTCTTTTGAATATCTTTTTCCTTTGTTTTGCATATTTCCTAATCTTTTTGTATTTTTTCCGTGCAATGGTTTTTCTTGGGTATTTTTTACTACATGCAAAATATGGTGGAGTATAATTTGTACAACATGTATAGTGATTTTGGTTTATCATGTTTTTAATTTTCTTTTCATTTCTGTATTCTACACATTTGTCTGTATACCATTGTCTTAAGAATTCTATTCTAGCTCCAAGTGGATCTGTTTGTGCTGTAGCAATGAAGGTTTTATTACTTGTTCATTTATTGGTTTAGGTAGCTTTAAATAAAACAATGCTTGACATATTTTCTTATCAGTATCGTTTAAATATGCTTCCCAATAGTATTTACTAAAGGCACATATATAGTCATTTAAATAACACATCACAAATAGTGATTTCCATGAGTGCATTCTTAGCTTGTTCTCTGACTCTTTTTGTATAATTTATATCTGCTGTTGTATTTGCAAAAGCATTTTTTATTAAGGTTTCATAATGTGTTAACATTTGTCCTGGTTTAATTGTTGTGTGTGATCCTGATGAATCTAAGGTATTTCTTAATTGTTTTATTATATCTTCTGATAACTGATCTATGAATCTTAGTACATTTCCTACTAATGACGATGCTTTGTATGATGAGGTCTGACTAATATCTATTTTAGCTTCTATTAAGTGTTTTGCTATTTCTGAATACCAAATTTCTATTGTTTTTCTTGGATCTTCAGTACAATCTAAATCTAGTATACCTGCCTCATGATTGGTTTTTCTAAGTGTTTCTTTCTGCATTCTGGCTCTCCATAATTTCTGGTCTCTAGCTTCTTCTTGTCTTTTATTTTAATCTTGAGTAACTGTTGATTGTGCTGTACTAGTTGAAGCTTCATTTTCAACCTTAACTGGTGTAATTGGTTCAACTCTTACTGGTTCGTTGTTAACTGGTTCGAGTGTACATTTATCTGTCTGTCTTATCAGGTCTGTGTATGACTCACTTATGTGAGTTTCATTGTCTGAAGACTGGCTATCATGAGTAATACCTAGAACTGTATAAGTTTGACTCGGTTCAATTGGTTCAATAGACTCAATGAGATTATCTTGGATTGGTTCAGTATCTTGACTTAGTTCAGGGATAGGTTCAACTATCTCTGATCTTGGTGTCTGACTAGACTGAATGGGTAAGACTGGAATCAGTACACTTTGCTGTGTATCAGTGTAAGTCTTATGAATCATAATTTTGGTTAAATGTCTAACTAGTTCAATCAATTCTCTAACTTCACCAGCTGTTTCCCCCCTTTTTGCAGATTCAATTTTAATTGGATCTGGAACTTGGGTATGGTTTTGTTGTGTATATCTGGTTTGGTTCTGATCAACAAGTATCTGTACTTGATTCCTAACCTTTCTAACTTATCAGATAAGTTATCCAACTTATCATTTGTCTTATCTTGTATCCTAACTGTTTTCTTTGGCTTATCCTTGTCTGATTCCTCAGACCAAGAATCCCAACTGTTTTGATAATATCTTTGATTTTCTTGTGCTAATCGCACTAACTGTTCACCATAAGTCTCTATACTTGAATCATTTTGAAGTAAATAATATTTATTAAAATCTGTTCTTATGAATTTTCTTCCTTGATTTGTTAAATGAATTTCTGTATCTTGTCCATACGGACCTGGTTTTCTTTTAACTTTCACTGTATATTCAATATTGTTCATACTCTTTTGTACACTTCCCATGGTACACTAACTGGTTCTTCTATGAATATTTCTGCTAATATTTTCTGTAATATTTCTAATAACTCATGTTGATTCTCTATATCTATTTTAATATCTTTCGTATGTGTCTTCATATATGAATATGTTCAATAATTAAATGATCTGACATGTGAATATTTTCCATTTCGGCTAAATATGCATCTATATGTGCAAATGAGTAATCTTCTATATACTGATGTAAAATCGATGGATTATTCAAGTAATGACTGACTATTTCAAACAGAATAACTTTCAGTAATGTTAAGTAATCAAACGTAACTAAAATCATTTTAACCATTTTTCTATATCTTTGATGTTTTGTCTGGTTATCTAAGAAATCTAACTGATCATCTGGTCGAGAGGAGCTCCCAACCTTGAGCACAATATATTCTCTCCTACTTCGTGAAGAGGATAGAAAACAGCTAGAAAAGGAGACCAAAGTGAACATATCAGAGACTTCAGCATTCGTAAGAAGAGGTACATCTACTCCCACCTTTCCTAGGGGGAGAGGAGGTTATGGACGAGGCTGAGGTAGATCTGAGACCACTTCTGAAGACAAGGATAAGTTACTCTGTTCACACTGTGGAAAATCACGCCATACGAGGGAAACATATTGAAAATTAGTTGGAGTACCTACTCAGTTTCAGAATCAAAATCGATCTAACTAGGCTTACTTCAGCAGTGATCAGACAGAAAGACCAAGGAATGATGATAGTACGACCTCATTAGCAGACATGAAAAAAAAAATTGAACTTCTTAAAGCCAGACTAACTGATTCATAATCTGTATCTACATCCTCTCACAGTGATCCTCAGGCCACGGTGGCATATCCTTTCTCCTTCTTGACACAGGGTAATACTAGCTCTTATTCTTCTTCAAGAGTTTAGGTTATTGATTCAGGTGCAACAGATCATATGGTCAGTCAAAGGGCCTTTTTTGATAATTATGAATTGTCTCAAGGCAGCCTTAATATCAAACTCGCAGATGGCTCCTATACTCCTATAGCTGGAAAAAGGGAATATTACTACTTCGTTTGGTATCTTACAGAATGTTCTTAATGTTCTAAATATCTCAGTCAACTTATTATCTGTTTTTGCTATGACTCGAGATAAAAAATGTAGTATAATATTTGATTCTACTGGGTGTTGCTTTCAGGAAGCGCAGACGGGGAGGATCTTTGGACAGGGTAGTGTGAGAAGAGGCTTATATTTCTGCAAGGATCATAAAAGAGCAGCACTACAATCAATCGTGGTCACCAGAGAACAGAAAGAGGATATATCTCGATGGCATCAAAGACTGGGACATTTACTATTATCTAAGCTTAGAATGTTACTACCTAAATTTAAGGATTGTAATAATGTGTTTTTAAGTTGTGAGACTTGCCAAAAGGCTAAGCACCATCGTGTTTCTTTTCCTTTAAGTGAAAACCGATTTGTTATTCCTTTTGAGATTGTTCATTCAGATATTTGGGGTCCTTGCTCTACTACGTATGTACATGGATATAAGTACTTTGTTTCCTTTATTGATGACTGCACTAGATTCACAATGATATATCTTATGAAAACCAAAGATGAAGTGAGGAATATTCTCCCAATATAATGCCAATTTGTACACACTCAATTTCAACGCGTTATAAGAGTTTTCCGCAGTGATAATGGGGGTGAGTTTATGTCTCAATCTCTTAATTCTTACTTTCTAGCACAGGGAATTTTACATCAGACTTCATGCGCCTATTCCCCACAACAAAATGGAGTTGCAGAGAGAAAGAACAGACATATACTAGAAGTTGCAAGGACACTTCTCATGGGATGCAATACACCTAAATACTATTGGGGTGAAGCGGTTTTGAGTCTTTTGACTGCAATCTTCCTGATAAATCGAATGCCTACCAGTGTCCTCCAAGGTGATACTCCATTTCATTTATTTTGTCCTTCTCAGAAACAGTTTCATTTGCTCCCAAGGGTGTTCGGTTGCACTTGTTTTGTACATGTTCATCGTGGATTGAGGGATAAGTTAGATGCTAGATCAATTAAATGTATCTTTCTGGGATACTCTTCCACCCAAAAAGGGTATAAATGTTATGATCCACTCAGAAGAAAGCTATATGTTACGATGGACGTTACATTTCATGAAGATACTTCAATGTTATGATCCACTCAGAAGAAAGCTATATGTTACGATGGACGTTACATTTCATGAAGATACTTCATTTTACAATTCATCAGAGATTGAACCTTCATCTATGCAGACTCCCTATGTAATGCCACTTCCACCAGCTGAAGAACATCGTGTACGTGATGAAGAAGAGGAAAAGATACCATCTTCTCAAGCAGAAAATATAAAAGTGTATATCAGAGGGGAAAGGAAGGTTGTTGCTCCTCATATATCAATTATTCCTGATCATAATTCCATTCTAGAATCAGTTTCACATCAGATTCAGGAAGTCTCTCAATATTCAAATGATGGATTGGATGACTTGCCTATTGCTATCAGAAAAGGAAAACGGAAAACAATGAGATATTCTTTGGAGAAAATGGTATCTTACACTAATTATCCCAGAGAATATCAAGTGTTTGTTATGACTGCAGACTCTACTCTTGTACCAAGAACATATGAAGAAGCAAGACAGCACCCACAGTGAAAAACAGCAATGGAAGACGAAATTGCAGCCCTTGTAAGAAACCACACATGGGAACTAACAAATCTGCCCACAGGATGGAAAACAGTGGGATTTAAGTGGGTATTTTCTGTAAAATATAAAGCTGATGGCAATATTAAAATGTATAAAGCTAGACTAGTAACTAAAGGATATAGTCAGTCATTTGGCATAGATTACACAAAAACATTTGCTCCTGTTGTAAAGATGAATACTATCAGAATCATTCTGAGCCTAGCAGTTAACAGGGGATGACAATTATGACAGTTAGATATTAAATATTAAGAATGCATTCCTTCCAGGCGACCTTCTAGAAGACATTTATATGGACTTACCTCCTGGGTATAATAATGAACTGAGGCAAAACATGGTTTGTAAATTGAAGAAATCACTTCATAGGCTGAAACAATCTCCATGGGCATGGTTTGAAAAGTTTAGTGATGGAGTCATGAAGTTGGGTTTTAAGCAATGTGTGAGTGATCATACACTTTTTATTAAACGTGATCAGAAGATCATTGTATTACTAGTATATGTGGATGACATTATAATGCTGAGACCTGGCCAAGTTGGCATTGAACAAAGGTAAAGCAACCTTTATTCACTCATTTTCGGGCCAAGACCTTGGTAAGCTGTTTCTTAGGTATCGAGGTGTACAGTCTAGACATGTTCCTATCTCCCGTAGGAAATATACCTTGGATATCTTAGGCTTGGAATGTTAGGGTGAAAATTATTGGTACCCCATGGATCCCTGAGGATAGTAACTACACCGGGACGGGGGAGCCACTAGCAAATCTGGGCGTTAAAGGAGGTTGGTTGGAAAATTGAATTATCATGTAACAAGACCAAATATCTTTACATTGTGGCTTAGATAAGCCAATTTCTTGATTCTCCATGTGACTCCTCACTTGGGATGTCTGGTTTGAAACTCATAATCTCAGATACACATTAAAGGGCGCCAGGATAGGTCAATATATGAAGATATAAGGGGCATATGGAAAATTTACTTCGGCTATACAGAATGTTTATTAGGCGTGAACTTCTCCACTTAGATAGACGCTTTACTTGAGATGGTAATTGCGGTTTCTGGGAAATATGGATATCTTGGAAAAGTGGGCATACTAGCAGAAGTGCGTCCCGGAATCAAGTGTAGAAGTTGAATATCGAAAGCGATGGGCACGTAAGCAACTTATTAACTCATTCGGTTGAGACTGAGTTACTTAAAGAGTTGAAAATATGTGGAATTACAACCAATGAAACTTGTATGCGATAATCAAATAAGATTGCACTATATATATCCTCAAGTCCTGTTTTTCATGAGAGAACTAAGCACATTGAGATTGACTGCCACTTTATCAGAGAAAAGATTTCAAAAGGGATTTTCAATCTTGTTCATGTTCGTTCTGAAGATCAACTGGCAGATATTTTTACCAAACCGGCTTCAGTCAACAGTCTTCAGAAAGCATTGTCACAGTTGAGAATCACAAATCTCCCGGAGTCAACTTGAGGGGGCGTGTTGTGAAAAACAAGTTGACATTAGTGGTAGAGTCTAGGTTGCAATCTGTGTTTCTATCTATACAATAATAGTCGTGTATGATTTGGATCCCAATGGATCAGATTCTGATCCATTGGGACCCAAACTTTATTAGTTACTTATTAGGGGTAAATTAGTCTTTTAAGTTAGATTAGTAGTATTTAAAGAGTCTTGTAATTAGGGTTAGGTAAGTTAATGAAATCGTGGACAGCAGAAGTGCAGGGGGACGGCTGCCTATGGCACTGACCTGCATCCCCTTTTAATCCACTTTGATTCAAGTTTTCTTCAATGAATAAAATGTTCGTTGTGAGTGCGTGAAATCTTCAGCTGGACCTATACTCAAGTTCATCTGTGCCTGCAGGGAAACGTTCTAATCAAGTAGTTGTAGAATATGGTCCTAGGTCATCAAGAAACGCTACAAATAATCTCGGGGGAGTATCTGCAATGGACCATTCGAGTGCTACAATATCTTATAACAGGGTAAGCACGATGAACTTAGTTTTTTCCATTTTATCATATCTATCATATCCATATCCTATAAGAAAATTCTAACCAAAAGTATGCCTTGAAATTTTGTAGATCTTGATAAAAACCAGGTCTGGTCAAGGTTTGTTATAAACATTTCATATATGTCAATTCTTGTGGGTCTCACTCGATAAACAATGGTTCTTTTGTTACCAAAACTAATACTGACGAGGTCAGGTCTGGTCAAATTCAGACCTTTGGCAGCTAATGTGGCCCATACTATCTTTCTTCAATATAATAATATATACAACCCAGCTAAATTGAATGAATTGTTTCTTCTTTTTCCTTTGTAAATTGTTGTGATTTATTATTCCAAATGCAGAAGTTTTTTCTCCTATGTATTTGGCCTTATTTTCAAGCATGGTTTTCTGTTCCGTTATCTGGTAGGGCTACAAGCATGATATTTGGGTGCAGGAATTGTCACAATTTTCTGAAAAGGATGGAATTTCTGTCAACCATGATGGACAGTGTGCCGATTTGTCTTGGAGCTGGGAAGATGCTCAAGGGGAAAATATTTCTTGTCAGCCTTCTGCAGATAATTTGAGTCAGCAACTTTCAACTGCGCACCGCTTTTTGCTTGGGTCCGACTAGTCCAACAACCTTGTACCACCAACTTCAGCTGCTTTGTCTGTACTTGAAAGACCATGTTCTCCAACTTTGCTTGCAGCTGCCGTTCATGATGATGACGATCACATTGCGATAGTTGGTAGGTCAAATAGTTCAGAGTGTGCTAAGAATTTAAACCTTTCCTGTGACAAGTATTCTCCTGAGTATTATGAAACCCTGTTTGATCAAGAAAATCATCTGGGTCAACTTCCTGAGGCTGATTCAGGTTTGAGTGTATCACAAGTACAGCAATTCACAATCCAGGAGATATCCCCAGAGTGGGCGTACTCTGCAGAAGGTTCAAAGGTACTCTTTCCAAGGGCATATTTCTCTAAGATTCTTTAGTTTGTGAAACTTATACAGTTTTCGTAGAATAAAAAGATTTGCATTGTTTCCTATGAATCGTTTCTCTCTTTCTAACAAACTTTACTTCTTAGATCAGATTTGTTGGTACCTTAGACTTTCTTTATGTTTCCTATATATGGTACTTGCTCTTGCTAATTTCCCGGGGAAAAACATGCAAGAAATATCACAAGCAAGTCGTTTTTTGAAGTGGTTCACTTCTTACTGGATATTATATTATTTTTTATCTTCGCTTCATAATAACCGTTGTTTTACTTGATCTATCACTTCATTTAAAATCTTTGATGTCTTATCTGCACTTTGAGTTTTGTTTACCAGTTAATATGATCTTTATGTCCTATGCAGGTTATAGTAATTGGTGATTTTCTGTGTGACCCATCAGGGTGTACATGGTATTGCATGTTTGGTAATATTGAGGTTCCTGTGGAGGTCTTACAAAAGGGTGTCCTCCGTTGCCAAGCTCCTCCACATGTGACAGGAAAGGTCCCATTTTGTATCACTTGTGGAAACAGAGAATCATGCAGTGAAGTAAGAGAATTTGAATACCGTTTTAAGCCTCATGATTACCCTATGGTCTACATTCAACCAGATGAAACACTTAGCACACGGGAGGAATTGCTGTTGCTTGTCAGATTAGCTCAAATGGTTTTACTCGGACATATGCATGTTTCAACAGAAAATAGTATGGAATCAAAAAGTACATTCTCAGATCCATTAAAGGCAGGAGATAATCGATGGGAAGGAATTATTGATTCAATTTTGGATGGTTCAGAAAGTTCTTCTAATATAAAGGATTGGCTTCTAGAAAAGCTTTTAAAGGCAAGATTGGAACAATGGCTCTCGGAAAAGTGCCAGAATAGTGAGACAGCAACTTGTTCCCCAACCAAGCATGAGCAAAGTATAATCCATATGATTGCTGGATTAGGTTATGAATGGGCCTTGAGTCCAGTGCTTAAATCTGGCATTGTAGTCAATTTTCGAGACAACAGTGGATGGACTGCACTTCATTGGGCTGCAAGGTTTGGGAGGTGCGTTTCAAACTATATGGTGTTTATTTTAATAAAATCCAACACCGGTTCCTTGTACTCTTCCTATGGAGATTGCTGTGCTTTGAGAGCCACTGTGCTTGATCTTGCATGTTTCATGTCGAAGTGATTTTTGCAAACCTATTGGTAATCACCTGTTAGGGTTAATTTTGCTTTTGAAAAGTTAATTTGCTTCACTGGAATATTAATAAAAAAAAGTGCAAGAATTTCTGTATGATTTTTCAGCATAACCGAATGTGATGTCGACTCATTGTGCAGGGAAAGAATGGTTGCTGCTCTTCTAGCTGCCGGAGCATCTGCCGGAGCTGTGACAGATCCAACTTCACAAGAGCCTTCTGGTAGAACTGCCGCAACTATTGCTGCTGCCAGGGGCCACAAGGGACTTGCAGCATATCTTTCAGAAGCGGCACTTATGAGCCATCTTTCGTTGCTCACAATGGGTGAGACGGAAATTTCGAGAGGATCTGCCAATCTTGAGGCAGAAAGAACTGTTGAAAGCATATCAGAAGGGGGCAGCATCCAACTCCATATGGACTCCACAGCAGACGAGCTTGCACTGAAGCAATCTTTGGCAGCTGTGAGGAATGCAGTCCAGGCAGCTGCACGAATTCAATCTGCTTTTCGTGCTCATTCTTTCAGAAAGAGGCAACAGAAACTTGCAAACAGTTGTGATGAATGTGGCATGACACAAAGTGATATTCAGGGAATAGTGGCTGCATCAAAGCTTCACAAGGGTTCCCGTAATGTTCGTGATCATAAGTTAGATATTGCCGCCACTCGGATTCAAAGAAAGTACCTCAGTTGGAAAGGGCGCAAGGACTTCCTAACCCTTCGGCAGAATGTAGTGAAAATCCAGGTTGGATTTCACCTTTTGAACTTAGAGGATGCATGCAGCACAGCTATGTTTGTTTATGGATTTCCTTAGTGCACAATAACAAATCTTTGTCCATTTATCAGTGTTCCAAGTTAAATGAACAGTGTGCCTTATAATTGCAAAGAATATTCTCGACCAAGGAGTTTAAAGCTTAGATTTCATTTAGAAGCATCAAGATTTGATGCTGTTGGCTTTTATTTCTGTTGATGGCTATTTCCTATGCTTGGACCATGTCTTCAATGCCTCCTTCCCTTTTTTGCAGGCTCACGTCAGAGGACATCAGGCTTGTCAGAAATACAAAGAATTTTTGTGGACCGTTGGTGTAGCTGAGAAGGCCATATTGCGGCGGCGTCGGAAAAGAGCTGGTTTGCAAGGTTTCCGAGCAGAGCATGAATCTTTTGATGAGGATGAAGATCAGGATATACTCAAGGTATTCCGGAAACAAAAAGTGGATTTGGCTCTTGAAGAAGCTCTCTCTAGAGTGCTTTCACTGGTTGATTCTCCCGAGGCTCGCCAACAGTATCACCGCATTCTTGATAGCTATAATAAGGTGAAGGTTAGTAACATACCAAGGATCTGGTGGTGTAAATGTGGCGCTAATGTGTTCTTTTAGTTATACTGATTTTGTGATTAAATCCTTCTCTCCACCTTCCACAGGCTGAAAGAGAGGCAAAGGATTCACATAGTGATGGTTCCATGTAAGCTGATATTTTGAATCAATTCAGCTATTAATTGTATGTCTTTGTTCTTGTTAGTAAATGACAAGCTTGGGTCCTGAAAAAGAATTAAGGTAGGTTGTTATAATGACTTTCAGAAAAGAAGTTTGTACAGTGTATTCATAGGCCTAAATCATTGTTATACATGTTCATTGTAAACGTCATTTTTGTAAATATTCTTTTTTGCCATGAATTAGCAACCATGAAAGTTAACACAAGCACACGCCACAATGATGCGAGATGGACCTACAACAGGAATTATATGAACACCTGATTTTGTTTTTATAAGAATTGTTGGATTGGGCTGACCACTACCAGATGCACACTGGAGCATCGACTCCTAACCTCTCAATAGAGAGTTGACCCAAAATGTGCCTTTGGGCTGAGAATCCACCGGATTTAAATAATTCACAATTTGTTTGACATATTCGAAGTTGAGAAAGGAAAATTGAACTAAGCACCGTGAGGGGCTGCAAAATTGCCGTCAACTGTTTGGCTCGTCTCATTGTGGGCACCTCACATGATGAGCTCTTAGTTTGGCTGGATAAGGTCGAACATATCAGGCTTGATTCAGCATGGCTTGAATCTAAACTCATACTTCAGTATATCTAATATTTACGTCTTAAAAGAAGGATGCTCGTCCAATGGACCGGTGAGTTTCTAAATGTGTGAAACAGTTTTATTTTCACTACAATGAATTGCACTGCGATAATTTTTAGCACAATGAGCAACAGCTCATCTGGCTAGGAGTTCAACTTACAAGTTCGAGGTCATGAGTTCCATACCCAGGATCTGCATCTGGCTTCAGCCTTCCCACTGTACTGAGAGAGAAAGAGAGAGTTCCACTTTTACCATCTAAAAGTCGTCTTCTTAATGAATGAACTTGCGTTGGGTTCTCTTAAATGTGCAAATGAAACGAAAAGAACAGCATTTGCTAAACTTATTTGCCATTCCTGTTTATGTTAACAATCTTCGACTCTGTTAGCAGGAGGATCCTTTCGTCCCCATTAAATTAAATCAAGAATGTGCTAAGTTCCTTGAATAAATTTAAACATGATTAAGAAAGTAAATTGATTTACAATTTCAAATTTTTGTCACAAAAAACAGTCTGCTTACCCATCCTAAAGCCATTCAAGGCGACTTCCTATGGGTTGTTAATGAAGATCTCATGTCCACAATGGTAGTCATTTGCTTCTAGCTTCACAGCTTCTTTGCTAGCTTCTATGAATATCGTGACAGCATCATTCACATATTCACTAGCCTCTTTGACACTCATTCTAGTGCCTATTTCATCCGGAAAGCTGCTTAAAAATCGATCTCCGTTCAAGACTGCTGCAAGGTGAACGAGCTCAACCTGAAACTCTGACAATTTTGAGTCTTCTTTGACTTCTGTTCTTAAACTCTTTGATACGTTAGGCAGCACCTCTGAAACCAATTTTCACAGTTTCATATTTCAACAACAATAAGCCTTTTCCCATACTAGACGGGGTTGGCTACATATTGTCGTGACAGTCTCATATTTCAAATGAATATAAAATATATTATGTCTACATACAGGGAGAGATCGGATCCTTGACGTGGTTGTTACAGAAAGAATTGGTGTGGCACGAATAAAGAATTAAAAAAAAGTACATAAACATTTGGAAAGGCAGCCACAAGGATCTCCAAGTTTGAAGATCGGGAGGTGAACATTTTGAAAGAGAGGAAAGCTTCTAAAGTGTTGGAAGGGCACTATAAAATACGTTATGGAAGTAAATGCTAATTGCACAAGATTAAAGTCAATGATGACCTAAAATCCATGTGGCCTTCTACTGCACTTATTGTGTGAAAGGACTCCTCCTCCATTTTAGTATGAGGGAAAAGATTTACCTAGGCAGTCTGTTCGGGGTGCTTGTAGCTCCTCCACAATGTGCTCAAAGGTCCCTGCCCATGCATCTCTGTGGGTCAGAAAATTGGAATTTATGTTGAACAACTTCTTAATGGTTGCAGGTATAGATGAATGCTCATATTCAGAACTTTTGGTAGGTCCATTTGGTCTCCCAACCACTGTAATACAAAAGAACTGTGACTAGGCATCTCAATTAGAGTATTATAAAAATAAATTAAAGGAACTCTGTAAATGAACTGCAATAGAAAGATTTTTTACTATTCAAAACATTTTCAAAGGAAATTTAACAGCTTAAATTGTAAATACACACGCACCCTTACATCGACTCTGACAGTTTAAATTATACCAAATAGGTAGGGAATATCAACAATTATTATCAAACCGGTATTGTTTGTAACCCTGAGTTGAGAGCTATAATAAGATGGAGACTGACACAGGGACATGACACCTTTCCCTGGGAGAAGGCCGAAGGTGAATCAATGTACATCCTGTGTTATCCCATTCTCTTCCCTATTCCTCTTATTTAATGTTGGTAGCTTTCTGTATGGGAGTGTATATGTACGATGCACGCATGTGTGTGTGTATGAGGGGGGAGAGATCATAATTGAAGGTGAGAAACAACAGTAACAGAACTGCAGCTTCTGCTTTCCAAAACAGACAAGATAAAAATATGTTCACAAGAAAACAGATGCATAATTTTAATACATACACCCAAAGCACATATCAGTCCCCATTTGCATACCACTGACACATTTATAAAAGATAACGAATCACAAGCAGACAAGAGTATAATGTACCCGTATCTAATCGGAATCACCATTAAAATAATATAACATAATCTATATGTGATGATTAAAGATTCAGTAATAATTAATTCCTGGTTTTGGAAGAAGTACCTGTTCCTTTCTTGATCCAAGGAGACACCATAACTGTAGGAACTCGAACACCTAACCTGTTTAACTTGAAGAAATCTGGGGGAGGACCAGTGTTACCATCTGGGCTAGGCACATCCTCTGTGGGAGTTGGAACATGATCAAAGAATATGTCACAGATTAAAATCCGAAATTCGAATTTAAGTACCTGTGATGGCAGATGAAGTCTCCTTCTTCACCTCAGCCCTGTTTCTGCTCAGAACATCCGCTTCTTCACGGTAAGACAGCTTCTGTTCATCCACTTCTTCTGCGGAAGTGTGCTCCGGTGAACATTAACAAGAATCACTCCATAACTTCTCGTCCTTAGATTAACATCACACCAGAACACGGATCACTCTCAATACAAGCTTACGAATCCAAAGCACTCAACACTTTATTTCACGGTAATCAGATTACAAGCACTGAACACTACCGGACCTGCTTGACAAAGGAAGTTAATGGACACGGCTAGACTGAACTGACCTCGGTTCACTCTGAACCAGGCTGAGGAGGTTCTCTCCTTTCAAGACACCCTCTCTCACTCGGGTTGAGCCCCTGCTCACCTAAGCACTTCACGCCTAACACTCACTCCGTTCCACTCAACTTCACTTCATACCACAACATATCCTGCCCGTCCTCTATTTATAGAGGATGGCTGGCTAACCTAACCAAATCCGTGTAACCCATGGACTAGTGATATCCCATTAGTTACCACACTAGGCTAGATCCAACCCAAATGAAGCTAACTAACTAACTAAGCCTAGCTATGTGATTCAACTCACCTAGCTAGACCCACTCGACCTTACAAGCCCGAGCACACTAACATCACTCGGTTTGTACATGACAAGACTCATATTTACAATGACTCACGCACCCATACATGATGTCAAATGCCGAAGAGATGCTCCACAAGCATCGGGATGCGCGCTCCTCATGTGTGCGGCACGGGTGCTTGGCGTGCGTGCATGGCGCGTGTGCATGGTGCTAGCGTCGCCTGTCACAGAATCCTCCATGCTCATCATATGTGATGATCAGCAGAGTCTCATTCCACTGGGGGCTCGATCTCAGCATCTCATAGACCTCCTTCACCAATCTCTGCCCGTTAGATACATCATGTGATGGGTGATCATCATTTGCTTGAATTATTTTCAGATCAAAATATCTACGCTCAATCAGACACAAGTTTGGCAATTTTCCATTCCTCTCATCTCCCTTGAAATTTAGATAGTACATATGAAACTTTGATATATACTTCAATTTTCTCATATTTCTAAGAAACATAGTAGGAAAACTTTGGTAGTAAGACACCAAAGTTCAAACCAGATTCATGTATTGAATCAAATATTGATTTCTGTGGGTACCCTTTGGCTAACTCCCTTTTAACATGGCTGATCGCGCCATGGGAGGTAGCAGAGTATAAAAACAGTCGGTTGGACTGCATTGGACCAGGAAGAGAAGAGAACCACCGATCGAAAACCAAGAATTCTTCAACCAAAGTCTTATAAGCCGGTACCGAATCTGGTTGAAACCCCTGCATTACTTTCTCCGGCAGATCGGCAACCATCTCAAAGGCCTGCTGAACAAAACCACTCATGGAAAGGATTAAATTTGAACCAGTGGCATTAACAGATCCAAAGACTTGCTCCTTGATAGCTTGGAAAGAGTGTCCTGGGTCCGGGTTCACGAACTCTGCACCATCTTTGAAGCAAAGGAGATCTGTATCAGGGTGCAAAGTAGATCTTGGATTGCATTCCTTGTTTGTAACTCCATCTATATTGGGGTTGAGCCTCTTTATCCAGCCAAGCATATGATCAAAGGATCTGTTCTCCATGACAAGAACAACGATGGTTTTGATGGGTCCTTTGAGATTGACACCATATGAGAGATGAACACAGAAACCAGTTTGAAGAAGAAGAAAGATGGTGACTGAGAGACGGACTGTGAGAATTTACTGCCATTGAAAGAAAAAGAGAACGCAGTTTTCTTTTGCAGACGTTAGCCGAGACTCGCTTTATGCTTTGAGATTCACCTCTTGAGTGCAAGGCCTCATCTTCCCTTGTTTTCCGGCAGGAGGTTGAGCTTAGCCAGGAGGAAGATAGTGGAGAACTCTTCATGCACATCTTAAATCTTGCAGTAAGCGGTTGTTCCTATGTAACTATGTTTAGGCCATAGAAACGGTAGTGCAGTCCCACAATTCATAAATACGCCAAAATTATTGGGGACTTGATTCTTTGAGTGTCCCACATCACAATTGATTTCTTTTGGACTTTTCTTTTTTTACTAGAGGCCGAAGCCAAACACGCACTCACATGTACCTTTGGAAGTTGAACTCCCCGCCAACAACAACCGTGCTAGAGTGCCACCGTTGAGCTCAACGCTCTGGATGCATTTTGGCCTCTTTTAATTTTACCTTTTCTTTTCAAGCCATGAGGTGCATCACAGGAACAAGGCAATTGTTGGAGACGATGTGTTAAGATGCAATTGGATTATGTTTTCATGCATATTGTTGAAGGGAATGAGAGCTTTTTGCAGTGTTTTTTTAATTAAAATTCCTTAATGGTATTTAAATAACATTGTTTTTTCAGGTACAATGTGGAGGCCAAAGTCATATGCATGCTCCAGGTATCGAACTCATCACCTCCATCTTGTGAGTCAAGCCTCTAGCCGGGCTCACTACTGCTTAATTTGTGCAACCCTCTTGTCTGGACGAAACTAGGGCTAGTAAATGAGTCGAAGGAGACAAGCTAAGTCTGTTTATTGTCGTCTCATTTTACTACCATTAGATATGAGCTGAGCCATACTAAAGAAGCTGACAAGCTGAATGATCTGAATACGAGCTTGCTCTTTAAACTCAAAATACTTGCAGCTATTATGTAATTTTCGTCAAAAAATGAAATTCGGGCTGTAATTAAAGGATTAGTTATTTAATGCAATTTTTATTGTCAAATTAAAATTCTTGGCTCATTGAGGGCATATGGACCATCCAAATTTATGAGAAAAATGTTTCTCTATAATATAATATGCAAATATTTAATATACTCAACCACACAATCCTATAGAACCGAGCAGTTGAGCTTGATACATAAAATGAAACTTATGTGAATATCTTGTCACCAAGCGATCACGGGGTCGAATACGTGGTTCAGACTGACAAGCACAGTTGAAAAGGCAAATGCATGCAGTCGATTTTCTTAACCAAACAATTTACCAAACTGTGTTGTTGAAAATCGGCTGGCATGGTTCTCTATATTTTCCTAAGCAGTGTTCTCGCTGTTCCCATGAATAGTTAAATCCTACAGGCACCATGCGGAGCCTCCTACAGCTTGAATACATACAATTTAATGTTTTCTTAAATTATTTTTAATAGTTTTAGCATGAATATCAAGATCGCATGTCTAACAAAGTCGGCGTCGTATCGTATTCTACAATTGTAACATCTGCTAGAATGGGTCTCAACATGATGGTATACGTGTGTATATAAGACTTTTTTGTGTACACAGACCATCTTACTGTTGCTCTTTTCTGTATACAGTAGGAAGCTTTAACTCTGCTCATTGTGGCTAAAGATCAAGCAACCTGTTTTGCTTTTCATTGTTGGAAGGTAACCACTCTGTCGCACCTTATTAGACTCAACTGTATAATTTGATGTATTGTGGTAGGGATTCGCCTAACTCCATCTTGTCAATCCAAAAAGGAAGGTGTCAAATTGTCAATTAGTGGCAATCTTTAACCCAAATGGTGTAGTGTTTCAGTTTGAATTCGTGTTGTTCCCTCTTAAGTTTGCTCGAAAGCAGGTGAACCCGAACATGACCATCTTTTGCATCTCTTTGCGTAGACAGGCCTTTTTGGTCACGTTCATCTCATGCATTATATTGCAGAATTTCATGTTTCGAGTCGTATTTTGCTTTCTGGTTAGAACGAGAGGCCAAAGCCTAATCAGTGATGTAAGGTGGCAGGCCGCCTCACTCGAAATGCCATTGATTTCGATGAAGGATCCGAACATGCCACTGCCACTTATTATTCTTACACAGCTATACGCAATAACATATGCGGCTGCCCAAAAGCTTCATAATTCAAGGCCTCATCCATAAATTCTCCATGATGTAGATGGTATGAAGTCAATTTCTCAGGAAAAAAAATGTTGAGAAAGATCTGTCTTGCTATAAAGATAACTTGTTATGTGGGTCCATTACCGACACAAGTATGATCACAAGGCAAGATGCATGAAGCCAATTCATATGGGTATGCTTGTGTCTACAACTCCCCCAACCATTCATGTGTAAAGGTAATTCATGTCAATGGGACAAGATATTTAACTTTTCAAACTGATTGGCACACCTCTGCTCCAATCAAAGACTTCTAGTAACGTGATATCTTATCCCAATCGCTATACAACACTAGATTTATGAACAAATAAGGCTGGAGAAATGCAGTCAGAGATATTAGCTCACCTACAAGGCTCTCGATTTACATGATGAAGATCATGAGTCCGATTCAGTGTGTGCAATACCAGGCTTCCGCCTCCCAGACCAAAAAAAAAGGTAGACTGGGAAAATAGAGGCAACTGCAGAGTATATGTTGCAAGGACTTTAAAGTACATTTAAGAACAATAATAACATGCCAAAGAGGGTGCGGCAGACATTTCAGGTGGGTCGTCTACTAAGACGACAACCAGAAATGCAGCAAAATTGAATCCACGCACACAAACTGTGGTTTCCTGTAGAGCTTGAAATACCGATACAAAATTCACAGGAGAATAAAAACACAGGTCTATTATCATGAAGATATAGAGGATTCTGTCGGCCCCTTGGCGGGTAGATTTAAATAAAGCACATAATCAAATCATTTTCAGGACTCCAAATAAGCAGAAAAGGAAACAAGAAATCCAAAAACTACAAAATGAAACAGTCAAATACTTGATTTCTGCAAACACCATAGAGAGAGGATAAACTTTCAGGAGCGCCAAAGCAGCTCCTCAAAATAAATGTCTATTCAAACCCGATGACATGCCAAGTTTTCAAGCATAATTCAGCCGGAAAATGTCATTAAAGACATAAAAGCTTCCCTGCGGAGTTGGCATCAAATGGAACATCTGCATAGAAATGCAAACAAAGCATCCTTAGGAATCACAACGCTCACAGTGCATAGCTGCTAAATGAGAACAAAGAAAGACCTCATATGTGTGCACTGACTCAAATACAAAGTCTGTGCAGGCAAACATCATGGTTTATTTAACGTCACACGCATTGGTAGAAATGAAATTGAAACAACAGTATCTTCCATAAAAATGTGTGATGACCTACCACGTACACTCACAAGTCAAATTAAGTATCGAGAAAGTGACACAAGGTAGATAATTAATTAAATTACATATGCACAAAAGAAAACTCCACCCATGTAAGGGATCACCCTTGCATGGCTGGTCCCAAGTCCAGATAAAGGAGGAGGGTTGCGTTAGGCTCCCGACAGCCAGCGTAAAACTTTGTCAGACTTATTTACCATGGATTCTACAAATTATGATAGGGCTCTGTGGAAATAAAGAATTCATGTAAACGACCCCATCTAGTATGGGAAAAGGCTTAGTTGTTGTTGTGCACAAAAGAAGAACAAAATCCTCTATAAACAAACATTGCCCGTCCGCATTTAAAAACTTCAGACCACTACGATTATTTTTGGCAAATTCATAAGAGCATTCAACACATCATAAGGTTAAAACAAGCCATGTTGCTGATACCTTTACTCCAGTTCATGCTACCAAGTAAAATAAGTACCTCACTCACGGACCTTATTGACCAATAGATTTTATAAAACTCAATTGCACTGTCTACCTTGGAATATGACCCTTAAATCAAAATATCCAACAAGTTGGCTAAGAAGATAGCTTCTAAAATTTTTGACACAGGCAAGAATTACTGCCTTTTTTTAAAAAGAAAAAGGTTGTTGTAGATAGTATTTTCATATTGACTAGCTGGGTAAGGCAGATCGCCTACCCAACATGCAGGCTCATAGATATCGAATTACTAAGCTTCTCAAAGGTTCTCGAGTTGACCAAAACAAGGAGAAGTGGAGAGTTGTAGCTCCTTGTGCATGTTTTTCACAAGAATTTCAACTTGCAAATGCCAAAAGATTTCAACATATTCAAATTTGCTTCAAGCACAAACTTTTTATTCGATACAGTAAATTGGTTGCGTGTCCTCCTCTTTGAATGCATTTCATTTACCACGCCATGCATGTGCAGCTTTTACTCCTTCTCTTCACAGAATGAACTTGTTTATCATGCCCTTAGTTTGAATATCCCTTGCCATACATTTATTTATGAAACATAAAACCTATTATTCAAATCATGCTTATATTTAAATTTCAGAGCTAATCAATTTTGTACAAACAATTCAAAAAAAAATCTCAGTTTGGATTGACTAGGCTCATTAAAGTCAAAGTAGTTTATCTTTAGTTTTTTACCATGAACTTTGTGTTTTGGTTAAATTGGATGTGAATAACTCCTTAATACCTTCAAAACAAGCCCTTATATGGTGAAACAAAATTCCAATGGGGAAGATGTCATTGGTAGAATTTTTTTGATGATTATTAGTACCTTTTAAAAACATCATTCAATGCCATAAATCAACAGATCCTGCCCTCAAAAATTTCCCTTATGATTAAAAGTGTTAAATAATTATCTCAACAAATTTATGGGAACAAAACCTATACTAAGAATCACTTAATGCATCTCTTCTATTTGCACATACACTTGCATGCTCACATATGCAGTTATAGAAAAAGTAATATGCCATCTATAGCACAAGGAATCCAAGTATTGACACTAGCTCATCACATGGAAAGAAGTGTACATAACGCACAGCATGTCATCTACCAAAATGCACGAAGGATTATCTAGACATCCTATTGAAATTCTAGCCATCCTCATCTTCATGGGTGTCATGACAAGACTTCAGCAGACCGCTCCTTACAAGACAGTCGTTAGATGATCATCCAATCTTATCTACCAAATAATGGTTAATCCCAAGACGTCAACTACAACAGCCAGAATTGTTTTCTTCACAGAAAAGGGCCTAATGCCATCAAAACTTGTTAGTCAAAATGCCACAGAAACTAAAAAGGTTGAAGCATGGAACCCTTCTGTCCTTAGAAGGATAGCCAGGTGGGGCAGCAATAACGGTGAAATTTTGGATCTGTTGGTTTACCATGTGAATTGCTTATTTTCATTAACATAATACCTCTTAAACGCACCATTGTATTACTTATATTAGTATATCCCATGAGTTCCTCATATTGAGTACCTCAAGATAATGAAGATTTTCACTTCAATCTTTCAAAAAACGAAAAAGCTTTCCCTTCAATGTTGAAACTTGAAAGTAATTATTAAAAGACGCTATTGTGGTATGATTGTGCACATATTGTAAATTATGATAAAAACTATTGACATTTTTTTTAAAATGCGGAAAATTTTATTATATAAATAAAAAATGACAGATACACTAAAATTATGGCATGCTATCAGTTTAATTAGATGCTCATTTTACTATCAAATTATAGAAGTCAAAAGAGAAGGGTTTATATTTGTCTAAGTATAGCAAAAGATGACGTCACAGGAACAAATTACCAATTTATAACATTTAGTGTTTATACTTCTATTATATGAAGTAGCATGTCAAAAGCGAAACCATAGAAAAATTTTCAGTAGATAACACGTGATTTTACATTTTCAATATTTGTAAAAGATACGGCAATGTGTCAGTACCATTCTTGAAATAGTAATGATACCGCATCATGTTTACAACACTAGTAAAAGCATATAATATTAACATCAATTAATCATCTTAGATTTCCTTAGGTCTCAATGCAGCCCGTTGGAAAATTTTCTCCATACCAATCTCTGCTGGCATCCGACCAAATAGCATTACCACAAGCACTTCCGCAAGATGTTACTTAAAAGAACCAAATAAAAGTACTGAAGGGTTGAAATCTGACATCAAAACATGAAACAATAGCAGTAGCCACAAATCCCTTCACCGATCATAATTTTTCCATCATGCAAATTCCAGCAACTTGTGACGCTGATGACCAAATCTTTACAACCGACTTGAAATCCAGAATAAAAAAAAGCATCGGTAAAGGTCAAATTAAAGAGGGACCAGACAGTTCCCACAATCAACATTCACCACCATCAATAAAGTGAAGAATCCGATACACCAGAAACAATACACAGACAAGTTGGGTGTCGCATAAAGTCAAGTTTACCACTCATGTTGAAGAAATACGGCAAGAGAAAAAGATCAAACTCCCACATGGGAACAAAGGGAAAAACAGGGAACAGAGAAAGGAAACATCTCATCAAGCAGAGGAAAGGATCCTCTAAACCCTAGAACATCCATCAGAACCGAAACCGCACTGTATTTTGAGAAACAGAAATTCGATAACAAAAAAGGAACCATTTCATCCAAATCAATGAACATCCCCAAATCCGTAATGTCTCAGAGAAAACGAAAATGAAAGAACCCCAAACTCCAAACGTCATCCATCACGTTTAGACAAGAAAACTATCCAAAAAGATCACTCACGAAAACCAAACAAGTTACCCTAGCCATCACCAAATCCGAAACTCCAAATTCAATACTCGTAAGTAATAACACATACCGGACGGACTAAAACTTCAAATCGGCAAAGAAAGTATTAACCAAACCGCAAACGGCAGACCAGTTAATCGTCATCTACTAAGAAACAACGTGCAAACAGAAATGGGATGAACAGATCTACACGAACGGGAAAACTGGGGAGATTACGAGAAGAGGGAGCTGAAATTACGAAAAGGGCGAAGCTTGCCTGGCTGAACTTCAGGGGATGCTGCTCGCCGCCGAGTTGGAGATTACCGGAGACGAAGACGAGCATGCCGCCGACGGGGCCTGACGGCTGGCAATCGACGGTAGTGATGGCGTGACGGCACTGCTCGAAGGGGAGGGAGGTGAGCTTGGCGACGATGGCCTGGGCTCCCTGGATTTTCTGCCCCTCGAACGTCAGCATCGAGCCCTCCTGGTACAAATTCCCGAGCCCCGCTCGGTTTGCGTCGAACGCGCTGTAGTAATGCTCTACAAACGCCTTGGCCACTGCGTCTGGATCCATCGACTCCCCTTCTCCTTCGATTTCCTTCCTCTGCACAGAGAGAGACAGAGATACGACGACGACGAATAGCAGAGAAGAAATGAAGGGGCGGAACTGTCTGCAATTAAAGGCAGGGTACTTTTGTCATTTGGATAGCGGAGGGCGACTGCGTGAGATGTACGCCGAAGCGAGTCTCTGAAGACTCGGTTTTGGATCTGAGTGGAACGGGTATGCGAAACGGAAATATGAGATCGATTCTGATCAGCGTATATAGATTTCAGTAGCGGTGGCAATTGGCCCGACCCAATCTGACCCGAACAGTGATGGTTATTACCTGGTTTGACTGAGTTTGGGTTCACGAGAACCATAAAATCTTTGACCGGGTTGACGCAGGTAGGGGATAAGAAGTATCCGAACCATTACAGACTTGACATATATATATAAATGTGTGTATATAGATCTCATGAATATCTGAAATATCTGAATTCATGCAAACATCTTTGCTGTTGGAACAGTGCGATCAACGACACATATATATATACATATACATATATACATATATATATACATATATATATATATATATACATATATATATATATACATATATATATATACACATATATATATATATACATATATATATATACATATATATATATTATCAACTAAGGTTAAAATTTTATGACATATCCAATTTAACATTCACAAGAACGTACCACTGTTCATGAAAATGTTTTATTCTAGATGGTCAATGGTTAGGAGGGGAGCATAACATACCAAAAACAAAATATATAGAAGAGTTGAAAAACAACCCTAAGTTATGTTAGCTCAACGGTAGGGTTCTTTGACGCCCACTTGCAAGTGGCAAGTTTGATCCCCGGCAGAGTTGAAAAGCAGCCAAATGAAACAAAATATAGTCCAGTTTCAACTGAAACCCAAACAGATAGATATGGTGGGAAGATATGGCATTGGGAATCGGATCTCTTTACCCTTTCTACAGTAAACGGTTGCCGGATCCATCTCGGTACATCATTGTCTCGGGTAGAGATGTCAAAATGGGTCAGGTCTTGAAGAAATGCAGGACATTTTTGTCCCATATTTGAAAAGGGTTGAATGGCCCTGAGGACCCACATGGGTCAGGTCGAGCTGGCTCCGATGACCACATATCCGTTTGATATTAGATCGGAGAATGGCAATTAGGACCCAGTCCATGGGAACCCGCGCCCACAGTGGGGCGGGATGGAGCGATGGAAGAAAGAGATCCAGGGCGGGTGTGGGTTTTAGGTAGACCTTTCCCCACTATATATACCTACTTATAACCTTAGGATTTTTTTTGTTCTCTAAAGAGTAAAGCCTGAATAGGGGAGTCCAAGTGCCAACGGCCCAATGGGTTTTTGTTTCCTTAAACGAAAAAGCTCGTCTAGGACAAGCCGCAGATCCGCAACGCATCCAGGGCAGTTGCAGTTTCACAAGCACAAGTAATTTAAGCACTTGGAAGAAGCAATATACAGCAACAACTGAACTAGTTTAAATTTACTATCAATGTCGATTACGGTTTGCAATTGGCATTTGAAAGTTGAAACCTCTTTTGCTGTTTACAATAATATTTGCCAAGTCCAGTTCAACTTGCAACGAACACATTAATGTTTGATGGGACAAAAAAGAACATGAAGAAATGAAGTGATGCTCACCTTCCTAGATAACATGTCAAGTGACATAACATGGGCAACTGTACCCTGGGCAAAGATGACTGGTGCGTATTCCTCCTCAAAATGGGATGTTACATGAAAGTTCGGGAAATTTTCATCCTCATGAACAGGATTCTGGTCATATTCATCTATAACCTTGATGCACTAGCCCTGTTGCTTCTCAAATTCGTCCCTCTCGGCATGAAGTACTCTTTGGGCGTATAGGAGTCCACTAGTCAGTGGCCTCTCAAAAGCAGTTCTTTGAGTATTGTCTGCAAAAATTTTCTGTAGATGGGATCAAATTAATGTCGACTTGTGTGAGCACGAAGGGTTAATTTCAATTTTCTTTTGCAAATTACCATTTGTTTTGCTGTTGAAATCCATTGTGTTGATCATCCGAGTTGTGTGTAGCTTTTTGACAGCCGGATTGAAGACGCAATAACGGCCGGATGCAAAGCCAAACCAAAAAGAAAGATTGAAGAAGAAGACAGACTTCGCTATGGTGGAGAGAGAAGCGCACCATCTTGTTACTCTCTTCATTCTTGATATCACCTTGCTGTCACTCTCCCTTTTGGGGTTCCCTTCATTATTCTTGTTCTTAGTAGACATCTCGACGAGATGACCAGTGCAAGCGAGCAATACACCATTAAGATAGTAGACACGATCGGTTCTACCAACATTTACTTCAATTAACCATGATTTATTATCTTGATATTACCTTGAATTATATGTATTTTTTATTTTCTAAATTTAAATTTAAATCATTGTCACTAAATTATTTGTTTGAATTTGGTAGCACTTAAGAGTGTTAACATATATATATATATATAAACAGAAAAAGAGAGTTTTAGGGTTAGATCTTTAAAAAAAAATGTTTGGGTTGAAGCCTTCGAGAACATGCAAGTTGGTGGGTCCCACAAGGGGAGAGGTTCACACTGATGGCGTTGATACGAGTACCTCTTTTCAATGGTCCATGTAATTCACCCTAACCATGTACATAGTTAATCTAACCAAGGTGGTAAACCATGGTTAATCATGGGTGCACACCCTAAGGCCAGGGTTAACATGCCCATCCTTTTGACAACATTGGTGTGTCCCACATTGGTATGGTTATATGACATATACGTGTATTATTTCCTTAACCTCAATACAATATATAAATAATATGTGAATTACGAATTCTTTAACATTGAAAATTCTGTAAAAATAAGTGGGAAATTAAATAAAGTGTTTCCATCATCAAACGATATGCAATCAAGCCCCTTTTCAAGCTTCCCCAACTAAAAATAACTTAAATAACTATTTTCGCTTTTATGCACTAACTACACCTGTTGGTAGAACTAACTCTAGTCATAGTTTCGATCTTAAAAAAAATAAATATGCATAACAACCAATCAATAAATATTTTGATATTTAGAAAAATAATAAATCATTGGGTGAGGGGAAAATAAACGGCCTTTTATTTTGAGGGGTACCTTTCTTTTGGGGCTTGTAAAACACTAGAATTATATTTTTCTTGTGTGATGAGTGTGAGAAAAAAATGGAGGGATTCACCGGAAAGTTTTTCATCTTCGTCGTCGGATTCCTGAAGTCAGGTGAATCCTAAATTTTCCCTTCTCTTCTAGGATCTAAATCTCTTCTCTTGCCTTGTTTCTCTTTACAGACTTCCTTTGCTCTAGATGAAGGGACTACAGATCCCCGTCGCCGATCTGAGATTTCTCCGGATTCTGGCCGTTGATTGCTCTCTAACTCGGCTTGTGTTCTTATTCAATTTTCTTGGTCTTCCATTGTGAGTGATTGGTTTCGCTTTTCATTGGGGAAGAACGAGGGAATTTTTGAGTTTTGACTGGGAGGGAAAGATTAGGGTTTGGTGTTCTTCTTTTGCGGGAAATTTATTGTTTGAATTTGACGCAATTGTTGTGTGCTTTTCGTTTTTCCTTTCTGGTAGTTCGTGGGTGGGATTTTTTGTATGATTTTGTGAGCACGAGAAAGAGTCCCGCGATCTGGGTGCATGGGAAGTCTCGGGGTTTCTGATAGTGGTGGTTGAGTTGTTCTATAGTTCATTCCCACGGATTCAGTTCGGAAACTAGGTTGGTGCAGTGAGAATTTGTAGTTGACAGGGTGAAGAGAGTGATGGAGTGCAACAAGGATGAGGCCGTCAGGGCGAAGGAGATTTCCGAGAGGAAATTTAGGGCAAAAGATCCCGAGGGCTCGAAGAAATTCGCTCTCAAGGCATCACAACTGTACCCTGCATTGGAGGGTATTGCTCAGATGGTAGCCACCTTTGATGTGTATTCGGCTGCTGAGAAGAAGATCAATGGTGAGGCAGATTGGTATGAAATTCTATGTGTAAATGCAACGGCCAACGATGAGACTGTGAGAAAACAGTACAGGAAGCTAGCACTTGTGCTCCACCCTGATAAGAACAAGTCTATCGGTGCAGAGGGAGCGTTTAAGCTCATCTCAGGGGCATGGAGTGTGTTATCAGACAAGTTACGTAGATCAGCTTATGATCATAAGAGGAATTCCAAGCAAAAGGCTGCACAGCCAAGTAGGCCCTCAGGTTCCCCAGGAGCGGGTCCATCTGCTCATGCCACTCATGGTAATTGTAATTTTGCAAGTGGTAATGCAGGTTCTAATTATAGAACACCGAAGACAGCTCCAGCACCCTCACCATCCCCACGACAGTCGAAACCAAGTACGTTTTGGACGACTTGCAGCAGGTGCCGGATGCAGTATGAGTATCTCCGGGTGTATGTTAATCACAATCTCTTATGTCCCAATTGTCATGAACCATTCTTGGCCATCGAGACAGGCACTGTGCCGAGTGCTTCTGGTACTTTTCCTTAGACAGCATCGCCACAGAATGGTCGGCCAAATCAAAATATGCATGGAAAGAATTTGCATACTAATCACAATACTAATTTCCAGTGGGGGCAGTTCTCTCGTACGAGTAATGCGTCAACTTCTAATGCTGCACTTGCCGCCAATGCGGCACACCCCTCTTATGATAAAATTAGGAGAGAGGAAGCTAGATCAAATAGCAATGAATTTAAGAAGGCTTCAAGTGGGTTATATTCGGGAAATTCGAAGGTATACCCTGGTGGAAGTGAAGTACAGAGGCCTGCAAAGAAAAGAAGCGTAGACCGTGATGGTATTGGGGATGATGATGAGAACCACATGGGCATGGCTAATGGCATGCATTCTGATGCTAGCAGAGATGCCTATGAATCAGAAAGACCGAATGGCGTCTCAAGGGGTATGTCTTACAAACAGTATGGTGGTTTGACAAAGGACTCGGTGATGCAGGACACCCGCACCATTCTCATGCTCAAGGCTAGAAATGATATTAACAAGAAGTTGGCGGAATGGAAGTTGGAAGATGCAGAGAAAGAGAAGGCAAAAACCGTGCCAAATACAGAGGACAACATGACAACTAATGGAAATGGAGATCTAAATGATAGGAGTAAGTCTGACAAACCCTCAAACCAAGGCAAGAAACGGAAACATTCGGGCAAGTCAGGTGGTGCTGCAGGTAATTTAGATGAAGAAACGGATGTGCCATCATCTATCCATGTTATTGATCCTGATTTTCATGATTTTGACAATGATCGAGGTGAGAAATCCTTTGAGGCCAATCAAGTATGGGCAGCATACGATGATGACGATGGCATGCCTCGTTTCTATGCATTTGTTCAGAAAGTTCTCCCTCTAAAACTTTTCAAGATGCACATTAGTTGGCTAAATTCCAAAAACAACAGTGAACTTGGCCCTGTAAATTGGGTTGCTTCTGGCTTTACCAAGAGCAGTGGAGAGTTCAGGGTGGGGAGATATGCCGTTTATGACAGTGTCAATGTTTTCTCGCACAAGGTCAGATGGGAGAAGGGATTCCGAGGGGTCATCAGGATCCTTCCTGGGAAGGGCGAGATCTGGGCTGTATACAGAAATTGGTCAAAGGACTGGAATGAATCGACCCCTGAAGAAGTGATACATAAGTATGATTTGGTAGTGGTTGTTGATGATTTTGTTGAAGAACGAGGCGTGTCTATTGCACCTTTAGTCAAGCTTCCTGGTTTCAAAGCAGTATTTCAGAGGGTTATCGATACAGAGAAAACCCAGATAATTCCTAGAGAAGAGTTATTCCGTTTCTCACATCAGGTTCCTTTTCGCTTGTTGACGGGTGAAGAAGCTGAAAATGCACCTAAGGGCTGCTTGGAGCTAGATCCTGCTGCAATGCCTCTTGAACTACTTCAAGTAATAACAGGAGCTAAAAATGACGAGACAGGAAACAGTCGGGAAACTGGTGAACTTTGACGGTAACCATACAACCGCACATGCTAAGCATTGGACGGCTAAATGGGCCCAGTAAACAAGTCATAGACGACAAATAGCTCTAATGGAGCCAGAATAGAGGTTGATCATTTGATGGCCTTCACATCATCTGATCATCTCCATGCCGTTCTTTTTTCTGTCAGTGACGAGGTTATGATGTGGACACTTAACCATGACTAGGGGATGCCGTTACATGGATTCTCTGATTTTCTAACCTCAATTTTGTCTAGAAGCTGACATTTCGAAGATGATCTGCCAACTTCGGTTGGAACGTGGTATCTAATCTCTTTCTTGTTCTACAGAAAATTTTATTGTCTTAAGATGTGCTTAATGTTCACATTACTGTACTATTTTGTTTGCATACGTTTCTTAATGAAAGATTATGTTACCCAAAGGATAAAATCTTTAGTGTTTCCGGAGAAGTTTGATCCTACTCATTGCAATATGAACTAGTATGATTATCAAGCCCACTGGATTGCTATTCCATAAGCTTTGCTAGGTGCACTCTTATCCCAAGCTTTCATTATACTGTAGTCTAATTGTAAATAACTTATGCATGTCATTTGAAGTTTCTTAGATTTTCTAGAGTAGATCCGTTAAGCTTAACTTTGTTCTTGGATGCAAAGTAGCTTTCCAACTACTACCTACTTCTTGGTGAGATCGCATGGAAGGTTTACAGGTGTCTTTGTGCTGGACTTGGACTTCAAGTATTTGTTTTATTACTGATGATCGGATTGGTTAGATGATTTTATGAGCGTGCCTGAAAATAGTGTTGCATAAGGGTATCGTATGTCACTTAGACTTTTTGACCCGAAATTTTACATATTGCGTATAGTAATCATCATTTTTTTTACATGGTAGAAGCTGAAGCCCGGGATGCATGTCCCAGGTATCAAACTCACGACCTCCAACTTGTGAGTCGAGTCCCCTTGGCAGGTGAGTTGTCACTCAGGGTGCTGCGGTGTAGTTATCATTCATCAATATTGTGATAATTGATAAGTATCAGTTTTTGTGGCATGGCAACGTTTTCGTGAGTTGATACAAACCTTAAGGTATTAGACCCAAATACAATTTTATTATAAAAGTTGCTGATACGGTTTTAGAACTTGTTGGAAGTTAGAAATGAGTTTCTCATGAGAGCACTGGAATGAATATATATATGAAATAAAGTGCATATGTCATTACACACTTATACAACAATAACAACAACTAAACCTTTTCCCATACTAGATGGGGTTGGCTACATGGATTCTTTGTTTTCATGGAGACCTATCATGTGCCATGTTAGCAGTTAACTCAATATAAACTAGATCATTCTCTATTGTTTCTTTCCAATCCTTTTGTGGTCTTCTTCTTCTTCTTTTAACATTTTCACAATCTAGTTTTTCATATGTTGTTACGGGAGTTTCCTTGAATAGTCTTTCTACATGTCCAAACATCTTAAACAAATTTCTCTCATTTTATCCTGTATTGTTGCTATTCCCAATTTGTTTCTAATAACCTCATTATATCCTCTATTGGTGCTATTCCCATTTTGTTTCTAATAACCTCATTATATATAGTCTTTTTTTTGTGACCACGCATCCATCTTAACATCTTCATTGTTGCTACATACATCTTTTGTACATGTTGATGATTAACTGCTCAACACTTATAACGATAAAATATAGCATGTCTAATTATTGCTCTATAATATTTACCTTTCAACTTTAATGTTATCTTCTTATCGCATATAATACCTGATGCCCCTCTCTATTTTAACCAACTATTATTAATTTTATGCATAACATCTCTATCAATTTTTCCATCACTTTGAAAAATTGACCCAAGGAATTTAAAACTTTCCTTGTGAGGGATGCAATGTGTGTCAATCTTAATTTCTATGTCCTCAGAAGTACTCCCAAATAATCAAACTTACATTGTATATATTTTGTCTTTGTTCTACCAAGTGAAGCCTTTACTTTCTAGCGTTTCTCTCCATAGTTACAATTTCATATTAACTTTTTCCTTAGACTCATCCACTAACACAATGTCATATGCAAATAACATACATGAAGGTACTTTATCTTGAATATGTAAATAAATATAGACTTAAAGTTGATCTCTTATGTAACCCAATATTAACTTCAAAGGAGTCTCTTGTTCCTTAATGACTCCTCACACGTGTTTTTGTAACATCGTAAATGTCTCTTATAAGATTTATTTTTTCAATGGGATATCTCTTTTTTCTATTGTTCTCTATAGAACATCTCTTGGCTTACTTCGTAAGCTTTTTCTAGATCAATAAATATCATGTGAAGGTTCTTCTTTTTTACTCTAAAATATTCTATAAGACGTTTAAATAGGTGAATCGTTTTAATAATAGATATGCCAGGCATGCATCCAAATTGGTTTTTTGTTGTACTCAATACTTATTTTAATCTACGTTTAATAATTCTTTCTCATAATTTCATAATATGACTCATTAACTTGATACCTCGATAATTTCAATAATTTTGAATGGCTTCCTTGTTCTTATATATAGGTAAAGTATACTCACTTTCTCATCCTCGAGCATTTTTTAGGTTTTTCATATTTCATTAAATAGTCTTGTGAGCCAAGGAAGTCCTATCTCTCCTAGAATTTTTCATACTTCTATAGGAATATTGTTTTGTCGTACAAATTTACTAACCTTCATATATTTAAGAGACTCTTTGACTTCATTCTTTTGAATACGTCGATAGAAATTGTTGTTTATATACTTTTCTTATTTGGCTAACTCTCTTAAGTTAATACTAACATCTATATTTTCATTAAAATGCTTACAAAAATAAAATTTTCATCTATTTTTTATATCATCATTCACCACTAGAATATTTTCATCCTCATCTTTGATGCATCTAACAAAAGTAAGATCCTTAGTTTTCTTATCTCTAGATTTAGCTATCCTAAAAATATCTTTAACCTTACTTATAGATCAAAGTAATTTAAATGCAGATTTAATCACTCACTGATATTTTATGACAACTTTATAATTCATTGTACTTTAAATATAAGAAACATCTTGTGAGAATGAATTTGTATGTGTACATAGATATAAACAACAACAACAACAACAACTAAGCTTTTTCCCATACCAGACGGGGTCAACTATTCTTTGTTTCCACATAGCCTTATCATGTGCCACGTTAGCAGTTAACTTACAATAAGCTAGATCATTCTTTATTGTTTCTTTCGAATACTTTTGTGGTTGTCCTCTACCTCTTTTAATACTTTCAAAATCTAGTTTTTCATACATTCTTATAGGTTTTTCTTTTGATCTTCTTTCTATATGTCCAAACCATCTTAAACAATATTCTCTCATTTTATCATCTATTGGTATCACACATAATTTATTTCTAATAACCTCATTATGTATACGGTCTTTTCTTGTATGACTACTCATCCATCTCAACATCTTCATTTCTGTCACAGACATCTTTTGTACATGTTACGATTAACTGCCCAACACTCAGAACCATAAAACATGACAGGCCTAATTGTTGCTTTAATATTTACCTTTAACTTTAATGGTATCTTCTTATCACAAAGAATACTTGATGCTCCTCTCCATTTTAACCGACCAATATTAATTTTATGCGTAATATCTCCATCAATTCTTCCATTACTCTGAAAAATTGACCCTAGGTATTTAAAACTTTTCTTTTGGGAGATGCAATGTGTGGTAATTTTAATTTCTATGTTTTCTAAAGTAACCAAATGATCAAATTTACATTCCATATATTCTGTCTTTGTTCTACTAAGTCGGAGGCCTTTACTTTCTAATGTCTCTTCATAGTTCCAAATTTCTATTGACTTCTACTGTAGATCTGCCTAACATGAATCCAAATTGATTCTCTGTTGTACTCAATACTTGTCTTAACCTACGTTGGATAATTTCCCCCCACAATTTCATAGTATAACTCATTAACTTGATGTCTCGATAATTTGCACAATTATGAATGTCTCCCTTGTTCTTATATATAGGTATAAGTGTACTCGCTCTCCATTTTTTGAGCATCTTTTGGTTTCTCCATATTTCATTAAATAGTCTTGTGAGCTAAGTGAACTCCCTCATGTTGTTTAAAGTATTTATGTTTTCTGTTTGTTCACTTCCATAACCATAAACAGAACTAGGCTGGATGATGACTATTGAAAACCTTTTTGGTGTGAAATTGTTCTCCTTTTCGCTTAAAGTCCCAATGATCTACAACTCCAACTCAAACCTGTCAATAAAGCTTTTAAGAAATTCAACATATTGCTTAAAGACATCTTAATAAAGTTGCGTTTGAATGTCATCATTATCTTCCAGTTTCATCTTTGTGGCACGGGTAAAGCTCCTCTAAATTTGAGAAGGAATAATATATATATATATATATATATATATATATATATATATATAAAGAGAGAGAGAGAGAGGAAGTAACAACAACAACCACATTATTACTCCATAGATATATAAAATCAACCGGGGTCAACGTCGTTCCTTAATGAGAGCCAAATCATAGAGAGGAGATATTGTCTGAATAGGGGATGTCTGAGTGGTCTGAGTACTTTTATCTAATCATTCTTAATTTTGGAGTTCCACGGAACGAGTGCATGGTGCACCACCAACAACAACTAAGTCTTTTCTCATACTAGACGGGGTAGATTCTTTGTTTCCACAGAGTCCTATCATGTGTCATGTTAGCAGTTAACTTACAATAAGCTAGATCATTCTTTATAGTTTCTTTCCAACACTTTTGTGGTCGTCCTCTACCTCTTTTAATACTTTTCAAATTTAGTTTTTTATACCTTCTTAAAGGTTCTTCTTTTGATATTCTTTTTATACATCTAAACCATCTTAAACGATTTTCTCTCATTTTATCCTCTATTGGTATCACTCCTAATTTGTTTCTAATAACTTTATTATGTATACGGTCTTTTCTTGTATGACCACTCATCTATCTCAACATATTCATTTCTGTCATTGACATCTTTTGTACATGTTGATGATTAACTGTCCAACACTCAGAACCATAAAATATGGCAGGTCTAATTGTTGCTTTATAATATTTACCTTTTTAACTTTAATGATATCTTCTTATCACAAAGAATACTTGATGCTCCTCTCTATTTTAACCAACCAACATTAATTCTATGCGTAACATCTCCATCAATTCTTCCATTACTCTGAAAAATTGACCCTAGGTATTTAAAACTTTTCTTTGGGGGGATGCAATGTGTGGTAATTTTAATTTCTATGTCCTCTAAAGTAACCAAATGATCAAACTTACATTCCATATATTATGTCTTTGTTCTACTAAGTCGGAGGCCTTTACTTTCTAATGTTTCTCTTCATAGTTCCAATTTTCTATTAACTTTTTCCTTAGACTCCTTTACTAACACAATGTCATCTGCAAATAACATACACCAAGGTACTTCATCTTAAATATGTTTTGTTAACTCATCAATCACCATTATAAATAAGTATGGACTTAAAGTTGATCCTTGATGTAACCCAATATTAACTTCAAAGAAGTTTGTCATTCCTTCACGAGTCCTCACACATGATTTTGCACCATCGTACATGTCTCTTATAAGATTTATGTATGTCAATGCGATACCTCTTTTTTTAAAGTTCTCCAAAGAACCTCACTCGATACCTTACAACAACAACAACAACTAAGCCTTTTCCCATACTAGACGGGGTCGGCTACATGGATTCTTTGTTTCCACAAATCCCTATCGTGTGCCATGTTAGCAGTTAACTCCCAATAAGCTAGATCATTCTTTATTGTTTCTTTCCAACACTTTTGTGGTCGTCCTCTACCTCTTTTAATACTTTCCAAATTTAGTTTTTCTAACCTTCTTACAGGTTCTTCTTTTGATCTTCTTTCTATATGTCCAAACCATCTTAAATGATGTTCTCTCATTTTATCCTCTATTTGTGCCACTCCTAATTTGTTTCTAATAACCTCATTTTGTATACGGTCTTTTCTTGTATGACCACTCATCCATCTCAACATCTTCATTTCTATCACAGACATCTTTTGTACATGTTGATGATTAACTGCCCAACACTCAGAACCATAAAACATGGTAGGCCTAATTGCTGCTCTATAATATTTATCTTTTAATTTTAATGGTATCTTCTTATCACAAAGAATACTTGATGCTCCTCTCCATTTTAACCAACCAGCATTAATTCTATGTGTAACATCTCCATCAATTCTTCCATCACTTTGAAAAATTGACCCTAGGTATTTAAAACTTTCCTTTTGGGGAATGCAATGTGTGCCAATTTTAATTTCTGTGTCCTCTGAAGTAGCCAAATGATCAAACTTACATTCCATATATTCTGTCTTTGTTCTACTAAGTCGGAGGCCTTTGTTTTCTAATGTTTCTCTCCACAGTTCCAATTTTCTATTAACTTTTTCCTTAGATTCCTCCACTAATACAATGTCATCTGCAAATAACATACACCAAGGTACTTCATCTTGAATATGTTTTGTTAACTCATCCATCACCAATAAGTATGGACTTAAAGTTGATCCTTGATGTAACCCAATATTAACTTCAAAGAAGTCTGTCGTTCCTTCATGAGTCCTCACACATGTTTTTGCACCATCATACATGTCTCTTATAAGGTTAATATATGTCAATGGGATATCTCTTTTTTCCAAAGTTCTCCAAAGAACCTCCCTCGGTACCCTATCATTAGCTTTTTCTAGATCAATAAAGATCATGTGAAGGTCTTTCTTTTTTGCTCTAAAATGTTCCATAAGACGTCTCAAAAGGTGAATCGCTTAAATAGTAGATCTACCTGGCATAAATCCAAATTGGTTCTCCGTTGTACTTGATACTTGTCTTAACCTACGTTCGATAATTCTTTTCCATAATTTCATAGTATGACTCATTAACTTGATACCTCGATAATTCGCACAATTTTGAATGTCTCTCTTGTTCTTATATACGGGTATAAGTGTACATGCTCTCCATTCTTTGGGCATCTTTTGGTTTTTCCATATTTCATTAAATAGTCTTGTGAGCCAAGTGATTCCTATTTCTCCTAGTATTTTCCAAACTTCTATAGGAATATTATCTGGTCCTATCGATTTACAACTCTTCATATGTTTAAGAGCCTCTTTGACTTCATTCTTTTGAATACGTCGGTAGAAATTGTGGTTTATATACTTTTCTAACTTGGCTAAATCTCCTAAACTAATACTAACATCTTTATTTTCATTAAAAAGATTATAAAATTAGTTTTTCCATCTATTTCTTATATCATCATTTGCCACTAGAATTTTTTCATCATCGTCTTTTATGCATCTAACATAATTAAGATTTTTAGTTTTCTTATCTCTAGCCCTAGCTATCCTAAAAATATCTCTTTCACCCTCTTTTGAGTTGAGTTTTTTATATAAGTCCAACCAAATCTTAGCTTTTGCTTCACTAACGGCCCTTTTTGCTTCCTTCTTTGCTTTCTTATAAGCTTCTAAAGTTTCACTAGTTTTCTTAGCATAATGTAATTTGTAACATGCCCTCTTTGCCTTGATTTTATTTTGTACTACTTCACTCCACCGCCAAGCTTCTTTTTGTGCCGGTACACCTCCCTTAGATACACCTAACATATCTTTCGCCACTTTCCTAATATGTATAGCCATATTGTTCCACATATCAGAGAGTGTGCCAACATAATTCCAAACATCTCCTTCAAAGACTTTCTGTTTAAATATATATTCTTTCTCGCTTTTGAGGTTCCACCATTTAGTCCGAATAGCTCGATGCACTCTTTTCTTCTTTGTCCATTTTTTTATTTGTAAATCCATAACTAAAAGTCGATGTTGGGTGGTTAAGCTTTCTCCTGGAATTACCTTACAATCTTTACAACACGCTCTATCTTTTTTTCTACAAATAAAGTAATCAATTTGTGTTTGTGATAAGCCACTCTTATAAGTAATTAAATGTTCATCTCATTTTTTGAAGATTATATTGACTATAAAGAGATCAAATGACATAGCAAAATTTAAAATTTTCCTACCTTCCTCGTTTATATCCCCATAACCAAAGTTTCCATGAATCCCTTGATATCCTAATGCCTCTTTACCGACATGTCCATTTAAATCTCCTCTTAAACAAATCATCTCCCTTTGTGGAATCTTTTGAAACACCTTATCTAACTCTTCCCAAAAAACTGTCTTTATACTATCTTCTAGTCCTACTTGGGGTGCGTAAGCACAAACTATATTCAAAACCTCTGCTCCTAACACTAATTTGAATGTCATGATTCGATCACCATATCGTTGTATGTCTACTACACTCTCCTTTAAATCTTTATTTATGATAATACCAACTCCGTTTCGGGCCTTTTCTTTACCTGAGTACCATAATTTAAAACTTGTATCCTCTATCTCCTTTGCTTTTTCTCCAACCCATTTTGTCTCTTGTAAACATAGAATATGAATCTTTCTCCGAATCATAGTATCTACCACCTCCATTAGCTTATCCGATAATGTTGTGATATTCCAAGAACCAATACGAATCTTATTATCTAGGACTAGCTTCCTTACCCCCCGCATCCATTCATAATCAAAATGCAGAGACCCTCTCTGAAAATTTTTCACTACATTCGAGTGGCAATGTAGCGGGACTAACTTCTTCACCCACACCCGTCCATGATGTGGGAACCCTCTCTGCAATTGATTCACTACATTCGGGCGAAAATGTAGTGGCCCTTGCTTACTTCTTACTGTATTCGGGCTCTGCAGTACGTTGCTAGGCGGGGACGCCCCAAAGCAATGCTCATAATTTTTGTAATCCATGTTGTAGAAATCCGACGAAGTTTTACGCTAGCTGTTGGAAGCCTAACACAACCCTCCTCTTTTATCCGGGCTTGGGACCGGCAATGCAAGGGTGATCTCTTACATGGGCGGAGTTTCCTCACTCGATACCCTATCGTAATTTTTTTCTAGATCAATAAATATCATGTGAATCTTTGTTTTTTGCTCTAAAATGTTTCATAAGACGTCTCAAAAGGTGAATCGCTTCAACAGTAGATCTGCTTGACATGAATTCAAATTGGTTCTCTGTTGTACTCAATACTTGTCTTAACCTACGTTTGATAATTCTTTCCTACAATTTCATAGTATGACTCATTAACTTGATACCTCAATAATTTGCACAATTCTGAATGTCTCCCTTGATCTTATATATTGGTATAAGTGTACACTCTTCATTCCTCAGATATTTTTTGGTTTCTTCGTATTTCATTAATATTTCATTAAATAGTCTTTTGAGCGAGGTGAAAATCCAACAAAGTTTATGCTATTAGTGGGCTGGTCTAGTGCAACGCTCCTCTCTCGACCTTATATGATACAAGGTTTTAAGAGAATTGGGTCTTGATTTTTGGTGTTAGCAATTGTGGAACTATGGTTCCATGAGTCCAATTTAAGTTAAAAACTTTCGTATCAGAGAGGATGTAGATCACATGAACTAGACCCGAGGGCTTTACATGAAAACCTAAACCTACGTAGGTCTAGGCTTATAGTTCTAGCATGAGGAAAAGTGGGTCTAAGCTTATAGTTCTAACACTACGAATCAAATACACCTTCACGTGGACTTAGAACAGGCTATGTAAAGTTGCATAACCCGATGTAAGAAGATAAAACCTTTTCCTCATTCAGGGTGTCTAACTCGGCTTGACTACAGTCTAGATCGATCTATATCAACGAACATAAAACCTTTTTCTTGTTTGCTTTCATGGAAAAGGACGATTTTCACGTGAAACCGGCATGCACTAAGATTCCAGTTCCTAACGACGAATCGAATCCAGATTCGATACAATCCGGTCCACTTTGCATCGCTGTGACCTTGGATCAGGAATGGCCCAAAAGTGATGCGCCCCGATCCGTCCCCTGTTTTCTTCCTGAGGATACATCTGTTAGGCGCCAAAGCGTTCGCCTTCGTCGCTACTCTGTAGATAAGGTGCTCTCTCTCTCTCTCTCTCTCCGCACACACACATGCTATCATACATACACAAATATGCTCACGCATACGCAGACAGTGAACACACGGAGACTCTCTCTCTCTCTCTCACACACACACGCACACACAAATACACAAATATACTCACGGAAGCATCAATCTCCGCGTTATTCATAGGTGTGCAGAATTAGGGGCATCAGACGAGGGAAGGATGTGTTCTTCGGCTGCCGTCAGCTTTAGTTTGGCTGGAGCCTTCCGTGGTCTGTCGGTGAACTCGAGCTCTTCTTCTTCTTACCTCAGAGGCGATTTTGGATCGTCTCCTCTCAGCAACAGATGTATTGTCTCGTTTCCCCTGAGGTCTCCGCTGTCGATCGAGGCCGCGCACAAGAAAGGAGCGGGAAGCACGAAGAATGGCCGTGATTCGAAAGGGCAGAGGCTGGGAGTAAAGATCTATGGTGATCAGGTCGCCAAGCCAGGGGCGATCATCGTCAGGCAGCGTGGCACTAAGGTAACGACTTCGTTGTTTTAGGCGGTCAGGGTATTCGGCTTTGCCAAAAGAAAAAAATTGGACTTAACTGTTTCTCCAATGATCATAAAACCCACATTATCATTACGCTCATAAGGAAGATTCTCGTGCATAGAAAACTTCAGTGTGATCTTGTATTTGTATTTTCGAAGTTTAAAGGTGAATAAGTTCTCTAAAGTTAACTTGAAAAAGTTAATCCATTATGCTAAGAGTTCCATGAACTCATCTGCAGCTTATGTTTACCAAAATGCTCATCTTTTATTTTATTTCTTCTTCTTCTTTTAAAGTTATTGCATCAATGCCTAGTTGTCATGCTCTCGTATCGGTGGAGAGATTCAAATTCCCATATGAGGAGGTACGGGAATTATAAACAGAGAATTTTGAAGGATTAAGAATTCAAACTATGAAATGAAAGCATGACAGCTCGGGTTAGAAGGCAACTCATTCTTTTTCCCCAAAGTAGACTCCAATCTAAGCACACTCCAAGTGAATCTCTATCCTCTTCATAAAACCTAATAGCCTTGTCGGGTGAATCGTAACTCCATTGCACTTTTATCATCCTTAATACATAATGGTATTAAGATAAAAAAGTTAAAATACCTTAAAATCTACCATCTTTCATCAATTTTGTGTTGTTCGCCACTACGTAGTCCTTGATAAATAAGCGTATATATTTCTCTAGAATCTTGTCCTCAGCTCCTAAGTAGCCATGTCGGGTGAATCGTAACTCCATTGCACTTTTATCATCTTTAATACATAATGGTATAATACATGCTCTTTCCTATCTGAAATGACAATTGGTTGCTCGCCACAAGTTAAGTCCTTGTGCACTTCTAACAACTCAGCCTCGAGCACATTAGTTTGAATACATCATATACCCACGTCACAGATGTGGGTGATTCTAAGCAATAAGACACACCTCCTATACTCTTTAGGATCCTATAAGGTCCAATAAATCATGGTCTTAGTTTTTCAAATCACATCATCACACCATGGGGTAGAAGATACCTTTAAGAACACTTGACCTCAAACTTCGAACTCAAGATGATGCGGTCACTTATGTGCATAGCTTTTCTGTTGATCTTGTGTTCCCCCTTCTCTTTTCTCTTTTCTTCTTCTCCTCTCCTATGCCTAATGTACTATATAAACAAGGCTTTCATGTAATGGATTTTCTCAAGCATTTTGTGACTAAATAATATTCTTTTTTAATATTGTGCCTTTATTGCATACGCTTTATCATAGCCTTCTTTTCTAAGGCTTTTGCGAGTGATACTTTGAGGTGATATTCATGAACCTTCCGTTGTCACATTGAAACATCATCTTCATTACATGGTATCAAAACTATTTTCGATCGTGGAAATACCGATTGTCACCTCGGGAAGTATGCAGATAGTACTCTTGATTTTGTTGTAAGTTTACCTCTTTATAATTATTTTTTTTCTTGAAATATGGACGAAAATGGAGGATTTAATTTTTGTTTAACACCTTAAAACTACAAAACATGGGCTCAAACTATGGAAAATTATCTATATTTCAAAAAATTATGGGGTTATGTAAGTGGTTCGAACGTAAAACCCTCCATTAATGCTACACTTGAGCAAAAGGAAGAATATGAAGGAGGTCATTGAACGGTCCTATGGGTGCTCGTGAATAATGTAAATGAGTACACTAGGGACACTTTGACTGACTTTACTAATGCAAGAGAAGCATGAGAATATTTTAAAAAATCTCATGTTCAAAGTGATGTTGCTCATACAACAACATTAAGAGACAAATTGGTCTCCCTTAGAAAATGAGATAAAGGAATAAACAATTTCTTTGGTGAATATTCCAATATTTGGAATTAATTATATGACTATAGAAAGAAATATACACAATGTCTTAATGAGAGACAATGTGAAGACAATGAAGATTTTGTATATAAATTTCCACGAAGTCTCCGAGAATAATTTGAAGGAGTTAGGTCATCTCTTATTCATCGGAAGCCGTTTCCTATCAAAGAAGAGGTACTTATCGATCTTCAAACGGCGGAAACAAGAATGAATGAAGCTAGGCTTCAAAGAAATACCACACTTGCTGCATGTAAACCCGAAGCAAATGTGAAGGCTTATCGTCTTTCTCATTTCAAAAATGAAGGATCAAGCGAAGAAAAAAGAGGTCATTTGCCATCATTATAGAGAAGTCGGGCACATAAGGCCAAATTACCCTAAATTGAAAAAGAAGGTGGCCTTAGTGGAAGAACATGTTTCATCTTCCATCCTTGCACTTCAAGAAAAAATGAAGCAACTTGAAGCTCAAATTAAGGAGAAAGCAATAGTTGGTGCGGTTTGCTCTTCTTCAACAAATGAAATTTAAGATATGACCTCTTGGATTCTTGATTTGGGTGATTCATTTCATATGACTTCTAATGAAAGAATTTTAAACTCATGTGTTAAAAAATCTTTATCGTGTGTTTACACCGCAGATGGAACAAAATTATATCTAGATAAAATTGGTAATTTATAAAATAAAAATTTAAAATCTCTAAAATTAGTGTTGTTCCAAAACTAAATTTAAACTTACTCTGTGTATCTCAAATTTCGGATAAAAATTATGTTGTAACCTTTTCATCCACGGGATGTATTGTAAAAGATCACCTCTCGAAGAAGGTGATTGGTCATGGCCATAGAGATGGCAGACTTTACATTATGGACTATTTGCATAGTATAAGATATGTTAATGTTTTGACAAATGATGCTCCTTTATGGCACAAGAGACTAGGACATCTCAATGCTCAAAAATTATTTCAATGCCCTCTTGGAATAAAGTCTAAGGAATATTTTTCTTGCAAAGATTATGTTCTTAGTAAAATGCAACATTTTCCATTTTCAAACAAAACACATGTTACTACAAGACCCTTCAAAATAGTTCATGTGGATGTATGGGAACCGGTACCCATTTTGTCTAAGGGAGGCATTTCCTACTATGTTATTTTTATAGATGATTTTACTAGGTATACATGGGTATATCTTTTAAAAGCAAAATTCGATGTTTTTCAAAATTTTGTTATCTTTTGTAATCTTGTAAAAAATAAATTTGATTTCGAAATCAAGATTTTTAAATCTTATTCAGAAGAAGAGTTTATGTCAAAGGATTTTAAAAATTATCTCAATACATTTGGAATTATACATCAAACTTATTGCTTTAAGATTCCTCAACAAAATGGTATTTCTGAACGTAAACATATACATATTTTGGAAACCAGAAGAACCTTGCTTTTATCAAGTGGAGTTCCTAAGAATTTATGGGCAGAAGCTATTATGACTGCAGTCTATTTAATTAATTGGATACCCTCTTCGGTTTTACAAAATTTGTCTCATATAGAAAAACTCTTTAAAGTTTCTCCCAACTATTAAAGACTGCATATTTTTGGATGTAAATGTTTTGTTTATACTGACAAAAATGATAAACTATAATCTCGTTTCATAGAATATGTTTTTCTAGGATATGGAATAACTAAAAGGGGTATAGGTGTTATGATTGTAAAAATGATAAGTTATGTATCACGAGATGTCAAGTTTTTTAAAAATGAATATGTTTTTAAAGGCATGGATAATGTTAGTTCTCTTGATGACTCCTATTCCTTCTTCAATGATATTTTAGGTGAAGAGATAATTCATCTGTAAAATGATCTCGATGAAAATATGACTTAAGACACCCTACACCTTTTGATACTAGGAGATCTGTGCCTATTCCTAGAAAGTCAAACCGTGATTCTAGACCTCCTGAAAGATTTGTCTCATATGATAGCTTTTCACTAAGGCATAGAGCTTTGGTAACAAATATTTTAGCTATAAAGGAACCTAGAACCTTTAAGGAAACCCAATTATCACAAGAGTCGATTCATGCCATGAACGAAGAGTTTTATATAGAGCCCAAACTTTGGATGCTATCTCTAGACCATCAAACAAAAAGACTATAGGTTGTCGGTGGGTCTATAAAATTAAGACTAATGGTGATGATTTATTAGATCGCTATAAAGCTATATTAGTTGCCAAAGGTTACAAGAATATGGAATTGATTATGAAGAAATCTTTGCTCCTGTGGCTAGAATGACAACTGTTAGAACACTTATAGCTGTGTGTGTAATTCATCATTGGAATATCTATTAGTTAGACGTTAAAAATGCTTTTTTGAATAGTTGGTTGGAGGAAGAAGAATATATGGAGCCTTCTCTTGGTCTCAATCCTCTTATAGTCTTAAAGTTCAAAAGAGCTTTCTTTGGTCTCAAACAAGCTCTCAAAGCATGGTTTGATAGAATGATTGAATTTATGACATTGCATATTTTATTATCTGTTATACTGACATAACTATGTTTATAAGAAAGTCCTCTGCAGTTCTTATTATTCTTTTGCTATACGTCAATGATATGATTATTACAAGTAGTGATAATTATGACATCCAACAAATCAAGTAAGAACTTGGTAATATGTTTGAAATGAAGGATCTTGGTGAACTTTCTTATTTTCTTGGCATTGAGGTAACTCGTGATGATAAAGGTTTTTTTATCACAAACTAAGTTTACTAATGATATTGTTCTTAGATCAGGTATTATAGATGACAAAGTTGTTGAGACACCTGAGGTAATCAACAAGAAGATGCGTCTAATTGATGGCGAACTTTTGAGTGATCCCACACCATATAGACAGATGGTTGAAGCACTGACCTATCTTACCATAACATGGTTAGATATTGCTCATGCCGTTCATATTGTAAGTCAGTTTCAACATGTGCCTACCTCAATGCATATGAGTGGTGTTATGAGGATTGCTCGTTATATTCGACAAACCTCAACCAAGGGAGTATTTCTATCATCTTCCTCTTTATCTCAATTGCTCATTGAGGTGGTGATATAAATGTCAGACGCTCTACCACCGTCTACTGGATATTCCTTGGTCACTCTCTCATCTCATGGAGATGTAAGAAACAACAAAAGGTGTCTCTTTCTTCCACTAAAGATGAGTATCGTGTAATGGCCAACACAACTACCGAACTAACTTGGCTACGACGACTATTTTAGGATTTGGGCATACAATTAGAAGCTCCTCCAATCATGTTCTGCGACAACAAAAATGCTATGTATATAACCAACAATCATACCTTTCATGAGCGTATAAAGCGTATAGAGATGGATTGTCACTACGTTCGTGAAGAGCATCTACAAGGCAATTTAATATTATAGTTTGTAAAATCAGAGTATCAACTTGCAAATGTCTTCACCAAGTCATTATCTGCTCATCGATTTCAGTCTTTAATTGACAAACTTCTGGTCATGAAGGTGTGAGTTTGGAGGGGGTGTTAAAAAATGGGCCACTAGCCATTGGGGACCCAGCTGGCATTTAACCCCCCTTCCCTCTTCTCCTCTCTTCTCCCTTCTCTTTTCTCTTATCTTCTTCTCCTCTCATATGCCTCATGTACTCTATAAATAAGGCTTTCATGTAATGGATTTTCTCAAGCCTTTTGTGATTAAATAATATACTTTTTTAATATTGTGCCTTTGTTGCATACGCTTTATCGTAGCCTTCTTTTCTAAGACTTTTGCGAGTGATACTTTGAGGTGATATTCATCAACCTTCCGCTGTCACGTTGAAGCATCGTCTTCATTACAATCGCACTTCATATAGAGACACATCAATGCTAGCTTGATAACTGTATTATAAGTAAACTCAATAAAAAATGAGTATTCATCCCACCAATCACCCCAATCAAGTACACATGCATAACATATCTTCTAAACTTGACTTCCACCAGAATAGTGTCTGTGGAAGTGGAACTCCTCATACTCTGTTTTATACATGGTGATGCTTTTGTTTATTTCCTTTTACAGTCATAAGATGGAACCGCTTGCAAGTTCCCGTGCAGCTTCCTTATTGAATTCATATGCTATTAGATTGTTACAGTTTCCACGCTATGTTGCTCAGATATGTAAACATGTTGATATGCATTGTACCATTCCCCAAGGAGGTTTTATTCAGTTATTCCTCTGCGTATGCAATTAGTGTTGGACTGGGCCAAATGTTTTGTTAGCTAATAGGGTTGCGTCACTGTGTGCATGGTAGATTTAGAAAGTGATGGAGTGAATCAGATAAGACCATGAATCTGCATTGTGTTAATTTCTACTGAAACCTGCCCATTTTTATTTGTTCAGATCTTGTAAATTTTGCATTGTGCACTACAAAATAGGCCAAAAGCTGTAACAAGTGTTGGAGGGAAGCAATAAAACATGATCTTCATCTTTGGTTTTAAATCCAGGGGCACAAGACAGATTTTGTTGCCTAAGAATCCATGAAGAAGACTCCATCTCTAGTGGGGAGAAGTTCGATTTTTGGTTTTAGTTTTGGCAACTTACGCTATTTAGGCATCCTTCCAATTTTTTTTCACTTGACCAAAAAAGATAATGCCACAAGAGTGCGTTAAAGATGATCTGGTTAAGCACAAATGGGTCTTCACATATATTTCGGCCTCTTGTTTGGGCTCATTAAGCCTGAGAGGCAAGGTCAAGCATTTCAGAGTTCCATTTGAAAATGTACTTTAAAATTTGTGACTATGTTTCATTATGATTCTTAAAATAGCTCTTTCTTTTGTCTTTTAATGGTTTACTCATCCTGTTATGATTTCTCTGTAGCTGACATATTGTTTGATTCAGTTTCACCCGGGGAAAAATGTTGGCATTGGCAAGGATCATACTCTGTTTTCTTTGATTGATGGACTTGTCAAGTTTGAGAAGTTTGGGCCAGACAGGAAAAAGGTAAACTGAGCAGAAAATCCAAGAAAGTCATGCATAATCAATGTTCTCATTGGCATTTCTATTCGTCATGTTTTGACAGGTGAGTGTTTATCCACGCGTTGTTCAGCCTGAAAACCCAAATAGTTACAGGGCAAGACGAAGGGAGTATTTCCGCCTCCAAAGAGAGCGCTTGAAAGCTAGAAAAGAAGGCACTTTGACTCCCCAGTTGGTCTTGGCCTCAAAAGATATGGGTCCAGAAGATGCAGCTGACTGTTGATAAGTTTTAACTTGTGTTGGAGTATTGCTTTATGCTATTCATCTTCTTTGTTAGTTCTTTAGTAAATGTAAGGAGTCCAGTACATGGATAAGAAGTTTTCATTTTTTTCTGGATGATTCAAATATAGCCAATAATCCTCATGGATGACCTTTTTTCTCGCATACCTTTCATTCTTGAAGTTCCTTTCCTGATAATATTAGCTGAGTATCAAAATAGGGAAGACGGGAATGACATTGAGCGCTCTATTTGGTATGTCAAATGTCAATTATGAGGCACATCGCCATTTAGCTCTCATGCATGATGCAATCTTTGATTTTATTTGAACTTTTCATGTGAAATGTGACAATGTTTCGTTAATGATCTAGTATGATTTGGTGGGTAATCAAGAGGTTGAATCTTCATCAATAAGGAAAAACTCATCCATGGGTTGTATAAGGTTCAACATGGTTGTTCTGACCCCTAGTACGGCAGTTTCTCCTAGTTTTAATGGTCAATGATGGTTCTGCATGATACTGTGTCAGTTTTAAAAGTCTACATTTACTGAATGGGTTTATCTTGCATGAAGAAAGTGGGATGTTGGCGTTGGAGTGTTTGACTCGCAAAAATATATTCTTGCATTTGCTCGGTTGACCATTTTCAAACCATTGCTCTTTCTGGAAGCGTAGAATAGCAGAGGGCCTAAACAGATAAATTGAAGAAAGTGAAGAACAAGCTTGGAAAAAATTCTTGCTTAGCAAAGTTCAAAGACAGAATACAGTTCTTCAACAAGGTAGTGGCACACATAGCTGGTCTGGCCTTCACAGAGTAAGAAATAGCATTGCTTAACTGTTGCTGCGTTACAGCCACGCCGGAAATATGGAGAAAACTAGAGCAGTGAAGATGGCATAAACAACACCGCCATCGAAAGATGGTTGGTGCATATAGGCGCCCGAATATGGTGATGTTGTTGCTCCGCCGGGAGTCTTTGTTGCATTACCTGCAAAAGGTATGACTCTTAACTAACACTGATTCTTTTCAAAGGTATACCTCCTCTCTCTCTCTCTCTATGTGTGTGTGGACACGCATGCACTGTGGACTGGCAACATTCGGTTTTCAATGCGAACCAACATGTCTCATTTAATTGGTTATGTATGTAGGTATGATGAATATCTGACATTCGACTAATACTTACCTTTACGATATAGAATCCCGATATGACATGAACTAGCATGACTTTTCATTAGTTTCATGCGTTTGACTGTCAACAATATTCTGTCATTTGGTTACTTACTAAGGAGCTAAAATGCTAAATATTCGTCGTGTTGAAGTCGAATAAGCATTATTCGTCCAATGATGGTTGGAAAGAAGAAAACTTTTCGTTTTGCTTATTCTTCACTACCGGCATTCAATTGCAATTTTTATTATAAATCAAAGTTCCAGCGTTGAGTACCGTTAGCTTTGTGACATTGAATCACTACATTTGACAACATCTAGTATTGCTTTCGATACTTTGGGAGCCCGAATGTCATCACTTTATATTTGGCCATTAACTTAAAACAAAAAGCTGTACATATATCCAATTTTATATATATATATATATATATATATATATATATATATATATATATATATATATATATATATATTTATATATATATGACGAAATTAGTTAAGTTTAAGATAAAATATTTAAAAAATTAGCATGTTCCTAATGTATGTAAGTGTATACATAAATTTTTTTGTGATAAATATACCACTAGTCTTATAACCCGCTCTCTCTCTCTCTGTGTGTGTATATATATATATATATATATAGAGAGAGAGAGAGAGAGAGAGAGAGAGAGAGAGTTTGATTGACTACAGAAGTGATTGGTTATAATCAAACACGGGCCTCGGTTATATGTAATCCTATTACGAGGCCATCACCAGCTGGAACTGGAAGTAGAGTTCCAGTTTCCGGGGTTGCAATCAATCACCCATTCAGGGCGTGCACAGGTTTGGGGTAAGGGTTGGGCCCGAATGACTGGGTACGTGGTGTTGGACGACTTATTAAACAACCCGCGTAAAGGAACTGAGACTGTGAGATGTCATGAGTTGGATTGATGGGTGCAGGCAACAATAAATTTGGGAACATGCATGGTCTTGTGTGTGAGAACAGCTGCATGATCATTTAATGTGATCTGTTATTAGGCGAGTATCGTTGAGAGATAAATGAAAGTAATAAATATGCTAACATGAAACCCTCGAGCGTACAGTTTGAAGGCAATAAATAACAGTCATAAAGTAAGTATCGGTTATGAAACTTCCTCTTGATATTGATCATTGACAACGTTGCAGGGTATATATATATATATATATATACACACACACACACACACACATGACCCATTCCTAATAGTTTTCATAGTTTAAACCGGAACCAAACCGAGTCAAGAAGCGGTGAAACCGAAACTGGATGGGGACAGCACCGGGACTTACCAGTCCAGTTTCGGTTTCAGTTTTTTCACAACGGGAACCATTATATATAAGCATGACCAGTTCCTAACTGGCCGATGGTTCCCACTGGAACCAAACCGGGCTAGGTTATGATGTATTCTTATTCATAAATTTGTGGGGTATTTGTAGGGTATTCATAAACTCCACCCAAATTTGGGTAAGTTTTCAAAAGTATAGTTCACGGTTGAATATCAAGAGTTGATGTGCTATTCTCCCCTACCTGAGAATCACATAGCCCGCAGAAGTAGAGCCCACGACATAATGATGACCACTAATATAGGATCTATGGTATAATGGAAGACTTTGTATGACTTCTTTTGACATTTTGATGATGACGATTTGAAAGTATGTAATTCGAGAAAAAAATTATATGAAAACAGAAACAAACCATACCATAAGAGGAATGTTTGTATGTGGTTATGGGCGAAGTTGGTCAAAGGCGACGACCATCGGACCTTAGTGGGTTTAGGAGGGCCTGACGGGCTCTCTATTTCGGATGCCTACACTTAACAAAATTCAACCATACCTCTTCTTGTGATCGAACATGTCGCGAAATTCCATCAATTGAATTCTTAATTAGTGTGGTGCAAATCAAAAGAAGTTTGGTTTATGGAGATACGGCATAAGAATTTTGTGGAAAAGAAGGATTGCGGAAAGGAAACGCAGTGGAATATGAAATTCTTGGGGACCCAATTCATGCACCGCCTATAATTCTTATCTACGTAACAACATTGATGCACTTCAATTTGATCAATCTATTATTAACCAACTTGGATCACTACTGTATGGCAATATATATAGAGTAAGGTGTTTCTTCTTTGCGACTCATGGGTGGGCTGGTTAGGAGTGTGCTCATTGACATTATGGATCATGACCCGTGTTCCTTGACGTCACAAGTTGGGTTCAGGCTAATCGTGTTCGTGTTCACGATGTGTTGATTATATTCTGTGTCTGCTTCCAGGGTAGGTATATATATGGGTTTCATGCGAGGCTTTTCGACATCCACTCACAACTTTTAAGTTCGTTTCATGTATACATGTTAGGCTTTGGCCTCCCATTCTAACCAAAAATAACCTGGTCTTTCTGTTTGTTTTATTTCGGGTGGACACGATCACCAATTTTTCAGGTCATGCTAGTGGGGGTTTTCATGTAGTCTTACATTGTCAACACAACAAGTTGGCCGTGCCAAACAATGACATATTTGCGGTTCATGGTGAGGATTTCCATGAGTCCAGTTGAGTCTAAACGAGCCCGACTTATTTGCAGTTCACCGTGCTAGGTTCGGATCCGTGCTGAAACAAGCTCAGCATGAGCCTAACAACAAGCACATTGTTTCCCTTGGCAGCCTCAAGATCGATCCAGGCACGAACGAAATGAAATCACAGGTGCGAAACCTTGCCCACTGCTTAGCCCTTAGCATACTGCCACTGAACCCCTGGTTCATCATGCAGAAAGGCAAGAGTGGCGGTCACATGTTCGGCCGCGATCACCTCAAGATCGGAATCTCGAGCCCGAGACTGTTATTCGAAAATGACAAAGTTCACAACTATATTTTAAACACTATTTTTTTTGTATATGTCTGATGTATGCTTAAGCTCAAATTAAGTATAAAATGAACCCAGCATCAAGGTTTTGCTGTGAATGAAAACAGGTCGGGTTACGGGTCCAGCCTATCCGATGTAGCAGATTCTCCCTCTTTCAGATATCCTCGGTAGAGATAAACTTGAGATACCACAATGTACACGGTAACTTATTTACTCAAAATTAAATATATGCCTTAACAGTTATTACTTAAACTAATACGAATTAATCCTTTTGGCCGGTTTTAAACAGGACCGAAGTAGGCTAGGAGCCTGTTGAATCTGAAACCCGCCGTAATCAGAATGCGTCTCGAAACGGTTTGGTTATGATTTCAGATTTCGACTTAACTGAACCTAGTGGTTTAGAAAAACCGTCGGTTCACATGTCTAATTCTAGGCATAAGGATCACTAAACATGAGTAGGGAAAACAGAAAGAACAGACCAAAACATTGGCCTGTTTATAAAGTCCAGATTGCTTGTTAGACTCGAAACTAGGAAGCCAACAGGCTGGGTTTGACCCGAACTCAACCAACCCGAGTTAACTTATCTTTTCATGTACAAGACAGAATTAGTTCGACCACAAGCAGATGCACACTTCTGTATCGAACTCATGATCCTCAACACAAAGATCCCTACGAGTCGACCCCCTGATATAGAAAGATGAAGTTCTTTCTGCAATTATATAGGTACAAGCCCCGACGGATAGAACTCATGACCTTCGATTGGTGAGTCGCCCCCCTTGCCAGGCAAGTTAATGCTTGTTGTGCAATTACAACTATACTTTGACAACAAAAAGAGAGATCAAATTTACCTAAACAAGAATAAAAAAGATCAATTTTTGGTCGTGCTCGTGCCGTGTTGTATAGTTGTGTGCTGGAAACAGGTCAACCTGGATGCAACTCTATCCTTTTCTTTTCTAGTGTTAAGTTGGAGCGGCAACTTTTACAGTGGCGCCCCACGCTGAGCTTTTCTGCAGTTTCGTGTATCCGCTTGCGTTTGTGTCATGCCATTTTGTGTTCATGTCGGAAGCGTGTCTATCCGGAAACAACCCAATTTGGATAGAAGCACGGGATTTCGTGTCTTATTTATGTCGGGATTGAATTTAATTTTAACGGTAATAAATAAATAATAAATGAAACGATAATCTTCATATAGACGAAGGCGATGCACAAGAAGGGTGTGATCCGACGGTTGGGAATGAGTGACGATTGTGATGCAGATGTGGACAATAGGGAGCGCCTGGAGGGAAAAAGGGCGGATCTCGAATTCCATTCTCTCTCTCTCTCGAGCGAGCGATATTCCACACTCATGTGACGCCGAGTCAGTTGTAGACGCAAGCACACACTCCCATCTCCCTGTCTCTCTGTGTGCGTGCAAATCACTCTCTTTCCCTCTCTGCGACTCGCCAACTCTCTCTGCAACTTCACTCAAAACAAAGATCGCCATCAGCGGAGGAAGAAGAAGAAGAAATGGGAGAGGTACGCATGTAGTCTCAGCGCGATTGATCGAGTTCACCGTGATTGAACCTTGATCCCTGTGCTTTTTGCTTTGTTTCCGTCTCTCTTTCTCAGGAAGAGAAGAAAGAGGGAAAAAAGGAAGAAAAGAAGGAAGAAAAGGAGGAGAAGAAGGACGAGAAGAAGAAAGAAGAAGCGAGTAACGAGATCGTTCTCAAGGTTGATATGCATTGCGAGGGATGTGCGAAGAAGGTGAAACGATCGCTCAGAGGCTTTGAAGGTTAGTATTATTTGTGAAAATGCTTGATTTTAGTGTTTTCTGTCGATTGACGCGTCTTGCTTCAGGTGTGGAGGAGATTCAGGTAGACACGAAGTCGCACAGAGTCGTCGTCAAGGGGAAAACCGCGGATCCCTTAAAGATCTTACAGAGAGTTGAGAACAAGAGCGGAAGACACGCTGAGCTCATTTCTCCGACGCTCAAGAGCCTCGAGGAAGCGAAGAAGGCGGAAGAGAAGGAAAAGGAGAAAAAGCAAGCCGTGAAGCAAGAGGAGAAGAAGGAAGAAGTTTGATCTTGAAAAAACTTGAATTTGTTGATATTTTTTCTGAAATATCTCGTTTTACTTTCTACCGTCCGTTCACTCTGCTTTGATCTTTTCCTTCTTCCAGAAGATGTTTGAAAAAGCTAAATCTTTTCGGTGGATCTTTTCTGAACCCGCTTTTTCTCGAGAAAGCCGAACTCGAACTCCAGATTTTGCATTCATTTTGCATCTGCTTTGGAAGCGAAGAAACGGATCGGAAAATAGGGAATCTCACAATCTCAATATGAATCCCTTCAAAGACTGTTGTTTCCCTTCATTCTCTCCTTCTCTCGTGCCGGAGAAGCAATTATGAACTTCAAAATATCCTGCTTTTTCTTGTTCTTACTTCAAAACTTGATATTTCTTTTCGTTTTGCTCGAGTTCTCTGATCAGGAAGTTTATTTCTTCCGTTCAATCTCTTAACCGATCGTAATACCTCTCGACGTTCATTCTTCCAAATCCTCAATTTCGAAAATCCCAATTTCTGCACGCTAAAAAGTCTCTCCGTTTTTCTCGTTATGCAGCCGGTCGTGATAACCGCTGTTCTCAACGTCCACATGCACTGCGAGAATTGCTCCCAGGAAATACGGCGGATCATCGAGAAGGTGAAAGGTAAGACACAAACCCGAGTACTCTTCCGCTTTCCCTCCGTCCATCCGCTCTTTCTCAAGGGATCTCCTCCGTCCGATCAGGCGTGGAGTCGGTGGACCCAGACCTGAAGAACAAACAGGTGACGGTAAAGGGAACATTCGACCCAGTCAGCCTCGCCGCGTACGTTCACCGGCGGACGGGGAGGCACGCGGAAATCGTGAAACAGGAGGTGGAGAAGAAAGTTGAGAACGGAAAGGAAGGGAAGGACGCGAAGGAGAAGAAGAGCAAGGGAGGTGGTGGCGAGGGGAAGGGGGAGAAGAAAGACGGCGGCGGCAGCGGCGAAAAGAAGACGGAAAAGAAGGCAGAGAAGAAGGACGAAGCAGAAGAAGAAGGCGAGACCAAATCCGAAAGCAGGAAGAGCGAAGCCCCCGTTGTTCCAAAGTACGCCATCGACTACGTTCATGCTCCACAATTCTTTAGCGACGAGAACCCTAACGCTTGCTCCATCATGTAATTCCCTCTCTGTCTCTCTCTCACAGTTTTTCCTTTCTCTTTCTCTCTGTAGAATCTACGGTGGGAATCGTAGATTTACACTAGGCGGTAGTTATGCAGGGGTGTATACGCTACCATGCGTTTGTATGAGAGACTAGTGTATGCATCTGGTTAGAAGGCCTGCTTGTAGAAGGAAAAATTTTGGTACCATGGAGTTTCGGACTCTGTTTTGATTGTTTGGTGCAATGTTATATCAGCGTCTTGTATATGGCACCGTATAATACCCATCACAGTGACTCGTAAAACTTGTAATTGCACTAAACTGCTGCATTCAGTGGGTGGGTTTTCCTAACGGAACCATGCGGCAGGGATTTGCAGGTTTTCTCAAGTGGCATTATTTAAAGCTCCACTTGCTGCAGCCAATTTCAGAATACTTGAGTATTATATTTTAAGAATCAGCGTTTTCACGTGTATTGTAAAAGTCGGCCTTTTGTCATTCTTAGTGGGTGTTTTGATTGAGGGAGGATAGAAAGAAGACGAGCTGCTCGCGTGGTTCATCTCGGGTCATGTTTCTTAGCATTGGCCACATTACATCTACGTCCATCTTATACGTGCTTGTACACCTTGGTGTCGAACAACGAACCAACGATTCGAGCACTTGGAGCCTCAGCTCAACTTCTTCAACTTGTTTTACCGCCTTCCGCAAAAGGGTTAGGATCCATAAACTTGACGAGTCCGTGTCGTGCCGTGTCTTGGTATAGTCGAGCTTATTGAGTTCGAATCTCATGTCTAAGCACGCTTGGATCCGGGGGCGTGGCTTTGGTGTTTGTGAGTTCGTACCTTGATCGGTCTTGAGCCAGACGTGGCTGTTCGGGGGCGCCTTACCCACATCTGGGGCTCAGTGAATAAGTGCAATAATGGCCCACGTGACCAGCCAGTATAGTACGCATTGATCGTTTGGTGCATGGGGAGGGTTAAGAGTCCAGAATCCACGCTGTCCATCACAAGGACGAGGGGACACGTAGTACGGATTCGTGATCGGACGTGTTACAAACTTACAAAATAAAAAATGGGGTTTCCATTTTTAAATATAAAGCGTTATTTACTTTTCGTTATTAATTTGATCCGTTTTTTCTAGTTGAAATGCGAAATTCAAGGTAATTTTAAATTTCTCCTCGTGATTCTCCCTAACCTTAAGTAATTGTAGGTGCTAAAATCACACTATTCGAATTCTAGACTAGGATACCTTTTCCTAGGGAGACGAAGTACAAAGAACGTGATACTCCAGTTAATCTTCTTACCAATTACATTTTTTGTGATATTTACTTATTAGAAAATCAAATTATTTATTTAGAGAGAGAAAGAATATAGTTCATGCACACATCATTTTATGTTTTTAAATTTCAATCATTAGATTAAATTCAAATTAGAATTTCAATAAGTACTTTTTGAAGGTACAATAAATACATGTGGTATAAGTTGCTTTTTAACTTGTCTCTACTATTGATCTTCAAAATCAGATCTTTGAGATATTTTGAAAATGTTTAAACACATATTCATGTGGACATGTACTAACCTCTCTTTATATATATATATATATATATATATATATATATATATATATATATATATGAATGTGTCACACGTACGCATCAAGTTCCATCAATAGCCACCATATATGGCTTTAATTCTCCATTATAAGAAAGGAAAAAGTGCATATTTAACCCCGGAGCAACCACCGACATATGTTCTTGATCAAGTTCAGGCTAAGGGTGTTTATGGTTCAGTTTTGGCCTAAACCTTAAACCAAGCTGCTAGTGTCGCCCCTTAACTTTTAGAGAATCGAACCAAGTCATGTTATGACCAGAACCGAACCGTTTGATTTGGTTTTGAACCATGGTTCTACTTATTTAAGGGTTTTAATAAATAAAATTTATTATACTATCGGATTATTTGGATCTACGGTCCACATTTTATATGTATATGAGGTTATAAAACCCATATATGTATATATAAATTTATAAACTTCTCTTGTCACCCATTTCCTGATCTTCTTTAGCTACCACTTTAACCACAGACTTCTCAATCACAGCCTCATCTTTATAGCGATGAACTTTTTCCTCACAAAGAAAAAGCTTTTCGTAGCCCTTGTTTCTCTTCACAGTCATCGTAGATGTCAATAGGCTTACATTTTGGGTTAGTGAGGAACACCCACCATGATGAAAACAATGACATTAGAGATTACAAACAAGATTATCCCAGAGGTTGTCAGGCACTGCTCTATAAATACAGAGCAACACACACATAGAAAATACAGTGAAAACAAAGGAAAATCTATCAGAAAAATCGGTTGTGTGGGAATCGAAAATCATACCTTAAAGCTTTCTCTATCTCTACCTTTTGTCCTCTTCTATATCATCTGTTGTGCAACTGGTTTTGATGAAAGTTGCTAAAGAAACCCGATTAACCAGTCGGAGGGTTTGGTAGTCAGACTTCATCAGATACCAATATTGGTATCAGGGTCTCGTTTATCCTTCAAAAAAGGTATGCAGATTAGTGTTTTAAGAGAAAATAATATAGAGAAAAATAAGAAGAATCTAAGAAAGGGAACACCCTCTTTTTGTCGGAAAAGACTATCGAAAACCACAGTTTGTGGCAAGAGGCAACTGAAAAATCAAAATCGCTCGGACAACTGAGACAAAAGAGAATAGACTAAACCGACAAAAGAGAAACAAAGGTCATGCTAAGGCCAAGGCCATGAAACTAGAAAAAACAAACAAACACATAGTCCAGGCCGTAAGTTTGAGAAGGGAGAACTCAGGTCGATCGAAGGAAAAACTCAAGTCAACCGAAGGAAAAACTCAAGTCAACCAAAGGAAAAACCAAGGCCAGTCGAAAGAAGAACCTAGGCCAACCGAAATGAAAACCCAAGCCGGTCAAAGGGAAAGCTAATGCCACCCAAAGGGAAAACCAAGGTAAGTAGAAGAGAGAACCCAAGCTAGTCAGAGGGAGGGCCCATGCCATGCGGAGGAGAAGTAGGAGCCTCCCGCCCCTGCCATAGAGCTCTCTCTCTTCCCTTTTATATCCTTTGGGAAACCGCCCAGCGGTTTCAAAACACCGTGGGCAAATGGTTTTGGAAAAGAACTAAAAAGTTTGTTATGCCTCTAGTTGGTTTAAAAAACTAGAAGTTGCCATAGGGTAAAATTATAAAAATATCTAGATTTTTTTGATAAAATACAATTTTACCCTCAAATGGGTGAAAAGATTGTGTTGCCGTCTTGCTGTTACAGAAATTATGGAATACTTAGAAGGAAAGTTACCTTCCTACCCTTATCCCAGAAAAAAGTTCACAGTTCTTCCACTATATTAAAAGACAAGATTGTCTTTGTCTTTTTGAAAATTTACAAATTCGGATTGAGTGACAAAATTACTGAATTGCATGGATTAGTGACGAATTTCATAAAAAACCAGATATCAAGTTTACTATTTTACCCCTAATCCTTTTTGAAAATTTACAAAACCATACATACAAATAAAATTACTAGTTTACCCTTGTTCTTTGGGAAAATTATCGATTGTAGAAATTTTTTTGAGAAAAATTATAGATTTGTTCCCAATTTGATTCTATAATAGAATAAACTTATTAAAACTCAATAATGATACTTAAAATTTACATAAAATTGGTTTTAAGTACCATGAGTTATTTTAAATTTAGTAGTTAGATATTATACATTTTGTTAGTTAAATATTTGTTATCTGTTGCTTGTTGCTTGATACATATTTTTCTGCTAGTCAGTCTAATTGATAATTTCGCAAAACACATAAAAATGAATTCAAGAATATGTTTATGTGAACTGACAAAAATAAAAAAATTAAACGGTCTAAATTTTTAAACACGAAAAAGAAGAATCCTATTGACTCTTACACTAGAAGGTGTGGAGTATATATTAGAGGAAACAATGCGTCTATCACCTCTTGATGCCATGTAGTAAGAAAAGGAAATTTATAAAACATTTATAAGAGATGACACGATAGCAAGAACAGAAATTGCTAGTGTTTGAAGACAACATAGGGTCCAGCTCCAAAGCTAACCAGAGAAGAAATAAATCAAACAAAAATTTTGACAAAAATAACAAAAAGAGCAGTGAATCTTGTAAGAAAACATAGAAAACTATTTCTTCAGTTAAGTGTTTCAATTGTGAAAAAATAGGACATTAAAAGAGGGATTACCGTAACAAAAAAAATGTTGAAAACAACTAACAACACGAACAATCGAAGAAGCAGAGTATAATTTGCATGATATCAAAATGCTTATACATCGATTGCCTAATAGCTGGTTGGTGGATTGACTAAGGAGCAACGAAACACATCTTAAAGAGCAAGGAAGGGGTAATAAATCTAAAGGAATATAAACCAAGAGAACATCATGTATACATTAGAAATAACACTTTCTCAAATGTTCTTGGAATCGGGTCCTTTAGAATTTATATACAAGGCACACTGGTTATACTAGTTGATGTATTGATCATGTTATCTATAAGAAGCAATCTGATTTCGGTCTCTGCCTTAGTAAAAAAGGGTTTTGAGGTAAGGTTTATTCCTAACAAAGGATTGTGGAAAAGCATGAGAGAGTATTTTCTCTATAAAATTTAATATAGAACATGGATTGTTGAAACTGAATATAAATGAAAGGAAAGTTCTACTTATATTGATTGTGCCTTTAATGTTGATGTGAAAATATAGCATAAACGAGTAGGACATATAAGTTTGGAAAAGTTAAGGAAATTATCGAACTTTAACTTATTACCAAAGTTTGAAGAAAACACTTTCAGCAAATGCAAAGCTTGAATCCAAGGAAAAATGACGATAAATTTTTTTCTCAAATACACAACAAGGGCAACAACCCTGTTGGAATTTATTTACACTAATTTATGTGGACCCATTAGAGTAATATCACATTAAAGAAAGGTCTGTTTTATAACCTTTATCGATTATGACTATATATATATATATATATATATATATATATATATATATATATATATATATATATATTAGCACATAAATCTAAGGTACTTAGGTATTTAAAGAATATAAGAAGGAAGTTGAAAATCAATTGGGGCATGAAATCAAAGTCTTGAGATCAAATAGAGGTGGTGAGTACATCTCTACATACTTTTTAGAATTGTGTAAAGACTGGTATTTTGAAACAAAGTACAATATCGAGGACAACTCAACAAAATAGTGTAGGTGAAAGATACAACAAGACCTTACTAAATATGACAAAGTCAATATTAATAAATGTCTCTCTACCAAGAATATTTCGAGAAGAAGCATTAAGTACAACAATGTATATACTCAATAAAGTACTATGTAAAGTTGTATTTACTACACCATATGAGATGTAGTTTGATAGAAAATTCAACCTAGATCATTATCGCTCGTGTGAAGATCCTTGATCAATTTAGAGACAAGCTAGACATTATATCATTGAGATGCATATTCATCGGATATCCTAAAGGCTCAAAGGGATATCGATTTTATCATAAAGACCACGGATTGATAGAAAGCAGAGTTATTGAATTCTTAGAAGATACTAAAAATGACATTTTTGAGAATAATGATGAATATATTGACGATCTACTATATCTAGATTATTCATCATTTGAATCCATAGAAGATCCTCTTGAATCAACCGAAACTTTAAGTAGACATAAAAGACCTAGGGTAGCACTGTCCTACTTAAAGGACTACCACACTTATCTTACACAACAAGTATGCAGTTCAATAGATTTAGATGAGTTGATTGATAACTTGACTTATCAAGAGACTATTAATTCATCTAAAGGAATAAAGTGGGATAAAGAAAAGCCAAGTCTGAGAGTTGACTGATTTGGTAAAAGGAAGAAAAGTCATAAGTTGTAAATAGGTTCTAAAAAAGAAATATAAAGTCGATGAAATAATTGACAAGTTTAAAACGAGATTGGTTGCAAAGTGATTCTTACAAAAGAATATGATAAATTATGTTGAGACATATTCTTCAATTGTGAAATTTGTATCCATAAGAATAATCCTAGCGATATCAACATATTATGATTTTGATTTACATCAGTTAGATGCAAAAATTGTTTTTCTAAAAGAAGATTTAGATGAAATTATATATATGTATCAGCTCGAAGGATAAACAATTGAATGCCAAAAAGATAAAGTAGATAGGCTAAAAAAATCCCAATAGGGCCTAAAACAATCACCTTGTCAATGGTATTTAACTTTTCTAAATGTCATTGTTGAACTTGGGTTTGTGGCACATGATCTTGATCACTGTGTATATGTATGGAACAGTGGAAGCCACTTTGTCATCTTATCATTATATGTAGATGACATATTGTTGGCTAGGAATGATAATGAGATGATTGTCAAAATCAAGTCATTGTTAAACTCAAGGTTTGAAATGAAGGATATGGGGAAAGCATCCAATATCCTAGGTATAAAGATTTTTTGAGATAGAGAATCTGATCTTTTATGTTCGAGTCAAGATATATATATATATATATTGATTATATCCTCAAAAAGTTTAAAATGAGTTAATGTAAGTCTGCATCTACACCCGTTGCAAAAAGGGTAAAACTTAGCAAGGCTTATTGTCTCGATAAAGGAGACGATAAGCCTAACATTCCTTATGCACAAGTTGTGAGTAACTTGATGTATGTTATGCTATGTAGAAGACCTGATATCAATTTTACTATTGGTCTTGTGAGTAGATATCAAGATAACCCCATATGACAACATTGGATAGCTGTAAAGAGGATTCTAAGATATTTCAAAAGAACAAAAGACTTAAAATTATGTTTTCAAGCAAATGAATTAAAAGTGGTAGGATACTCAGATGTTGACTTTCTTGGGAACAGAGATGACATCAAATCAACCTCATGACAAATATTTTTATTTGGAGGTGGAGTTGTTTCTTGAGCTTGTAAGAAATAGGGTTGTGTAGCATTGCATACACAGAAAGCTGAGCATGTGGCTTGTTGTATGCTGCAATGAGTGTCGTCTGAATAAGCTGCTTCATGTGAGATTTGATGCTAGACATAGTCGACGAGCCAATTATCATTTATTGTGACAATAATACAACAATTACTCTAATCAAGAGTGGATTTAACAACTCTAAAAGTAAGCAAATAATAGTGAAATACTCTTATACTTAAGTTAGGAGATATATTGAATATATCTTGAAGAAATTTAAAATGAGTGAATACAAGTCTTCATCTACACTCATTGTGAAAGTGGTCAAATTAAGTAAGGTTGATGGTCTTAGTGAGGAAGACAATAAACCTAATGTTCCTTATGTACAAGTTGTTGGGAGTTTGATGTATACTATGTTATGCAAAAGACCTGATATCAGCTTTGCTGTTAGTCTTGTAAGTAGATATCAAAGTAACCCTAATTGACAACATTGAATAAGTGAAAAGGAATGTAAGATATATTAAAGGAACCAAAGACTTGAAATTGTGCTTTTAAGCAAATGAATCGAAAGTGGTAGGACACTCATATATTAACTTTGTGAAGAGTAAAGATGACACAAAGCAACATCGGGACAAATATTTTGGAGGTGGAATGATTTCTTGGGCTTGCAAGAAATATGATTGTGTAGCATTGCATACACAAGAGGCTGAGTATGTGCCTTATCATATGTCTAAGTGTCATTTAGATAAGCCGTTTCATACGTGATTTGAAGCTTGATATAACCAAGGAACCAGTTGTCATTTATTGTGACAACAATGCAACAATTACTATGATTAAGAGTGAAGCTTATAACTTCAAAAGCAAGCATATAATGGTTAAATACCACTACGTTCATGATATGGTTATGAGAAATAAAATATTCATCTCATATATGTCAATTGGCGACATGTTGGTAGACCCCTAAAGGCATAAGAGATGATCTTTTGTCAAAGCATGTTACAAAATGGGTTTGAGATATATTTGATTGTTCAGTAGGTAAGAAAGCACATAATAGGTAATGATTGCAATAACAATCATACATGACATAACTTGAAAAACCCTATAAAAATGAGAGGCAAAACTAATATGTTAGATTACTTGGCTCAAATGACCAAGTGGGAGATGTAATGTAAAAATGATCATTATCGGGTTGTAAAACGTTACACAAAAGAAAATATATACATGAATAAATATATAACGTTACAAAAATTAAATTAGAAAAGTGATTTATAACGAAAAGTCCTGCCCTAAAACCCAAGAAGATACGCCGTCTATAAATATTGTACATAGAATACAAAAACGATCATTCATTTGTGTACAAAGTGAATAGAAAAACCTCTTTCTTGTGAAAGTTGTCTATAGGAAACCGTATAGAAAAACCTCTTTCTTGTGTGACCCACGTTCCGCTGCAACTCAGAGAACCTCCGGCGACGAACGGGAGTACAGCTGCCCGCACCGACATATATATTCACGTTAAGCTCTACATTGTTAAGCTGGAGAGGTTTCAGCTTTCCATGAGGAGGCCGACCGTCCCTCCGTCGCCGGCCAACACAGAGTACACCACCCCCCTCTCTCTGTTCTGTGCTATCTCCGATGACGGCGTTCTTCGAGAGTTGGCCGGCGACTCTCTTTCTCTCTCAAAAAAAAAGAAAAGAAAAGAACAGTGTAGGATTCATGCTGACCTGGACTGAACCCCATTATATATGCGGACACAGAGACATACAAATGCATCTTCATCTTGCACTTGATGTTACATGACCACACGTGTACATGACCACACGTGCACATGCATGGACAAACTCACAGAGACATGCGCACACACACACCACAAATAGATCTTCATCTTCCATCCATGTCAACTTGATGTTACATGATCACACGTGCACATGCATGCACAAACACACATACACAGAGACATTCACACGCGGACACCACACAAACACACACCACACGTGCACATGCATGCACAAATATACAGACACACATACACCACATAAAACATACACACACGCACATGCATACACCACACAAATGCATCTTCATCTTGCACCCTATGTCAACTTGATGTTACATGACCACACGTGCACATGCATGCACAAACACATAGACACACAGAGGCAAGAGCACACACATACACCTTTCATGTTGGTGTTCTCAGTTAGTTATTATAATTTCAAAAGATACACAGTCCAAGAATTGAGAACATTCAGGCCTCGCGTATTCTGTTCAATGTGAGAAGATGGTAACTGGACTTGTCATCTCTTTGCTTTTAAGTTTTGTGAAATCTGGGTCAGATCGTTCATTGGACCCGATCTGATCCGGGTCCTGCGTGGGACCCGTTTGCAGAAGCCTCATACGGTCGCCACGAAGAACCCTTCGTGGCCACCACCCGGCGGCCTGGAAATCGTCCTCCTCAGGCCGTTTTCTCGAGCACGAAAGGGATAGGGAGACAGAGTCCACGGCAGCCTTAGGAGTGAAAGCACGCTGAAAAACAAGGGTGTCTGCATGGTTTTCGCGAGGTAAGCTGCCATTATTCGTTTTCGCATTTTCCGGCTATCGTGGACCTCTTGAAGAGGAGAAAGGGGAAAGGGCAGAGGCGGGAAACGATCCTTGTGGGTCGTTGCCTGACTCATTTTGTGCCAAAAACCACGCAAACCTCTAGGCAAACCGTCACAAAATCACGCTTGATGGGGTGACTTTTGCTAGGGTAAACCGTTTGATGGTGGAGAAAGAAGAAGATTCGGCCAAAAAATACCGGTTTTAGCGACCGAAACGGCAGTGGGCAGTTGGACCGACACAGAGTGCATGGGCAGTTCAGAATTCTGATTCCGGATCGAGTCTACAGTATGCTATATTAAACGGATATAAATAAGATTTCAGAGATACACGTTATGTTTTAAAGTGTTTTGGAGTCGTTTGAGGTCCAAATTTGATGGGGTTTGAACCTTTAGGTTAGTAGTTAAATGTAGAATATTAATATTATGCTTTTATGATGATTTAGTGAATAAATCAAGGTGATTAGTAGGAACTTGTTTTATGATATTTGGATCCATATAGCGTTTCAAGTAGATGAATTTGTTTTATGCTAGATGTCGTTTTTAATTACTTTTAAGATGATGCATGAGATTGCGAAATGATTATTAACATTTTGAAATAATTATAGTGAAATAAAATTATAAATATTTTATTGAGTATATGGATGCATAGCATGAATGTGCTTATGTGCGAGTAAACCATTAATGGGTATGAATCTACTTTCTATAGTGGTGTGGGACATTGTTGGATTGTAGATGTACGTATTTGTTAATGCAATCTTGTTGGTTATCATTGTAGGTGGGTAAACCATTATCAGGTGTGGATCTAATTTCTACGGTGATATGGGACATCGTTAGATCATAGATAGTTACATCGGATAATGATAACTCGTAGTTCAGTTGAGTTGTATTGGCTACTTAATTGGTTGAGTTAGTTTTACTTGTAGTTGTATTGAGAACTCATGTAAAGTTATATGATATGTCTAGGCTGAGGACACATGAAACTAATCAACGAGAGTAAAATGTTTATGTACAATAAAACAAATTTGATACTGGATATGAATATTTGTTTTGGATATTTAAAATTGGATACGTGATGTACATATGAAGCTTGTGAGGTGGCCCCAAGTGGATTTAGGAGGTGGTTATAGATGTTGTGTGTGATATTGTTGAGATTAATTGGTTGAATGTATAACTCTACTAGTGTAGTATTTGAATATGAATATTTTGTCGTGTAGACCGGAGGGGCTAGACTTGATGAGTGAGTATTATTGTCCTCAAAGTCTTTGGCCTGAGACATTGGGGTGTGGTCGGAGGTCATATGACAGGACAGGAGGAGGGTTCGGGAGATTCTTATGATGTGATTGTGGTGGACATGATAGAGGTTTTGAGATCGAAATTAAATTTGTATTATTATTGAGTGTTTGGTTATGCATACATATTTGAAATGATGATATCGCTTAAAATGTGATATAAATTTCTTATCGCATTTTATGATTTGAAATTATGCATGTATTTAGTATGCTTCTTCTTAGAAGAGATCACATCGAACTAAGAAAACAGTTGTGGTGCTAAGATTTTATTTGAAATTTGAAGACTTAGTCAATGGAGGCATTGAGGCGTTTGGAGCGCTTCGAGAGTAGGACCTCACTTTCGCTTTTAGATGATAGGAGTAGATTGGTTCTTTATAGATTTGATTGTTATTTAATTGTATATAAATAAATAAACTTTTAATTGTCATGAATGAATGTTAAGGGTTATGTCGCCATTCAATTGTTCACAAGAAATGACTAGTCAGTCGAGCTTTAAAAATTCGTTGGTTATTGCACTAAAATTGTAAATTCCCAAGTTGTCATCATTAGTCAAAACAGAGAGATGCTATTCACATTTGTTCGAGCGCAAATTTCTCTTCAAAATCTTCGAAATCCAAATCTGTTGGACAAATTATACAGATAATAATACTTCACATGCACTTACCATGTGGAGAATCCGCTTTAAAAATTCGAAATTGGAAATTATTGCACTAAAATTGTAAATTCCCAAGTTGTCATCATTAGTCAAAACAGAGAGATGCTATTCAGGCTAGCTGGAAATCATCACAGTTCTGCAACAAGTCGGGAAATTGGTACTAATGGATCCTTCCGGTCAGATTAGGTAGCTAAAACAACAAGTGAAGCAAAAGATCTTGATGAAGATGGGATTACCATCAATCGAGCATCGTCCATGCATTATTCGTCTCCATGCTATTCAGGCTAGCTGGAAATCATCACAGTTCTGCAACAAGTCGGGAAATGGGTACTAATGGATCCTGCCGGTCAGATTAGGTAGCTAAAACACAAGTGCAGCAAAAGATCTTGATGAAGATGAGATTACCATTAATCGAGCATCGTCCATGCATTATTCGTCTCATATAACGTCCCATGTTTGGCATCACAAATCTAAATTGTTTGATTGTTTCGGACCATGGGGAGTCTATAATTTTTCACAATAATGTCGACATTAACATTAATTAAGCATAAATTACTGTTGACTAATGAGTAGAACACCGAAGCCATTTAATTGTAGTGCTCTCACTGACAAATGGAGCACGCAGTGTAGTAGTCTCGTCAAAAACAGCTCAAACGAAGAGAAGCTTTAATTTCATGCTTGTCACATGAAAAAAAAATTCAGAACGACGATGCCCTTGTCTATATACAGTCAGATTTCTCTTACTAAATTGAGAAGAAAGAGCAATAGCTCAAGGGGTTCAGCTCACAAGTTAAAAGGTCATTAGTTCGATACCCAGCGCGTGGAGTCATCACACCCGAAAGACAAAAGGAGAAAAAGAAAAGGAAAATGTAAAGTTTATCTATCTCCTTAATCTACATGAACTTCGAGAATCTAAATCTTCTATTTCCTGAGGAATCGATCTAAGGCCTTGTTTCAGATCACGACGCAAGCTATTTAGATGAGTTGACTACGTGCTCCACATTATGAATAAAATGCCAGGAACAACTCGAAACAAGAGAATAATCTCAACACAAAATGAGGCCACTGCAGGTCATGCATCTCCCAGTATAACAGCAATCACATCTGAATATTATTCCTCTGCGTGTAGTGCGTATTTAAGACGAGTGCGCATGATGTTGGGAAATGAATGGCCCTCATGCATCACGCATGGCTGCTGCATTGTGATGGCTTCATGAACTATAGATTCAGTTATTCAATTAAATTATGAAATATTAAAAGAAAAAAAAGAAGAAAAGAATGATCTAGCTCATGTCTGCCAACATGATACATGATAAGGCTATGTGAAAACAAAGAATCCATGTAGCCAACTCCATCTAGTATGAGAAAAGACTTAGTTGTTGTTGTTGTAACAAGAAATCAAATGTTACTAAAAGAATCCAAACAAATAACATTAACAATCTGGAATTTTTTAATGGTCTTTTACAAAATCAAAATTTCGTATTACAACCAACGAATTTCACTGTTCATAATTCAAATTCAATACCATTATTTCAAACACCTCACCTTCTTGCTAAGTCTAACTCACACTTCAACCTCTTCCTCTATGTTAATAATTGGGGATGAGCATATCAACACATGCTAATAGAAAAATACAACTATCTTACTGAAGTCACATACTACAAGCGTGCAAATTTAAAATATTCATGTATAAGCACAGTAATAAAAGCTAATAACAGCAACCACAATTTAGTAATTCAGCCATTAAATGCAAACACACACACACACACACATCCACATCCATACATTTATAAACACATATCATTAACTAGTTTTGATGTTAAAGCCGAGTACGATGAACCACCAAGCTAGAGGAATCGTTCGACCCTCCCCAACGACCTTGCACCAATCGTCACATTCCATGGACTCATGCTACTACACACCGACTATCAAACCGAAGAATGCCCGAGTACAAATGCAACACTTTGTAAACATAGGTTAGAACGCCCAAGGGTATCAATATTTTCTAAATACACCACATACAACATGCATGTATATAGACATCCGATTATCCTGAAACCTAAACAGTTCCAGAACAGTTCCGGTTAGAGTTCGAAACCGCCTAGAATTGGTAATTTATTAAAAATTTTCAAAAATATAGAAAATTTTCAAAAAAGACTGAAACCGATGGTTTGGAACTGCATTCCAGTTCCAGTTTGCTTTCGGTTCCGGTGTTATAAAAGGTGAAACCAGAACCGAACTGGCTGGTCCCTGGTTCAGGTTCCAGTTTCACCGGTTCTGGGTTCAACCGATTCTTGGCCCGGTTAGGTTTGAGTTGCAACCGTCGGACCGGTTAAAAACCAGAAATGTCTATAGTGATATCTTCAAATGTCACTTCAAATCTTTCATTGCATCATTGGGTCTCACAACCCATCAAAATTCGGTACCAATAAGTATTTCCAGATTATCTTAGTCAACACTCACATAATTCACCACTCATCAAATACATGCTTACTAGTATGCCCAACGAAATAGGCAATCATATTGTATACGCCCATCCACTAATTATAATATAACCCCGCAATACGATTCATCTGATATACCAAACATTCAAACACATTTCATCCCACACAATGGATTAGTACTACCAGACACCACCATTCATGAAACATGCATGTTTATAAACCATATATCAGCAAGAATCATAAACCATTCATCTGATATACCAAACATGAAGAGGTCCGTCATATCTTAATAAGTTGAAAATGCCATATGTTGTTTGATTCTCCACCATATGAAGGACCATCATATCTAGGGGTGTTCACGATCAGGTTTGGTTCGGTTTTCGGCTCAACTTTAGACCAAACTTATGAAATTGTTCATAATTTCGGGGAACGGAACCAAGCCATTGTTAGTCAAACTGAACCAAACCACACCGTGGGTTTCGGTTTGTTCGGTTCCTACCATAAGTCATTACGCTTTAAACACGCCGATATATGACACTTCTAGTGCATATAATATATGATTTCAATAAACTTAGTGAATAATAAGTTGTTCACACATTAAGTAGAACCATGAAAAGCTATTCATGTTCATAATTATGTACTAGGTGGTCGCATTTTCTGGCAGTCACACTTCCACAAAGGCACCAAAAAATGTAGCCTTAATATCTGTCCATTTATGTTGATTGGCTTGGTTATAATAGTTCCACTTCGACCTTCGAACCCTGAACCAGTGGCTTACGAAGAAAAGAAGAAGTAATGATCGGTTTTAATAAGTTCAGTCGGTTTGAATAGGTTCTCTAAACGCCCCTAATCATATCATCCTGACTGGAAGAGCAAGTGATAATAATATCTAAGCTTTTGCTTTTCTTTTCATTCTCCATGTTGGATTTGACGAAAGCTTAAGACAGTTGGCATATGCCAGTTTGTGGGTCATCCATCTGCATTGATGTTTCTACCACAGGATTTCCAGGTGATTAATTTACTGCATCTTTCTCCTTTTTGTTCCGCATTTACTCATATGCAGTATTTTGACATGAGAGAGAGAGGTTAACCAATATCACCCTTAGCTGAGCTTGTCATACATAGGGCCACCCTGAGTTGGTTCTGTAAAAACCCATTGCATGGTTGTCTCTGCATCCTCTGGATGTAACCATTATGATGAGGAGAGCAGTTTTCTTTATTGAATTAGGAATGCGCAATTTATGTGATGGTCCAAGCATATAATGATGTTTTATATCTGACCAAGGAACCACTTTAACCATGCATAGCTCAGCAGAAACAGAGGCTACTGCTGTAAAATTCTTTTGTAGTGACATTAGAAAGAGATACTTCTCCTTGAGACTTCTCTTCTTTCCTTTCTGATAAACTGCCTTCTAGAGGTGTCCCGTTCCCATCCTTTGCCATAAAATTCTGAGGGCAGGACTTCTTCCAGGGCTTACACTGTGAAGGAGTGCGCCGCTCTCGATCAACAACTCTTTTCCAAAAGAGTTTCTCAGTTTGTCGCAAGGAGCAATAGCTCACCTGGCTAGGAGCTGATCGGCTCACAAGTTGAATGTCATCAGTTCGATACCCGGGCATGTGGCTTCGGTCCCATTGTACCAAAAAAGAAGTTTCTCAGTTAGTCAGGTGTAACACCACACTAGAACAACTACAAGTCAGCAGCCTTCTTACTGGTTCAAGTTACTTTGTATATTCAGTATGACATCACCACTACCATCAGCAGCAGCAGCAGCACCATCATATGGCATCATCATGGATGTTAATCATTCATCAAATCGACTCGTTACCACTTTAACAATCTGTAAAAGTAATTTGGCATGCATATTGTTGTTGCCATGAAACAAAGCAGCCAGCTGAGATACGACGATGATGCATGGTCATGAATGGGAGAACCATGTGATCGACCAAAGAACAACCAAAATCAGAACATAATGGCTTTGCAGCAGGACTTGCAGAGATGGAAGGCGTGCATGTGATGGTGTCTGCCCTTATAGTCTCTTTCTTGATGTTTTGGCATCAATGCCTTCTTTGGCGTCTTAGTACTCATTAAACCTACTTGTGGATGCCATTTAGTTTTCATAAGCTGAATACATCTTCCTCTTGTTTGATAGGACGGCGAAGGGATTGTCTGTGGTTTTTATAAGCAGATAGAGTCCTTCTATGAATAGTTTATCCATCTGTGCATGGATGCTCTTATTTGGGCATCGTGCTTTTGCTAATGAAATCATGTTCTTAGTTTCCTATAGTGGACATTGGCTGGAATTGATTGAAACTTTAAAATGCGGTCATGAAAACACACATTTGGCTCCCATTTCACTAGAGGAATAAAGAGATTACCTTTCTATTTTATAAGAAAGATTCGTGGGCTTGGCTCACTTTTCCTCATTGCTTGTATATCTGACAAATTTGATCAAGTTGATTGTTTATTTTCGAAACAAAGGCACGATATGAAAAGAGATCCCATGTTTTTTTCGGCAGGCCTTCATGGTATAAGCCTTTGAAGAAGAGTCTCTAGTCTGTGTTTTATGACAAGCGGCATCAATCACTACAAATGAGTTCTTTAATAGGTTCGTCCGTTTCCGTTAGACGGTGTATATAGTGGTTTATTTATCAGATAAGAAAAGATTATATCATTATAGTATGCATGTAAGACATGAACTAAATTGGGCATTTTTATTGCGAATTCAACCAAGAAAACTGCTCTCCTCTTCATCAAAATAGCTACATCCAGAGGATACAGAGACAACCATGTAATAGGTTTCCACAGAAACAGAACCAACTCAGGCCGGTCCCCACTTATGACAAACTCAGTGAAGGGTTATATTGGTGACTCTCTCTCTCCTCTCTCCCCTCCCCCCCACCTCCCACACACACACACACGATTCATATCAGAATACTGCAGATGGGTAAATAAATGGAAGACAAAGGGAGAAAGATTGCAGTAAATGAATCACCTGGAATTAATTAATTGGGTATTCTAAATTTAGCAGACCAAATTAGGTGCTTTCCATCAAAACCTGGGGTCTGGACAGAAGAGGCAGTCGCCATGAATGTGATAGTTTTTGAGGACCAAGACATGACAAGTGTGTAACAACACACACACATACAAGCAGACATTACCATTTCTCCATGCTAAAATAGCTCGTTGCTACTTAGATGTATTAATCCTTGCAGTGATGGAACCGATGGTTGCCAGCTACTGCCATGCACTCAGAAGTCGAGCATAGAAAACACCAATTATTGTGCTGATTCTGCAGATACTATAGCTGGTGGCTATGCAAGACCCAACCTCAACGAATCGTTAGATGGGATCGGCGAAGGACTTGAGCGCAGATTACTCATCTAAGTGCAACTCTGCTGCAAGAGTTATTAATACAGTTTTGGTGGGATCGGATGCACTACTGTTGAAAAAATCTAAAATGATCTAACGCTGCCTCATGCGACAATCCTTCACAGAGGGGCGCAACTCACAAAAAAAGAGGGTTTGCTTGAGAAGATTGAACGCCGTGAATTTGTACTTTTTTCCAACCGCCCTGTAAATCCCACTGGTAAGTAACATTAGTGCAGAGGGATGTCCCACAAACCGCATATGCCAACCATCTTAAACTTTACGCGAAATCCAAGACGGAGAAAGAAGAAAAGCAAAAGCTTATCTATCATCACTTGCTCTTCCAGTCAGTATAATATCATTACGAGTGTTTGGAGAACCGATCCAAACGGAATGAGCGTAATAAAACCGATCCTCACCGACAGTCTGGTTTGCTTTTTTCCTTTGTATGTGCCGGTTGAGGGTTTAAAGTTAGAACCGAACCAATCCATATGCATAAATACATAAATATTAAGGTAATAATGTAGGAGAACTTACTATTTATTTGATGGGAATGCTAGAAAAATGTAATGATCTGGTATATATTCTCAATATAGTTTATTATGTGTGAACTTTTTATAATTCACTAAGTCTATTTCTCATGTGATTGATCATATGTGCTAGAAGTGTCATACCAATATGTTAAAGCGGGTCAACCTATGGTTGTGAACCGAACCAAACCAAACTGGAACCAACGCTATCGTTTGGTTCCTCAAAATTGACAACCGATTAGATCAGTTGGTGTAAGGTTGATCTTAAAACGGAAGCAAACCGGACCACAAACACCCCTAGATAGGATTGGCCAGTGCGTCTGGTGCCATGGAGAATCAAACAACATATGCCATGTTGATGGTTTCTCCAATGAGGGATCATAAGTAGTCTCTAAGATGATAAATGATTTGCATCATGATAGTTCCCATGAACTTCTTCAGTAGCTTGCTTCCATAACTGGAAAAATCCTAAACATATATAGAGTGAGAAACTTGGAACTCTGCGTTGCATGTCAAAAGAACTGCAGATATACTTCATATGAAGCCATTCAGAATGCAGCCCCGATGCATGAGGCCCATGCATCTCCCAACATCATGGACACTCATCTGAAAATTTAATTAGACATGCAACTACACCAGGATAAAATATTGAGATGTGATTGTTCTTATGCTGGGAGATGCACGGCCATCATGTATCAACCCTGAATAGTAAATGGCCTCATCTTTACATTGAGATTATTCTGTTGTTTATGTTGTTTCCTGCCATTTATGATTCCTCAAATGGAAGAAGATTGAGATTCTGCACTATAGACATGTTCATGGAGATATGCCTGATATTTTTCTTTTCAATTTAGTAAGAAAGAAAATCTGATTATAGACATGTTCATTCTCAATTAGTTTTCCAATTCACAAGCATGGAATCTATACTTTTTCCCCCCTAATTAACGCATGAAATTGAAACTTGTCTCTTTGTTTGAGCTGTTCTTGACAAAACTATTACACTGTGGGTTCCATTTGTCAGTGAGAGCATGCCGCACCCTGGGCCTGTCTGCCTCGCCTCGGAGAACCGGGCCCAGGGTGTGACAGAGCACCAAATTAAATGGCCAAATTCACCCAGTGACAGTAATTCATTCATCAACAGTGATATGTGCTTAATTGATGGTCTAAAACGATCAGACAATTTAGATTTTGTGATTCCAATCATGGCACGTCAGAGGAAAAATATAAACGATTCCGCGCACTGAGAAATAATGCATGACCCATGCTCGATTAGGAGGTAATGTGATCGTCGTCAAGATCTTTTTCTGCACTTCTTGTTTTTGCTACCTAATCTGACCGGCAAGAACTAATCCGGCCATACTTCCGTTACCACTATCACAAGAATGAATGACTACGTTATTCATTCTGTCATGAACATCCATTAGTAACCATTTCCCAACTTGTTGCAACACTCTGCTGATTTTCCGGGAGCCTGAACGGCATCATTCTGGTTCAATGAATGTTATCATCATGGAAAGTATAATCTCTATAATTTAGTGCAACAACTTCCAACTTTAAAATTTTAAAGAGGACTTTATACTCAACGTGGACATGATGTATTATCTGTATAATTTGTCCAACAGTTCTCAGTTTCCATGATTTTGAAGACAAATTTCCACTCAATAGATCACAAACTTAAAAGCGAAGTTACCATCTTCCCACATTGCCCGAAGCCTGAAAACTGCTAAATCATGGACCGTATGTGTGTGTGAAACGTCAAGTCGACATGGGATCCAAGATGAACATGCATTTGGTAAGAATACCAGGCTCTTGGTCATAACCAACTGGTCTCTTAAAAGAAGAAACTGTGAACAGCTCCTGAAAATTATTAATTGAAATTATGAAAATAATTAATCAATTAAAAAGGCAAACCATTTATGACATGGCTATCGAAGAAATCTTGTCCTTCCCATCTTGCAATTATGAAAGTGATGTTCAGACTTTAGAGTGATACATAGTGCTGCACATGAAATCCCTTGCTTTCGGGTACAACATTCAGCTTGGGATTTTCCCAACCTTGCTACTACGCAAACGAGTTATTTCTATATTGTACCAAACGTTCATGGTAATCTCTGAAGGAATCATTGTAGTTTTGGTAGGAGAAAATTGAATGAACACATTAGCTAGCAGAAAATCAACAAGCCAATCACAATGAGCAATGGCTCACCTGGCCAGGGGTTCGACTAACAAGTTGAAGGTTATGAGTTCGATATGCAGCACGTGCATCTGCCTCCAGACTCCCCATGGTACCAAAAAAAATTAAAAAGGCACAGCAGTTAAGGATATTGTGACTTCACGAATGTATCAAATTTTCAATCCAACCGTTTAATTTCATGACCATCTGCTTTTCAGGCAACAAACACACAATTCCTGGCTTTTATGTTGTGAAAAGGCAGGAAAAACAAAAGGAAAAGAAAGGAGACGACTTCTTTACATAACAAAACAGTGAGCCAATAGTGCTTCCTACCTGTGCATTTAATCGTGAGCAAATAGTGCTTCCAATCTGCATTTAATCTTCATATTTGATGCAGTTGACACTTGAACGAGGAACCTTAGCATGTTCATTGATGAGGCGGACGCTCTGTCCTTTGAACTTGAGTTTTAGTTCCATATGGGGCTCACTCTTGCAGTAGAAATAGGCACACTAATCTTCTAAGGTTGAACTCAGAAGAAATATGAAAATTTGCATCGCTTTTAACCAACATAACTAATCAACTTTTTCCATTAAAAGAAATATTGCGACCATTAGTATGGCACCCATGCTTTATTCAAAGATAGATAAACAGATTTCAACCTCAGGCTTACACTTTGTTTCCGTATAAATCTTGATATAAAAGATAAACGAAACAGTTTTACAATAGAATTTTGACATCACCATGAATGATCCTCTGGTAACATACCATTTGATTGTACTTAATATGCTGCAATAATAAAGACGTTTTCGAATGATTCGAAACCGAAAAGGAACTACAGAATTGAAAGGTTACATGATGGAGAAAAGCACAATGGAAGAAGATAATCAACAAATAAATAAGCTGTTTTCATTTGTTCAAAAGCAGCTGCCTACTCGATTTCATTGTGAATTTTACCCATTTTTCCAGCATGAAGCCTACAAAATGGATAAATGACAACAAGGAAATTGAACGAGAGCCTTGATATTTTATATTTTATCTGATATTGAACACCTATAACATTAAAGTGTTCACTGTATGGTGGTATTAGGAGTGAAAGGGCATTAAAAATATCAAGAAAATAAATTTTGGGATTAACAATAGGCACATGTAATATAATCACATGATGCATCTAAATACAACCTTATAATCTAGATTGAATTGTGGGATAGAAATATCAACTGTTCCATGTTTCTATAACATCATGAGGGGAAAAGGAGAAGCTTGCACGGTCTGCAGTGTGATTTCCTGCTATGTTCAACAGAAACCATCAATCCATATGAACTTGTTAGTGATAATGAATAACGACTTGCATTGTAAGTATAGACCTTGTGTCCCAGCAGCTTCGCTCAGTTCTTATAGATGAAGAAGGCATAAAACTAATGATTGCCACAGAAGAGTAAGATCATTTTCTTTTTCTTGTTACAGAGGACTAAGAACATTGACGGTAAGCAGGAGGTACGATGCAAGTTCTTTTCCAGGCTTACCATCAACAGCATGTTTCTTAAGCTGTTTAGACGCCTGATAATTGAAAAATAACAATACCATTACTTATTTGTGCACTTCATACAAGTCATATGAAACGGAAAACATCATCACATTATTCCTGTAGTTTACATACGCATATAACTCATATTCTGCAATCTTGAATTCAGGTCCTTTAACAACCAAGCCACTCAACAATCCAACTAAATTCGAGAACAAATAATGAACAATGGTTATGATCACACCATGACACAAAAATCAAACAGAAAAAGGGAAAGAGTTCCATCCCAAGGAAGCAGTTCATCCTTCTTCCTTCCACCTGCAAATTGGCACAAACAAAAGATTGTTACAGAGAGAGAGACCCATACATTGCAACTAATATATATAAATCCAATTAAATCATGCTCAATATGGAACCAAATAACAAAGAAACATGACCTGTGCTTCGAGACTCTGACAAAGCCTTTGCAGGGAAATGAAGCAAATCTCAACCTTGATCTCAGTATCTATGTAAAATCCCACAAGTGCTGGACTGTTATGGTCTCTTTCCACTGCTTTAGAAAAGTACTGAACCTGCAGCAATCCCTATCCCAGCACAAAAAAGTTTACAATCTCTTCTTTGTCTCTCAATTAATGCCGTGAACCCTGTGAATCATCCTTACTTGGCTGCTGCTGCTGCTGTTGAGCTCCTCTCTGCCCAATCTGATGGTAATAATTCAAAGCTTGTGAAGTAAGCACCCCAATATGGCCATCAGGGGAGAGCCCAAGTTCCAATCCAGGAAGAGACTGATTGTGGGTACCCAAGATTGAGCTCAGATTCGCACCAAGATGAGTGCTCGGCATTTCGAACCCTGGAAACCCGATTCTCGGCATAAAATTCACATTCTCAGACCCCAAATTGGATGTGGAAGGAGCAGAGGAATGCAAGAATCCAGAAGTGAGCCCACTGACACTAGGCCAAAGGCTACCAGTAGCTGAATGAGACCTCCCCACAGTCATAGCCCAATTACTCCTCCCCCCACCATGGACTAATTCATCCATCTTTTGCTGAATTCCAGCCGAAACCGAGCTGCCTTGCGCCGAGAACGAACCACCGGCAGCGGCGAGAGCAGAGGCAGGGATTGTCCCCGTACCAGTGGCTGCTATGATGGACGGCTCAGCTTGCTGCAACAACCACTGAATGGTTTCACCGTCAGATTTGTGGCCTAGCTCTCTTGTGAGTTGGAAGATCCTGGCCGCACATAAAGCAGGCATCCTAATCCTACGGCCTCGGCCGTCTACCTTGGTGTGTCTATCTTTGTTGGAGCTTCTCTTGGGGGCAAGTAGCTTCTTCCCTTCATCTTTATCGGAAACCACCATCTGAAGATCCTTGGAATTGGATTCCATCTTGTTGAGGCCGAGAGCTTGGTGGAACTTGGGGAGTTCCTGAGAGGGGGCCTTAGGATCCATTGGTGGGAAAAGAAATATGGTATTTTTTTCTAGGGAAAAGATGGTGTTCAGGGGCTAAAATATTTTGTTGGGTTTTTCTTTTCCACTTCAGAGTTTTTGTTTCTGTGCCAGCAGTGTCCTGATCATGAGGACGGAGGCAGGAGGGTTGCAAAAGAAAGTAGAAAGAAAACTGCAAGCACACACGCATATACATATAATATAGAGACAGAGAGGGCACTACCAAGCTGCTAATGAGAGAAAATGAAATTGACACGAGTGTTTCCCATTTGTATATGTGTGAGAGAGAGAGACAGAGAGGGTTGGATATAAGTTACGTGAAGAGTGAGATGACTGTAATTTCCACCCGAAGTCAGATAGTAAATGGGGAGATAAAGTGGGAGAGTAAGACCTACGGCTTTGGTTAGGTAAACTGTACGAGAGAGATGTTGATTTAATGTTAATTAAGTTGAGTTTATTAAACTCACCTGTATTAATTATAAATATTGAATTGATGTATAATTAATATATGTAAAAGTTGTAAAGTATAAAAAATCAGATGTAAGAGACTTGGTGCATGTGATGACCAAGAGCAAAGTTAAGAATGAGATAAACTCACGTTTCCTTTTATATAGTTGGTAGCTCATGAACGGTAGTTCAAAGACTTGGAAAGGAGATGATAGACCACATGTCTATGTCGAGTTGGGCTTGGGTTTAGAAATTGTTTTTAGTTTGTATTTTTGTATGAAAATCTTTTGATTTAATAGTAAAGAGTGCTTACGCGAGAACGGTTACCGGATGAAGAGGTGTGTCGCTCGTGGTGAGAGGAAGGCGAAAGTATCGGTACATACTTATAGAAGGGCGTTGATTTTTCTAACACAAGTTCATAAGAATAATTCACACGAACAAATTTTTTTCTAATTACTTCTTCTGTTTTTGTTTTTTTACAATTTTTTTATGACTTACTTTTGATATGTGAATGTTGTTGATTGAAACATGTTTATATTTATTGTATATTGGTTTATTATGTATGTAATTCTACGTATTTTATGAATAGGAGAGACTCACCAACCTCTTTTCTTTTTAAAAGAAAGTGATAAATTTACCAAATTCTCTCTCTTTTTTAGAGAACAGAAATTTTAGATTTATGACATTAACAAAGATACTGTAAGCCCTAACATTTACGTATATATATATATAAAAGAGAAAGAATGACTTTTACCCATAGAGAAAGAGGGAGAATTGCAGCCGGCTCTTCATTTTTAACTGTCTTGTGGCGATGTCACCTTTTTGACCGTTTAAAGGATTGACTGTTGAGAGAGAGAGAGAGAGAGAGAGAGAGAGAGAGAGACTTTGAACTGTCGTCCTCTATAAAATCTTTCCTACATTCCATGGATCCTCTTTCATTATTTTCCTCCACCTCCATGGATGCTGCTGCTGCCGCCATTATTGCTACCGTGCATCTGTGATCTCTCCTCCAAGCAACTTAACATCTCCACGTGGCACTCTGCCAATAGTACAGATGGTGAAAGAGTCGTAACGGTTAGCTTTGATAGCCACTGCTCGCTTTCTCCCTCTCCTTACGTTTTCCCCTTTAATCCTTTAATCCTCTCTCTCTCCAGAGGGTTACAGAGAGGCAGAGAGGCAGAAGTTGTGAAAGATCGACCTCTCAAAATTAATAAGACGGTGTTACTTCACTCACACTGGTTTTGATTTTCGTCTTCATATTATTATCTTTTTCTTATCTCTTTCCTTTTCTCTCTCCTCCGGTTAAGGAGTAAAATCTTCTTTATTTTTCTTTCGATGGTTTCAAACTGTTTATGGAAGAGTAGATTCTGACAGAATGAATCCTTTAAAAAGGAGCTGTTTGCCTGTTCTTTTCCTTTTCAGATCTAAGGCTGCATATCTTAGCCAGCATGTGGCCCGAAAATCCTAAATAATGATTCATTAATAGAAGAGATTTGTTTATACCGAGAAAGGGAAAGAGGGTGTTTCTTCAACACAATGTTCATTGTATATATATATATATATATATATATATATATATATATATATATATATATATATATATAGAGAGAGAGAGAGAGAGAGAGAGAGAGAGAGAGAGAGAGAGAGAGAGAGAGAGAGAGAGAGAGAGAGACGGCATGTAACCCTTTAAGAAACAGCCAATTCAGTGACAGGAGGATTATGACATCCCTTATCTCATGGGTCCCCGATATTATTATTCTAAGGAACTGTAGATTATTCCAAAGGTCCAAATAATTAATTACAGAATCCAAACTGGTTTTCAATTACAATCTCTCTCTCTCTCTATATATATATATATATGTATATATATATATATATATATATATATATATATATATATATATATATATATAAAGAGAGAGAAAGTGACATATGTGCATATTCAATCATACTCAAAATCCACCTAATTAAAGATCAATGTGATGAATGATGAAGATTTGAATATATTTATCTATATACATATAAAATATTGTCATGAATATACTGAAAAGGTGTATCTAACCCCACTAAACCTTTAAAAAGGAAAAATAATTGTCACATTTGAACTGAACCTGACCTGTATCAAGCCTGTTAGAATTGGGATTTGGTAACAGAAGAATAGATCCATGTAGTCATCGATACTAGAACCATATGATCCAACTCATAATTGTTGTGGAGGATGGTTTATGAAAATTTATGCTAGACGTAACCTATGTTCTAATTTTGATCCTTGAATTTTCGAATTTGAAAACATAAAAAATGTTCTTTTCTTTTTAATGTTGATCGATGCTTCCATGCAAAAATATGAAGTTTGTGCCAACAATCTTGTTTCTCCATATGTCATTTGACTCCACTTTTCTTACTCTACCTTTCTGAAAATAAGGGAAATCGTAGTAGATTCTCCTAGACTGATTTTGGGTCCTGCAGAGCATTATATCTCAAAGCAAGCACATTCGTTTATTCCTTCTCCTAGCTTTCCTTTGAGTTACAATGGGGAGGCTGAAGCGGGATGCATACAGCGGTATCGAACTCTTGACCTTTAGGTAGTGAATTGACCGTGAGTTGTTGCTCCTTGTGCATTCTCCGAACTTCGTAACCTTTTAGACCAAAAAAAGAGGATCGAGTTCTGCTAATACTCGGAGTAGCACGCACAGATGATAAAATAAAAAATCGTATAAGATGGTTGTAACACGTGGAAATACACAAAGCTTCGATAAAAGGTGTGAGAAATTAAATGGTGAAAATATTAAAAATGAAAGAAAAACCACAAAAATGTTAAAAAAACATCTATAACTTATATTGAGATAACTGTTACCATGATACACAATCCAGCTCTACGGAGACAGCATCTACGACCCATCTAGTATATCAAAAGGACTTGGTCGTTGTTGTTGTTTGACGCTATCTCTATCGTCTATCAAGAGCGATCACATAGGATGATGGTTATGAGAGAGATTGTTCATTTAATTGATCCCATCATTCATCATATATATATATATATATATACTTTCTCTTTTCATAGGTAAAGCGCTAAGGATTTGATTCTTGATTATTATTTGTTAACAAAAAAAACTTGTGACGACGTTGGGGACCTATGACCTTGACTTGACTTGACTCAGCTAACTGGATGTCCCCATGAAGCCCATATTTGTGGTCAGTTATTTGCTGTCACATTCTTTAATCTCTCGTCCATATTGGTGCCCCTATAGTTTTAATGTGATGGAGTAGAATGATTATTGCCTCAAATACAGCTCTTTATTTCTGAACCGTAAATTAGTTTTTTAAACAAAGCTTAATTAGAGCATACTAGAACCCATTTACATGAACAAATCAGAACTAAAAATGGGTATCTTCGTAACTCTAAATATAAATCAAAGCCATTAATATCATAAATTGATGTTCTTTGAACTCTTGCATATGTTGATTTGTTGAATCATACCTATACCGATGTTGCTTATTCATGTTCAACCATTACTTTTCGAGAATGACTCTCACTTCTCTTCCATCCATTTCTCAAAACCTTTAAAATTTTAAAGTATAAGCGCTTCATTGAAAAGCAATGAATATGCATGTCAAAAGTGGGTAAGATCCAACTTTCCATTGATAGTGTGATTTTCCATGTAATTGATACATTTCGCTCTTTGTTTTCTTCTTAAATGAACTATAAAATAGCAAATATATGATATACCTTTTAGCATCACACCACGAGTAAGTGTCATACAACCTATAGTAGACTGAGACCCGTAGGACGGTGGCCGCGGTGCGCACAGTGGATTGGAACGGGAAGGCCAAAGATTCATGCCTCAATTATCGAACACACGACATTTCACCTTGTGTGCCGAGTCCCCAGCTGCCATGTGAGCTATCGTTCTGAGTGCTGCATCAACTTATACAGTTATAGTACACATTAGGCCCACAGTGGTGTGATTTCTCAAGTGTTTAAATCAAATGAACGGTTATAGAACATTCAGAATATGGTAAGCTAACATAAGATAAAAATGGCAAGTTAGCATGTTGGTCTTTTATCATCATTTGCTATATATTATTCTTAACATATTTTAAATGGTTTGGCATAGTGATTTGGTTTTATATAGATTTTCATCGTTCGTCGTACAGTTCTTTCTGTGGCAAGAACAAGAACAAGAGACAAGAACAAGAACAAGAACAACAAGAACAACAACAACAAGAACAAGAACCAGAACAAGAACAAGAACAAGAAAAAAACAACAAGAACAAGAACAAGAACAAGAACAAGAACAAGAACAAGAAAGAAGAACAAGAACAAGAAGAACAAGAAGAACAAGAACAAGAAGAAGAAGAACAAGAAGAAGAACAAGAAGAAGAACAAGAACAAGAAGAACAAGAACAAGAAGAACAAGAACAAGCTTATTAAAAAATGATGTTTGTGATAAAAATGAAGATGTTAAAAGCACAAGTACATAATCAAAGAATGGACGCATACTGATATAAATAGAAAATAAATTTAGAGAGACAAATTTAACACAATTTGAGTATTTAAAAATATGTTTATAGAAAGCTATGGTGAAGTGTGAGAAAATGGACTGAAAGCACAATAGAGGTAAAACCCTCTAAACATTTCCAAGGATCAAAATGATAAAATATTTTTTTCCTTGTTAAATGTTAATATTGCACAAGATCAAGCTGAATGACGACCTATTCAGGTAGCCAAGCCAACCTAGCGTGGTGCTTGGTTTTGAGATACGTGTTGTTTTCGTGTAAAAGGGTCTAAATTACCCATGTAGCCTTGCCTACCCATTAATGAGCGGAATCTTACTTTCCCATAATTTCATCCGACCGGGTTGAATGAATAGGTTTATAATGGCTTGCAAGATTCCATGAATTTCGTCTCTTTCACTACGAAAAACAAAAGAAAGAAAGGACTCTCTTTCTCTCTCTCTAATATATATATATATATATATATTATATATATATAATATATATATATATATATATATAACAATCAAAACTATTCATCTCAAGAAATTAAAGCTTCATTCACATCTTAAAAAAGGAGACTGAAAAAAACGTGAAGCGAAGACACAAATAGTTGAGAAAAAGTGACAAGTGCATAATGTCTTTCATTACATAATCTTACATACGTATTTTTACCATTCGAAGTATGAAATCAATAATAAAGATTTGAATTAAATTATTGTTTTACTTTTATACTTTTTATTACATGAAAAATAATTTAAATCTTCACAATTGATCTCAAAATCAAATTGTAAAAATATTTTAGTAAATTTATGTAATTTAAATATTATGCGACTACTATTATTTATATATATAGGAAAACCATATCAAGCCACCTTTGACATGCTTGCTCATACCCTTATTTTTGAGTGACATAATTGTAATTTAAATTTTTAAAAAGGTTTTGAATAACTATGAAAGATATTGTTATTACACTTGCCTAAAAGCAAAGGCTAGATGGCAAAGAAGTGAGTAGAATCCAAGCAAAGACTAGATGATAAAGAAGTGAGTAGAATCCAATCACTCTTATATATATATATATATATATATATATATATATATAAAGAGAGATAGATAGATAAAGAGAGATAGATAGATGCATCTGATCTCTGACGATAAACGGTAGTCCATTACTGCAAAGGGAGACAAGTGACTTTCACCACCTTGTGACAATGACTCCAAAGTGGTTCTTTGAAAAGCATGAAGAATGAAACCGTGGACTAAGTTTTCCATTTCTATTGTAAATTTTAATTTGAGATAATTTGTTTATAACTGAAGAAAACCTCCTGCAGCCCGTTGGTGACACTTCTTTTTTTCGGTACAACGGACAGGCTTAATCCATATGCTGCAGGGATCGAAATTAAAACCTTCAACTTGTGACGAATCCCTAGCCAGGTGAGCTATTGCTCATCGTGTGCCCGTCGGCGACACTTTGTTAATCTAGGACCTTGGAGGGTCAGGCTCACCACAAGGAACCAGGCTTTCTTCGCTAGTAGAGTGGACTCATAAAACCTTCCTTTAAGGAATTCACAAATTCAAAAACAAATAAATTAAATAATTTTATAAAATATATAAGGCAAAAAGGTACAGGCAAGGTTTATTAGTCAAGCTTCACGAGCCGAGCTGAGCCAAACATAGTATGTACAGCTTGGTTAGTTTACAGCAATACAAGCAGTTCACAAACAACTCGTCTCTTTTGGCGAGCTTCATGAGTTTAGCCGAGCCGGATGTAGATCACTCATGTTCAGATCGGTTATGGTGACAAATAGAACCTAGCTGGTAATACGAGCAGCTCACTTAGTTTAAGAGTCCTCGTCGACCTTAAATTTTTGTTACAGCTAGGCAGCTTAACGTAATTAACCTCCTTTTAGTGCCTTGATAAATTTATCGCAACGTCCAACAGGGATAAACAAAAGTAAATCCAAAGCAAACCAATTGTAATGTCAATGAATCATCTTCTATTGTTTTTCAACTTGGATAGCGAAGGTGTGTGTTAGGTTGCCGACGGCGGTGCGATCAAACGCGAGATCTCGATGGGAATTGTGAAGCTAAGCATGCTTTAGTGTGATGTTAATGCACTTGGATTAGTGCCAAGAGTGGTTACTATGTACATACATGATCCGATGCGGAAGCACAGACACAATTAGACATGATCAGTTCCGGGTAAACACACTCGGTATTGATAAACATAAAGCAAGAGAAGAAGACAGAACACAAAGATTTATATGGTTCGGCGAGAGATTCATGTCCATTTCGTATCGCACCGAGAGGTTTTCAGATCGAGTCAGTTTCGTATCAATTCGAATTCAAGCCACATCAACAATGGCTTGCATCTACTACTTGAATTGAGTGTGTTTGGAAAACAGACTTGGCTAAGTTGTAATAGGAGTCGTGCGGCAAATTGCAAGCATGTTCACGAAATCGGGAAAGGAAATGAGGCGGAGTTCCTGATCTTCAAAAGTCATGAAAAAGACTGTTCCTCAACTCAAGCATTAGGATATACGATGAGCACCGGTGCGTACATCCATTAATGATAATCCATACGCAACTATATATTGACATTTAATATCATATGCACTTGTGTTTCTTTCATAATGTAAACCATCGCTATCTTATTCGAGTCGCACAGGACCTTGAATTCATTACACCAAAATTGACATATAATAATACTAGCTACAGCTACACAGCTTGTCCCTTTAAAGATAGGGATGGCAATTTCCACCCGCCCCGCAGCAGGGCAGGGCATGACAAGGAAGACCCGCATGTGGGAAGGGATAGGGTTGGGTTTAAGCTATGCCCACTCCGCTCCGCCACAATATATATATATATATATATATATATATATATATATATATATATATATATATATATATATATATATATATATATATATATATATATATATAACAATATAAAATACTATAAACATTTTATATTTTATGTAAAATATATAATTTCAAATGTTTTTTCTTTTTTAAAGTGTTTTATACTTTGAAATGGGGCAGGACAACGCAGGGTAAGGTTGTAATCAGAAAGTGAGGGGTTGGTGTGGGTCTGATCCCTCAAGACCTGTGGGGCGAACTATATAGAGGAAATTTTAGGGTGGGGAGGGTGGAGTGAAAACCCTTCCCACCCCACCCCACCCCGTTGCCATTCCTATTTAAAGGTTTCCTTACACTTTTTAAAATTATTATCATAAAATAATATTTCTCGCATTTTTTGAACTTTAATAAAACTAACAAAAAATAATTCACATACTTTAAGGAAATTATTTAAATATTTTTTTTATTGTGAAAGCAGTTGTTTTAATGCTTTTATCATTTGCTGAACTCTTTTCTTCATTTAAATTATCGTTATGCTTATGATTGACCTCTTAGTCTTAGCTGCTTGGCCTGTCTAGTTCAAAGATTTAGGTATATTTGTACTAAAATGCAACTTTTGTCAAATATTGTGGGTTTTATGTGAACATAAGAAATACATGGAGTCCTTTATAAAATTTAAGATTAGACGGGCTCAAACTTGTAAACGTAGATGAAGAATTGAAGGACGATGTAGTTAGACTCATATTAAGTATTCGAATAAATAAAAGCTGATGGATACCGATCTATGAAATGCTTTCCGTAGTTTGGTCAATACACACACTTGTTATATTATATGCTCGATCCGTAGTTGCAAATCTCAACAATCATATCTAAGGCATCGACTGTTAAGATAAAAAAAAAGTATTTGTATGAACTTTGATTCCCGCAAAAAAAGTACATGTGACCATTTTACCTCAATCAAATACCGGATGAGATTTCGAGGAATATAGTAAGCATTTAACATCACAAGGATATGATACACACCTACACCTATATATATATATATAGATAGATAGATAGATAGATAGATAGAGAGAGAGAGAGAGAGTGATTGGATCCTAACCACCGCTAACATTATCCACGTATGCACAATCATGGCTTTTGGAACAGGAGTGTAATTACAACGTCCATCTATTTCTTCAAAACTCTTAAATTTTTTAAAATTACACTTATACTACTGAAAAGCGATGAGTGAATATAATCAGGTTCTTATATGTGTGTATGTATGTATGCATGCATGTGCATGATATTTGATTATATTGTTCCAAATGACCCTTCCATAACTCAAGAAAAAAAAAGAAAAAGAAAAAAAGCAGCCAACTAGACCAATATAGACCGGGCCATGCCTGTTGATGTTGTTTGGTATGGAGGTCCTAATTGAGGGAAAACTTTCCTCTAAATTACAGGTTTGACATTCTCCGGCATGTTCAATCTTTATCCATGCATATTTAAACTGCCAACTTATGAAACCATTTGTAGTCACTAATACAATTAGATTAGTTCTTTATACGCAAACTTGGGGTTCAAAATCCTCGATAAGATGCACCCCAAGCATTAGCTCAACGGCAAGGCACTGTACGCCATTGCTATTGGTGGAGAGTTCGACTCTAAGAGGGTGCATGTGTGTGTGTGTGAGGCTTCGGCCTTTACCCAAGATGTCTTATCTATGTATATACTGTAAAGGATTCGCTCTTCTCCTAATGGTACTTCAAACACTTAGAATGATCATGATATGACCATTGTTAAGACAGTGATATGACCATTGTTTTCGGAAACCATACAATTGAGCATGTTACAGAACTTCAAATTTTGCAGACTTCAAAAATTTTGACTCTTTTTTTGATAATTTTGACACAGATCAAAAGAAATGAAGAGTAAGAATAACGAGGATAATACTTTCAGTCTAGTGAGCATGCATATAGATCTTAATTGAACCATAGCCTAAAAATAAGTGGATGCGATCATGTGAATAAAGTCTGCCCAAAGCAAGGATTGCCAAGTTAGTGCAGTGGCAATAGCTTCTAATGTAATGGATCATATGATGTCCTTTGATTTCAAAGTGGTGCTAATTCAGGTCTGACAAGTAGAACCTGATTCTTATATCAGATGCAGAGAGGCTGCCCATGATGCCGTCGGCAGTGGCAGGCTCACTCATGGGCGACAAGATGCGGTCTTCCCAAGGAAGACTGCCTTACCTGAAATTCACTCAAAATGAGCTAGCCTGGTGCACAGCCGGGATGTGGAAGTCACAACTTCCACATGACTTTATCACTTAGAATGGTGAGGTATTGCTCTTTGTGCAAATTAACATGGTTTTGGTGCGGGATTGAGAAGCTATTCTGGTTTCAGTGCACTTGAAGCCTTTTCTGGCTGGTGATCTAACATCATCGTCTACTTCGTGCAAGCCAGCACCCAACATATGCCTTCGGGCTGACGGTGCTAGGCTCTGGCCTTAGGGTTGTGCCGACTGTTAGCTCTCGACGAATCCCGTCGATCAACTAATTCACTTGGAGGGAGCACTTCAATAGATTTTGAAGACACAAAGCATCTTGTGGCAGTTGAATTGCAGAGGAATTTCATCATATTGCATGTTTTGATCCCAAAGTCAGTGGGAAAGCATGCCTCCATGTTAAGAGATTGCTTTGTGAGCCCCAAGGGTTTAGTAAAGTGGGCAAGGCTTGGCTGACACAAGGGTTTGATTTCATGTGGTCTGTCCCCTTGTGCAAGTTGCAAGCGAACCCCGTTAGCATAGACCCGGACCTGAGGGTCCTACCTTGAGGGCTTTGCATGGCATGAGGCTAAATCTCGCCTCCTGGGGTTTAGTGAGCAACAGATGGGAAATATGGACCAATGTTGTAAAAATCGTATTCTATCATACAATACAATATGATAGGTATATCATAAGTATCGATGCATGAACCAATATAACTGAGGTATATGTATTGCAAAACACTATTTATTGTACTATATTAGAGCATATAATACGATACAGTATAAGCTTAAAAAAATATGTTCTTTTTAAGATTAAGGAACTTCATTCAATTTCATCGACGATTCCAAAAGAGGTCCATTGCTTCTTCCCTTCCCTTCAATATCATATCAGAATGACTGAGCAAAGTCAATGTAACACGGATCCCAAGTGCCCAAACTGCATGCATCCACTATCGACTGATCACATTCACGTTCTGAAGGGGCTCGTCTCAGTTCTTAAATGCTCGAAAACGTATCAGGACGGGTTAGGCAGACCCATATTAGTTAGCTAGACTCGTACAAAAAAGATGTAAAAATCGATATTTAAAGGAGCAAGAAAATTGTTAGCTCATCTGGCAGGGCTGTCTCGCTTCCACTCCGAAGGTGGTGAGTTCGATTCACAGGGCATGCACATGCCCCGTGTGTTCTAGGCTTCGAAGTGCTTTCGAACTTGAAAAAGCAGATGCTCTACTGTGGTTCTCTAATTTAAATTTTAATTAGGACCCTAATGTCAAACTTAGATGCCCGACCTTCGAATATGCCATCACACCTATGTTACGAATGAGCTTAGATTGAATCATCGTGGTTGAGTCTTGGTGTTAGATTGAGTCATACACTCAAAAGATGTGACATTTGGAAAAAATCACACTTCTTGAATGTTATAGTATGAAGAAGTAACATGATCAAAGCATGATATATCTCACATTTATTATGATTGATTTTTTTTTGGTTACGATGGGAGAGCAAAGCGAGATGGATGCCACGGGGTGTCAAACCCATAACCTACAGCTCGTGAGTCGACCCCCTAGTCTGGTGAGCTATTGTGTTTTGTGCATGTGATGAATATTAATGTTTGATGCATCTAAAGATGCACTGTTCTCTTAATAGGGCCGCCCAGCAAGATGAGCTGCTTATTGTTCGCCTCATATCTGCTCATGCTAAGCTCATTCTAACTGTGCTTGACTTGTATCAATTTACTATTTATATTGGCTCCATTTATATAACATCTACACACACATATATATTAGGAAGAAGGAGAAGGGAGGAGAGAGAGAGTGATTGGATCTGCCCACAATTGATGGTGTTCACTTAACCCGATCATTGCTTTTTACCAGCATGAGTTTAATAAGTATTTTCTTTATAATTTTTCAAATACATTTACAATATTTTAAAAATTATATTGATGTTCTCGAAAAGCAATGGTTAGGCATGAGTAGATAGAGTCAGTGGTAGGCAAGATATGGTTTTCTTTTATATATATATATATATATAATTTGATCCTATCCATATTGATACTTGTTTATCTATTGTTTTTGAGTGACATGAGTATAATAAAAATATCCTTCGTATTTTTATAAAGTCATTAAAAAATTTTGAAATTACACTCATGCCACCAAAAAGTAATAGGTGAGCATGAACAAGAAGTATCAGTGTAGGTAGGATCGAGTTTTTCTATATATACATATGTATATATATATAATTGATATATAAAATAGTCATATATAAGTTGGGAGAAAAGCTAACCAGTTAGTTAAATGGGAGTACTTATCCTCAATAGATTGAGCACTTTCTTGTTATAGATCGATTCAAAAAGCTACTGTTAGATGATCAAGAATTACGGAAGAAAATAAAATGAGAACTTCATAAAGTAAATGCATGTTTCTAAGTTGAATGGCCAAGTTCATGTTTGGATGATTGATCTGGCTCACACCTCATCTTGGCATGAACAAACAAACAAGCAAATGATGGCACTGATGAAAACTATAATAGTAAAATGTATTTTTTCCACGTTAAATGACCAAGCTCATTTTTAGCCGATGATCATCTCTCTTACAACAACCAAGTATATAACTAGGCTTGCAACTCGGCTCGGTCGAGCTCGTTTCAAAGCTATATAGATCTCGGTACTTCGAAAAACAAATCAAATATCATAAAGATTGGATCGACAAACTAGCAAACATGGTATGGTGGAAACTTGATCCAAATTCGCAAAGGAAATCGGCCAAATAAAGATTGGATTTTGGTGTCCCCCAAACATTGCCTTTAGAAGGAACAAGCCTTTTGCAGTTATCATAAAGTCACAGTGGAAGGTATATTTGTTATATGAGTGCCTGACACGAGAAAGTTTAATGACACATTGTGTGACTAAGGTACCCTAGGAAAGTATCAAGAACCTCAAGTACAAAAGAAAAGAGTGCACCTTTTCAAGAGTGACAATTGGAGAGGGCATAAAGGCCACCAACCACGTAAAAGCTTTCGATGCAACTTGTAGTCTTAAGAGTCCTATAATGAAGGCACTCGAACATCAAAACAAATTAGCACAACAAGCAATAGCTCACCTACCTAATGGGTCGTCTAACAAGTATCCATCAAAGCCATCAAAACACTCAAATTTGAGATTTAAAGCCATCGGAAAAAGTACCCAACTGATGTGACGGATTTCCAAGCCGTCGAAAATAATAATTATTTCATTGTTCTTTTTATGTTTCCGATAGTTGGACTCCATGAATTGTTTTTCGATATTTCAATTATCATAATTATTTCGTTATTGATTACAAAAAGTCAAATTTGTAGCAATGTCAATTCGAAAACATGTGTATGTTTCATTGTTGATCACAACAACTCAAATTTGTACCAATGTCAATTCGAAACATGAGTATGTGTCGTTGTTGATCACAAAAAGTCAAATTTATACCGGTGTCAATTCGAAACCCGGAGTGTGCATATGGCTTTGTCTTCCTCATTGTACCAAAAGAAAAAAGCTTCAAAACAAGTTAGATTTTGGAGGATTTTAATTCATGTTTACTGCGGGCATGGGTAGAGTGAGTAAGGGTTAGAATCATACACATGAAGCTACTTTGCACCATAAGGGTCTGTTTGAATGCATGGACAAAGGCAAACTTTCGCCGGCTCATAAAGTTCCTCAACCCCCAACTCCTTGTATGTGGGTGATATCGACAAATGATGTACTCTCCATCGAACTCTGGTCCGTGGATTCAAACGCACAAGTAAGAAAAGATTTAACAGTGATGATTCCGGTCCAAGTCAAGCACCTTTCATGAACCTAAAGTTTGATCAAACCATTTGCTGCTAGAAAACCTCTTGATGTAACATATTTATTTGAGATACCCAAAAAAACAATAATCTTCACATTCTTCTAGTTAAAATTTAGAGGAAAATTTTGCAAGAATCTGCTTATATAAACAAGCCGATTCGAAAACCAGGACCAGCGGTTCGAAGCTGCTAATTCCAATTTGCCCGGACCAGCAAACCTGGTTAGGGGGTTGTCTGATAAGTTGAGGGTCATAAGTTCAATACTTGGGGCATGCACCCGGCCGCGGCCTCCCCGTGGTACCGAGAAAACTGGAATCATAGATGTTAAATACTTATTTGGTGTCATATGTATTGTAATACTTGTAGTTGGGATAACATGCATATGAGGAAACTCATGCGGCGATCGGATGGCAAATCATAGTTTAAGCTAATGATCTTGGCTTATTACTTTGGAACTTCGTAATTACAACTCTTGGCTACCATTTTCGCTTGCAATGAAACTTCTTAGTTGGTGGTTTGCTTTTTCTTTCTGGGTTGCCTTCTTGTTTTTATCAAAAGAGTAATGTTCACTAATTGATTTCAAACCAATAATGTCTCTCTCTTCTTCTTCTTTTGTACAATGGGTGGTATAAGACAAATGAACAACTTGAGTATAGAACTCATGACCTTCAAACTTGTGAGTCCATCCTACTAGCCAGATGGGTTAATTATACCTTTGAAATCTAGGTTATAGCTTGGAAAAGGGGAAGCTAAAAGTAATAATGTGAAGATGATGAAGTTATTCTCAAATAGGTGATTGAGGAGTAGTGTGTTTGTAAAGTTTTTAAACGGATAAATAAAAAAAAAGTATACCGTTTTCGATAGATCTGTTTGTAATTCGTACAAATGACTGTTCCAAATATGTCCTCAGAAAAATGCACTAAAATCCATTATTTCCTTTTTAAAAGAGTCATGTATTAGGTTCCTGAGATGTGTTTTGGATTCACAATTTGCAACCGACTTCCTTTTAAGGAGAGAGACACACATGGATGATCCAAATGGAAAGGCAAGTTCAGATTTATGGGCAATATCGATATCTGCAGAGAGAGAGAGACACATGGATGATCCAAATGGAAAGGCAAGTTGCAATATCGATATCTGCAGAGAGAGAGAGAGAGAGAGAGACGTAAAATGGGATTGCGGGAGCCTGGATGATGAGTTGCCAATCCACGGCCACATTTTGCACGCCCATGGACCATGCCGTCGCCAACCCTGCTCTCTCTCTCTCTCTCTCTCTCTCTCTCTCTCTCTCTCTATATATATATATATATATATATATATATATATATATATATATATATATATATAAAAGGAAAGCCTTGAAGCGGTGGGCGAAGAGTCGAGTCAGTCCTCTCTCTCTCTCTCTCGCTCTCTCTCTCTCTCTCTGGGGTTGGCTATGGATGGCTCATGGATGGATATGGACGTAGATGACGCATACGAGAACCTTGTTATCCGAATGAACCCACCAAGGTGAGGCTTATCTTTTACTTACTCAAGGTCTTTTCATGGTGAGAATGTGAATTCTCGCAATAATGTTCATATCCACTTGAGTTTTCGGTTTTCTTTTGTGTTCTTAAGAGATGGGTGTCAATGCGGTTGAGGAAACAAGGAGTCTTTTACGAAGCGTTTGAAGATATTTGGGATTCTATCTAATGGGTTTTGTAGTTCCATGCTCTCTATTGAATCTTTCTCTCTGAAACTGAGTGCTAACCAAACAGATTTCGGTGTTCACTCTGGTTTTGGTTCTAACTATCTTGGGAGTTCTGCAGGGTTACTATTGACAACAGTTCATGTCAAAATGCAACTTTAGTGAAGGTATTTGAGTTTTCTGCTTGTCCTGGTTTTTTGCTTTTCGAGATATTCCGAGTCGTTGAAGGGGAGATTCATATGTAGCTTAAGGTATTAGTTTGACAAAATGCGCAGGTTGAGAGTGCTAATAAGCATGGAAGTCTGCTTGAAGTTGTGCAAGTTTTGACAGATTGCAACCTTAGGATTAACAGAGCGTATATATCCTCTGATGGGGAATGGTTCATGGACGGTAAACTTGAGTTTGTGCTTTATTCACTAGAATTCTCTATAATAGGAAAACTAAAACTGTAACTCTGAGTGGTGGTTGATTGCATTTACTTCCTTTTTGTTTCCAGTGTTTCATGTCACTGACCAGGATGGCAACAAGGTCATGGATGGAGAGGTCATGAACAGAATTGAGCAGGTTAAGTGGCAGAGTTCCTTCTCTTTTTAGATTGATAATTTTCTACCACTCGACTGTAATCTTTAACCTAGGTTGGATGTACCAAGACACACGGTACGAATGTGCAACTCTGTTAGAGTATCCACTCTCCACAATAATGGTATTTCGTTCCTTTTTCTTTCTACAAACAGGGCCATTAAGAATCTCAATCTACATTCTTTCTCTATCTGTTTATGGATGTTTTTCCGGTTTTAATAGGCAAAAAGTACCATTTACCCTCTTGTACTTGGTATTCAGATTTCCCAAGTGTACTTGAATGAGGAAAACTGGCTCCCTGTCAAAAGAAGAAAAGGAAAATTGGCTGTTCTGTTTTACTTATGTTGTTTCTTCTTATAGACTGTTTTCTTTGTTCTTTTCAGTCATTGAAAAGTTGGCCTTGTAGTGTCCCATCCTTGAGGAGGTCTGTTGGTGTTCAGGCTGCTGCAAAACATACATCTATCGAGCTAACTGGAAGGGATCGACCAGGGCTGCTCTCGGAGGTTTCTGCTGTCCTGTCTGACCTGAAATGCAACGTAGTAGCTGCAGAAGTTTGGACCCATAACTCAAGAATGGCTTCCCTTGTTCATGTTACCGATGAATCAACTGGATTTCCAATCGACGACCCTGAGCGGTCGGCTATGATCAAGAAGCTGCTCAGAAATGTCCTTAGAGGTGATCGAGATAAACGCAGTGCCAAAACAGCAGTTTCAAACGGAATTACAGTTACTCATGTGGATAGGCGACTCCACCAAATCATGTATGCTGATCGCGATTATGACATATATGATGTGGATAATGGGTCAAGTAGTGACAAGAACAAGCTCCTTGTAACTGTTGATGATTGTGCAGATAAGGGATACACCGTTGTGAACTTGAGGTGTCCAGACCGACCAAAATTACTGTTTGATACAGTGTGCACTCTAACAGACATGCAATATGTTGTTTTCCATGCAACTGTCATTGCTGAAGGCTCAGAAGCACTTCAGGTATCCATCCATTTATTTTGCTACAATTATGCCATTTATCTTCTATCAAATCATCTAACCTGCTTTTATATATTTAATACTTCTGAGAGACTAACATTGTTTGTGAAATAGAAAGAAATCGATTGGAATCTCTTTTGTAATATATCACCAAAAGTTGGCATTAATCTCTCAACTCATATTGAATCTGCCGTTTGGTATCCTGCTACTAGGGAAACAGTAGAGAAGCATGCAGCATAACTGCAATTATTAGTTGTTTTCTAAGTTTATCTCTATTTCTGCTGGTAGTGAATCTAAATGACCTCTAAAATCAATAAATTAACTTTTATTCATTCATATCAGGAATACTATATTAGACACTTAGATGGGTGCACTGTTAGCTCAGAAGCAGAGAGGCAAAGACTGATACGTTGCTTGGAGGCAGCCATTCGAAGGAGAAGTTCTGAGGTACGCATACCTTTGTTAAACAGGCTAACTTGGAAAGCATAGCTCTGTAGATGGGTGGAAATATTTTCTTCATCTAATTTGTATAAGTTATGCAGGGATTGAGACTTGAATTGTGCGGCGAAGATCGGATAGGACTTCTGTCAGATGTAACACGAATTTTCCGAGAAAACGGCCTAACAGTCACTCGGGCAGAGGTGACGACGCAAGGTTCACAAGCTGTAAATGTGTTTTATGTTAAGGATGCATCTGGAAACCCTGTGAAGAGCCAAACCATCGATTCGGTTCGGCAGGAAATAGGCCAGACGATACAAGTGAAAGACAGCACTGACTCGAAATTCCAATCACAAGGAAGTGCAAAGTTTTCCTTGGGAGATCTCTTCAAATCAAGTTCAGAGAGGTTTCTCTACAATTTGGGTCTGATAAAGTCATACTCCTAATCTCTCTCTCTCTCTCTCTCTCTCTCTCTCTCTCTCTCTCTGTGTGTGTGTGTGTGTGTGTGTGTCTGTGTGTGGCCATGTAATTTTTCATGTGGAGAATCAGGGTCTTGTTGGTCACATGGTCATCCTTGCTTGGATGATGTACATCTGTGAATTGAAAAATTCGATGTACACATAATCCATCCAGGTTTTCCATGCCTTACCTTTTGACCTATTATTTCTCATAAAGTAGAATCTATGTATATAAAGGATTTTTGAGTTGCTGTTGAAAATCTCCTTGCTGTATCGTTTCAACATCAATGGCGTAGATGCATGTTAATCCAGCAAAGTCTGCAAAATTGGGCAAGTAGAGCTCCTCCCTTGGCTGTTAATTGGGACCAGTGCACATTGAAGACTGGCTGGCCCCAATGGAACTTGGTCAAACTCGACGCAACTCAACTCCACTTGCATTTAGGAACAGTATGCTGTAAATTTAAAATGTTTCTACATCACCAACCTTGGTTGGTTCAAGTGGTTCACCACTTGCTCCCCTTAAGCAAAGATCTCGAGTTTGAGCCTTGTGAACAGAGAGAACCAATGGTAGGAGAGCTTTACCTAAGGTGACTTAGCTTAAAGTTAAGTTGTTGGAAGGGTATTTGATTATGAGGTCAAGCGTGGAGAACTGTCATTGTCAATGATCTTATAATAGTTTCTCGTAGTCTAATACCCTTTGAGCTCTGATATTGGTGGTGTACTTCACCAGGAAAGTTGTTTGTACATACAAAATGAGCTCTGGGGCGAACCTTTTGTGATGGAAGGGAAGATAACTTAGATGATACAGGGCTCGGTTCAACCATGATCGTTTGATGCCCAAACACATACAGTGTTCACCCAGTTCGGAACACGAATCGGACCGCATTTTTTACGACTCGGACGTCAGACGGCTGTTTGTGGTGTTCACAGAGAAGCACGTGCAAAGGTGGCGACGTCACGTGACCCAGGAATCCCGAAGACGATTCTGTCTGCGACTCTGGCTCTTTCTCTTCTGCGACAACGACCACGCTGACGAGATTCTGCCAATTTATCTGAAATAAAGACTTCTCAAAATTTCCTGAAAATATATTTATCAAAATATTAAAAAAATAAGTTGTTCCAGTTGACCAAAGCTCCTCTTGAAAAAACAGACGGTTTTTAAGATGGCGAAAGGCCTTAAAAGCCGAGCTTAAGTTGCTGGGTAATAGATCGAGCTGAAGTCGAGCCTAAAAGATCGAAACTTGATAGAGCTTTAAATTGCTTGTGTGAAGTTCTTCAGCCTTCCCTTTTATCAATTAATTAATCCATGAATCTATTTTGAATGATCCTCTCACAAGGTCTTTTTTTCTGGAGTCTTGAATTATTTTCCACCACCATTGATCTTCAAACCCCCATTCGTTGCGTGATGGTTCGTTCATCGACCCCCTGAGCATTTCCCTTTAATGAAACTCTCTCACAAAATTTTCCGTTTCTTCTTGGGATAGGCAAGATGGGGTTCGACGGACCCCTCCCTGCAAATACATCTCAAAAAACTTAAGTCGAAAGAGTCCAGTCTGGTGGTTTGTCCTTTCAATAGGCTTGTTTCGTAACGCTACCTCAAAACCTAGCCCTAACCCGCTAATAGAAGCTGCATTAGTATGTCACTCACATCTTTAGGAACCCATTAACACCCTCCTTCAAGTTTGCTGAACATCAATTGACAGGACTTGTCCACCTTCTACTGACTTGTTCGCCCCTGCAATGCCGAGACTACCTCCAAAACATTCCGACTTGATTTGATGATGATTCTATGGTGATCATGGCCAATGACGGACTTAAGATTTTTTTTAAGGTGAGACACTTGTATTTTGGATGAGAGACATCACTTGTATTTCACGTTCCAACCCAAGATTTTTTCAAATTTCAAATAAAATTAACCATCCTCCCCTCGAACTAAAGTGAGTCCCCTCACGGAGAAATTAGCTATCGTTTTACAAAAAGTAAAATACACAGTATAGACTGTACAAGCGAATTATGTTGTATGGAATTTCTCTGCAGAACCCATTTGATGAAAAACGATGCTTAGAGCTAGATTCCCGATCACATGCACATGTTCATGGATCCATGAAAGTATATTCCTTTATGTATAATATTATTTTCATACTTATGCACGCGAAATAAAAGTAAAGCCTTTTGTTAATATATCTTGGCAGGATTTCTGTCTTACCACACATTTGGAGAATTTCATGGTGGTCATTGCATGTCGTCTCTCTCAATGCTTTAAAAGTTCACTGAAAGTTGCACACACACCCCAATACAGGTAGACAACTTTCCCGAGTAAAAACCAGAGATTGATACAACATATCGGATTGAGTTTTTCATGATAAGAAAGAAGTAACAATAGAATTGAACTAAGAAACAACGGAAAGGCTTCAACCCTGTGACTCCTCCCCCAATATAAGCATCTCCTTCGTCTCATGTCCGAGACATAACTTGCATGAATGTGTCATCAAGGAGCTCATGTTTATGAAGCTTAACTGACTTGTTTCTCCTAATGATGCTTCATGTCTGGCTTACAGGAATACCATATCATACATAATGGATGGATTTCCTATAAGCTCCATAGCCAGGAGAACAAAATCCGGTTCCACAAGCAGCCATAGAGAGGAGAAAATCGGAGGTAAGTTCATCCGGAAACCATTCAAGGGAGAAGGTGGTTGAGGTCGGCGGCTTCTTGTTGTGCAGGGACGGACACGGAAACAAGCACGGACGACTAAGTAGGACTTCTTTCCAATACCGCAAAGATATCCCATCAAAGGGCAGAGCACAAGCAAGGACGTCAAAGCATTGGACACCTATGCCCGAGATGTACCCGGCAACCCTGTCGATAGCAAGATCATAGAATCATTACATTAGCAGAGATCACAAGCAAGGACGTCAAAGCATCACACCCATGTCCAAGATGTACCCAGCAACCCTATTGATAGGAAGATAATAGAATCATTACATTATCAGCTAAGGCCAAACGGTTTTAACAGTGTAGCACAGTGCTGTTGTCCCTCCGACTACACCAGCCCTCTCTCTCTCTCTCACACACACACAGCACCATCATCATCATCTTTAAAATCTCAGTCGAGCCAGTTGCATCCATTGTCTATCCTCCGCTAGTATACACCTTTTACAATTAATGACTATAAGCCAGTTCTCATGAATCTATTCACGTTTCTGTGTGCCGCAAATGTATTGCTGGTATATGTTGATTGAGAATCTCAAGAGGTTTTGGGATGCATGATACAACTGTGGGAGACAACCAAACAAGAAAGGAAGCTTAATTCGGTCTTCCTACTTAATGAACAAGAATGAACTCCTGCCAAAATCGAATTGGTGGTTATTGCATAAGAAATAATCTAGAACCCCAACAACTTCCTCTTCCAATGAGGAAACATAAGAACAAAATTGGCTAAAAGAGTGATGATTTTGTGGCATCGAGTTAATAATACAAAGTATGCAGTTGTTTCTATTTGGCAGCCATGAATTTTCTCCCTAGGCCAATGGTGTGAACAAAACTGCAGAACATAGACTTGTCAAAATTTTATCAGTTCAGGTATCAGAGGAATTACCATTTATTCCTGTCATCCTTTCCATTAGGGTTCTTCACCCCACAGCTGTCATGTCTTATAACCAGCTGAGAGAAGGCATCCAGACAGATCAAGAACTAGACATTTTGATAATTACTCTTCATGGATTCTCAGAATGCCACTCAATCATATTTAGGACATGGTAATAATAGTGGATTGCTATTATTATTCACGTTAAAATAGATTTCCCACATCTAAAATAACTTAAATGATTCGTTATTTACCAAAGTTCGCACACAGAACTTGGCAGACTTACTAAGTGATGTGTCTTTGGGGGAAAAGACTAGGAAATGCCTGGTTGTACATATTTAGGAAACGCTATTCCCAGCTTATTTCAACTTAAAATGACACAGAAATTGGGAAAAGAAAAATAAACAGGAAGGGACAAAAGTCTCTTTTCTTTTAGAAAAAGAAAGGAGGAATCCTTGAGTAGTCAGCGAGAGCTTACATACCCGTCAAATTCAAGGGTTTAACATGGGTCGGGTTATTCCCTCTCAAAGCACCAGAGGCTAAATTCTTCTGCAAAATATCAAGATGCATCGAGAGAACTGAATCTTCTACGTATTGCATGCAGGCGTACTCCTTGTCCATGATAAACTCCAACTCCTCAAAATGCTTGACCTTGAACTCAATTTTCCTCATCTGTGGTTTGTTCATAACAAATAAAGCAGATCCCTTAGTGGAATACTAAGACACCTTAAAAATGTCTGTATGCATAACACACACACACACACACAGACAGACCTGTGTGTCAATGATCATTGAGACTAAATGTTCTATCTCCCTGTCTTCTTGATCAGCAAGTAACTTTGCATTAGCAGCTGCTGCCCCAAGAGCAGTAGCAACAGCAGCTCGCATATGTAACATGGATGAACCAGCCTTTTCATCAGAACTTGGCACAAACGTGTCTGTAAGATCATGGTGACACATCAGATAAACAAACAAAGAAGGGTCAGCGTGAAGGTCTTCTGACAACAATAAAGCAGATACGGCATGAAATAGAAAGTAGCCGTAGCTACTGATAGCAATTAATCACCAACTCAATCAACTCTAGCACAGAATATCCAGCAAGGAACTACAGCAGCAAATATGAAGGGTTATTCCTTGCCTGGCTACAATGATGTTACTACCAGAAAACTTTAAATATTGGCACTATGATTTTCCTCTAAGTGTAACATAATCATGTTTGATAATTCAATAAACTTATAGGAATCAAACAACAGAAGTTACCTGATTGTTTCTCCCTTTCTCCCATTTCAAATGTGTCATCGGATTTAACTCTGGAATTCAAAGCTAGTCAGTGTCAACAGATAATTAACCTTTGATAGTTAATCTTTAATGAAAGGAGCATCAGAAAAGAAAATGAACCTTGTCAACCCCAGCCAACCATTAGAACCAAAGTCGTCAGTTGTTTTCTCCACGTCAGTGTCAAACAACATCTTTGCAGATGGGCGCTCTTCACAGAGAGATGCAATAGCAGCCTCAGCGGCAGCAACTGCTACAAAAGGACTAACCATTGTGGATAAAGAAGCAACCTGTCACAATGGTAGAATTCATAAGCTTTCAGTTAAGAAATGGGTCATTCTCCCAGAATACCTCTTGACCTCTTATAATGTAATATTGACTAGAAAGTCCTGGTCCACTGGCAATCTCCTGTGTTCTAATATGTGGAATTACAAGTGGATGAAAACCTATGTCACACGGGTGCGGGTGTGGACACGGGTGAGGGTGCGGGATACGGCAAATTTCAAAAATTTTGGGTGCGGCAACACAGCTAGGGTATATAATATTCAAGCTACAACAAGTGAGACATCAATTAACATAAGTATATGACAATAGCAAGTACACAACTTTATATTAAAGCAAAACACATAAATGATAAACAACTACTAATTTCATCATAATACACAAATCAATCTTCACTATCTGGACTCATTTATCCAAAAAGACCCAAACTTCAAAATCGATACCAGATTTTGAAGCGTGGAATATCCACACAAAAGGAAGTGAAAAAGGTCCACGTTGAGATATTTTTCTATGTTCATTGATGGAGTTTCATGGGAGATGATGGAAGACAAGCTCAAGGAGCATTTTGGAAACTATGGTGAGGTAACTCAGGTGGTCATCATGGGAGATAAGGTCACGACTCGACTAAGAGTCTTCGGTTTCATCGTCTTCACGGATTACTCCCTCTTTTATCGGGTTCTACAGGATAAATACACCATAGACGGTAGAACCGTGAGTTACAAAAAAAAATTGTTTTTTTTTTCATGCCGTTGTGACACGGTGTCGGTGTCGCACCCGTGTCGAGGTCGACACTCCACCTCTTAGAAGTGTATGTGTGACTTAGATGAAAACTACATTCAAGGCTATTAGTAACTTGACAACTCACAAAGCCTGGTCAGACAAGCTGCAGCTGCAGAGCCGAAACTTGCATAGAAGCTAAGTATCATAGAAAAGCAAAACAAATAGTTTACCTGTCTAACTAATGAAGCTCCTGCATCAGCTAGTGGGAATAGGCGGCGTCTTTTGACAGGATGCATTTCAACACTTTCTGCAGGCGTTGTCTCGGAGTTAGCAGGATGCTCACCCTTCTGATCTTCATTCTGAGTAACTTCATTAGCAGCCAACGTTCCCTTGATATCAGCAGTCCTGTTGTTAGTTCTACCATTGAGGTGGCCCAACATGTGGTCTCCAGATGGGAGCTCTATGAGTTTCAAAATGCAATCGTGTCTACTTTTAGTTTTAACATAACTTGCAACTTGCTCCCAATCATCCCCGTACTTGATAGCCCCTTCTAAGAGAAGCTGAACTTCTACATCGGACCATGAATCAGTCAAGTCATGGCCAGTGTTGTCAGTACAATCTTTATGAAGAAAATCATTGGCAGACCTTCCATCACCATAATTCCCATTTTTGAAGCAATTCTCACAGACAACAAACCCTCCCTACAAACAAGAAACATACTAAATCAATTGTACACGATCAAAGGGCAGTAAAACAAACACCGTCTATATGCATAGAAGTCCATGTGGTGTGAGTTCTCAAAAGGTAGATGGAAGTTATAGTTCAAGGTGTAAAATTACAAAAGCAAGGCAGGAGCTCCTGTATGATCATCAATGTAATGTCATGCGATCTCATGGGAGGATGCTAATGTAGTGTGATCACATAAAAGGGTAATGTTAAAACCTCTAGCAGTAGTATCCCAAGAAATGCATGAGCCATGAAAAACTTGATGATATAATGAGAAACTGAGACTTCCAAAATCTATCCCTTCCTCCACAATATTGGTACATGCTTCCAATTTTACATTTTTTGTGTTTTAACATTTCCGTGTTTTGTGTTTATTGTATTATGTGTTTAATCATTTTGTGCGTTGATTCACCAGATACTTCTCAGAACATAATTTGATTGGCTTGCCAAGAAAACCTACAGGAAAAGATCAGCAAAGTACCAATTTATAGCAGGCTGAAGTTGCAGTGACATGCTAACTTTCTAGGAAATTCAGATCAATGACTTATCCAATAATTGTATATACTATATACTTGTGTATCAACAAAACATAGTTCATGGACCATCGGAAAGTCGAGTAAGCTCTTGCTGTTCCAGGCAATCATTAGTTCCTTAAATATCATGCGTGAAAGTATGCAAAAGTTCCAAGACCTAAAAAATTTTCCTCGTCTAAAAGTTGCATTCATTGATATCTCGATCAAATAATCTTTCAGATAGAGATATACCTTCTCGCAAATGTAATGACTTGAACGGCAATCTTCAGAACAATTTTTGCAGACTAATTCAACTGAAGAGAAACTCTCCGCTACTACATTTTCCCTTGCAGCTTTTGAATTGCTGAAAACGTCCACATAAGATGTTAAAGGTGGAAATTTGAACTTGTCATTAACCCTCTTCCCAGTGTTGCTGAATGAAGAATTCCTCGCAGCATTTAATGAAGGAATTACTCGTAAACCCAATGGTATCCCTTCTTCAACAACAACTGAAAACTGTGCCTCTTCACGGGCTTCCTTAAATCTATCAGAACTCTGAAAGTTAATCAAGCCCCAATTATCCAAGAAGTTATACACTTTGCGGATCAGACTAACGTCCCCAATAAGCATTTTCCTCAACTCTGTGAATGTGAGTCTTCTCGGAGGATCCTCCCGGTACTTGTTGATCATGAAATCCCGATATTCCTTGTATATTTTGGGAGTTCTCGAAATTGAGCTGCCATCAAAGAATTCTTTAAGGTGTTGCCGCTCAACTTCATGAATCTCATCCCACGAAAACCAACCTAAGGTTCGCAACCGAAAAGGAAAAGGTAAACACATGTTAATCCCTACAGAAGTGTGACATAGTTTAAACGATGGCGAATCGTATTTGACCTAAGGAGACAACGAAGAAGCAAATTAGAGTGGTAGTACTGATAAAAACCAATTTCACTCTACAAACAAGATTAAAAAACCATTCATGGAGCCCAAATCGCATCAATTCTGAAATTTCCAGTCCGAACTTCCCCCTCATCAATAGCAACTATAAACATCATACTTTGAACAGCATATTGCCAGTGAAACAAAACAAATTCGCGCACAAAAGGGAGCAGAAATCGTATTACAAACCAAGAAGGACGCGGAGAGCCCAAATTTTACTCCGCAAACTCCAAAAAGAGTAATTTACGGCCAATAGAAGCCATAAAGAGAAGAGATCTCTGGCTCGAGGAATCAAATAACCAAAATCTTACGGCGAAATCCCCAAAAAGAGTAATTTGGCGACCAAAAGGAAGCCCAAAACGCCAGGTGAAGCGAATATCGCTGGAGAAACAATTCAAATCTCCGCCATCCTCAGAGTGGCGCTAATAAACCGAGCAAGTAAGCCCAAGGAAACGGCACACCAAGGACTCACCCGAATAGTTGGGGATCGTGTACAACTCGCGACCCGTATCGGACGAGCCGGAAGTGGGATCAGCCTTACACTCGTGCGACGTCTGCCTTGATCCTGAACCGTCCCGGGGAGTTACGAGATCGAACGGCTCGCCTGCGTCCTGCATTCCTCTCTCCCTCTCTCTCTCCCCCCACCCCCCCTTCTCTCTCTCGGCGTCGTCTCCCACCCTAAAAGCAGAGACCCAGAGGGGACGCGGGGTTCACCCGGTCCCTTATATAGTCGGCGCGGAATATTTCTTCCACGGGCTTCCTTTAGTAGAAATTTCAAATTCCGGCATTTTGACCTTACTACCTCTCATTATCAGGTAGTTAAAGAATTCGAGGGGGTTTGGACCTCAACTCTTTTACTCCTTATTTTGTCTAAACTAGGAGTGTTCAAGAAACAGATTGTACTGAACCAAACTACTAGAACCGAATCAAAGGGGCAGTTTGGTTCCATTCCATTAGTGGTGCGGTTTGGTTTCAAAAGAAAAAAAGTTATGGTTCCGCTCTAGAGTTAAAAAGTTTGAACCGAACCGTGAGAACCAAACCATCCCATCCAACAAACACAAACACGCACATATATATAACCTAATAAAATCAAGACCTTAGATCAATAGCTCTTATGACCCACAACAACCCTTTATGTTTTTCTTTCCCAACATTTTCTCAAACACTCCTCATTTTTCTTGAACATCACTTTTTGGGATTACATATATGAGTCTAATGTAAGAATGGCATAAGCATTAATTCTTCTTATTTATTTTGTAGTGTTTTTGAAGTATGAATGCTAGAAGCTGAATTATCTTATATGTTAATACATGTTATAACTTTCTAAGTTTAGCTAACACCACATAATTTGGGCATGATGGTGTTACATAATGGTTATTTTTTATACAATAGAATTATTGTATATTAGTATAATATTAAATAGAACCATGGTTCGGAACTGAACCAAACCATGACCAAAATGGTTTGGTTTGGTTTGGTGCTATGCACTATAATGGTTTGGTTCGGTTCTCCATAAATTAAGAACTGATTTGAGGTTGTGGCTAGAACTTAACCGAACTATACCACAAAAACCCCTAGTCTAAATCAATCGTCTCCAGAAGTCGACAAGGAGCCTGACTAATCCAGTTCGAGGTGGGTCAGCCCACAGTGGTGGTAAAACTCTCCTGGAGCAGGTTTTCTCCATTCACAAGACTTGAACTCTGTACTTTCGGTTTCTAATAGCGATCTTGGTTAGGGCAGGTGGATTTGGATCTCAAAACTCTATTCTTTGAGTCAGAATCTGTTCATGTTTGCATCACCATACATGGGATTGGTGAATAAAACCGAGTCGAATTGACTCACAACAAGTGGTTTGTGATCTAAAGAATCAAATGTTAAGCTTGTGCATTAAGCTATATGAGCTGAACAATCTGAATATAAGCAAAATCTTAGTCGACAAAATGACCACGAAGAACTCTCTCCTCAAGGTCATGAAGAACTCTCCTATAATATCGAAGTTTTATATGTTGAGATCAAAATTTGTATAGAATTTAAGGGTACATACAATGGCCGCAAAGAGGTTTAGACTAATAGAAAGGAAGGTTATTAATGCTACTATCTGGTCAAGAGTTCGACCTCCACCAGCTACAGTTTGGATCCAAGCCGATATTAATTATATCTTTGAACTTCTTGCAGTGCGTTATCTCAACCCTTAAAAGGTGGTTTTCCAAGTTATATCAGTAAAAAAGAGTTCGAAGTAAACTGAAATGGAGTTTGGGCAGTCGAGTTTGATTTGCCAGAGACGGATTTAGAAATTTTCGTTACAGTTTGAGTGCGTTATCTCAACCCTGTCCTTGCACCTATTTATTTTTATGAAGGAGGGTAGGATTGACACCTGAAGAACTCAAACCCTATGCTTCGACTTGGCCGGTTCCAATCGGAACTGAACCTCAGAACGGATCAGAAACGGCTGAAACCGGACCCAAAACAGGGGAACACCAGGTTCGGTTTCAGTTTTACCTTTTATAAAACAGGAACCGATGGTTTTGAACCATTGGTTCTAGTGTTTTTTATACTTTTTAAATTTTTTAATAAAATTACAGGTTTTAGATAATTACAGACTCAAACCGGAATCGCTCTGAAAGAAGCAGTTGTAGAACCGTAATAGGAACCAGCCCGAGCCGATTCAATTACGGTTTCAGGTTCTTGTTTACCCAGAGCTTAGCTGGAGGGATTAGGTGAGCCAGAAAGAAAAATATAGTGCAAGAAATGATCAAACTGAATGATAGCAATTACAGGTCTGATTTGGATCCAGTAACGTACATCATTTACTGTAATGTAATCTTGTGGATCCTTGAACCTATAAACAAATCCCATATACACCCCCACAAAAAACATGCAAGAACTAAGGTCAAAGAAAACAATGGCTGCTCCACTCAATATCTTGCTTGTTGTTCTACTCATCCTTCCCCCCCATTCTCTGTGTTTATACTGGGTAGCCTGATTTGACTGTTTAAGCTAGCTTCCACCACCATGCACCATTTTTTTAGTATTTAAAAAGAAAACATATACAGTAGCGGCTTAGATGCAGCTAGCTTGGAACCAGGGCTAGCAGCTTTCGCTTGATACATGCATTCTTGCATATACATACATATATATATATATATATAGTGATATATGCTCAATGTTATTGATGCTTAAATCTCTTCAAATATCTCTATTGTTTGATGGGACTCTATTAGTGCATGTTGCACTTTCAGCTGACTGTTGTGTGTGACAGTTCTTGGCCAAGAATATCCAGAATAGCCGTCAACCAAACGAGGACAGGGAAGGAGGTTCAAGGAAAGCCAGAATGGGAGGTGGCAGTGATCAACAACTACTCTTGCCCGCAAGGAGATATGGACATCAAATGCACTGGCTTCTCGACGGCAGGGAGATTGAACCCAAGATTTTCCAGCCGATGACACAAGTGACTTCTTCATTCTTAACAACGGGGAACCCATCAATCCCATGGCCAATGTTACGTTCAAATATGCATGGGACACCCCCTTCGATTTCTCTGCCCCTGACTACGTGATTGGATGCCCATGCGACAATTTTACTAGATTCAGCTTCAGCTACCAATTCAGTAAATTATTGTGCAATATTATTTTCGATCAAATTGTTGGATTTAATGGTGTATTTAATGACTCTTGAGCCTAATTAAGCTCATCAAATATTAATTACATATAGTATATCATAAGTACTCTTAAAAACTTGTTTGATATAGCTTTAATAAATATGAAAGTCTAATGATATGTGTGTGAAGGGCTTATGCATGTGAATACCATGAACATTCTTTATTACCATATCGATATTGACAGTAGAAAGAAGTTGAAGTGTATTTTTTTATATAAATGGTAGCTCTTAAACCTTAATGCAAAGAGCTTAAATAGGGCATGGAAGACCACATGTGTATATCAGGTTGGGGTTCGATTTTCGGTATTCTTTTTGTATAAAAGAGTTGTAAGAATCAAATGAGTCCTTCCCATGAAAAAACGTAGAGAAGATCCGAAGAAGAGCTACTTGATCCACAGTGCATAGAAAACTGAATGGCGGCTACTCTCTCTCATGTTCTTTGTTAGTTTTCCTTCCTTGTACAAGCACGGGCTAACCTAACGAGCTTGAAGTTTTTTTTACAAGAGGAGGCTGAAGCCTAACACACATGGAATCGAACTCCCACCAACAACAACGGTGCTAGCCTGTGCAAGTTGAAGTTTCTTTTTTAAGTTCGAGAGCTACTTAGAATGCATGACTGCTTGTTTATAAAAGTTTCTAACATAATGAGATTCATCTATCTTTTCTTTTTTGTGAATCTTCAGCAATGGGCCAGTGTGCCGGAACAGATGTTATCCTGACGCAGAGGGTGACGGGGAATACTGTGCAGGGGAAGCCAGAGTATTAGGTAGCCATAGCCATGCCCATTGGCTGCCGCTGCAACATCTTCGTCAGCGTCGTCTGCGATGGCTTTAAAAACGTTGAGCCGACCCCATCAGACCTGATCCGGCACGATACCGGCAACCCTGCCTTCTGCATCGTCAGCAATGGCCTCCCTCTTCCTCCCCCACCGGACGTTCTCTCCTTCTTCTATTCCTGGGATACCCAATACAACTTCTATATTGGATCCACATTCACCAAATGCAGTTAGCCGTAGAAGATCATGAGCGACTGAGTACCAATAACGATTCATTAGATTAGTTTTTGCTCTTTTCATCAAGTCTATTACTTGGTGTAGTTGTACTTGAACCACGAAAGGACGAGTATAATATTTATGGGACCATTCATTTCTTTTCACTAATGAATCTCTGTTTTGATCTGTGGCAGCAAACGATGATTGGCGTTGTATTTAGTATTCTTCTCGATAAAATCGGGAAAAAGAAAGAAAATTTTGGACGATCTTTATGGAATCGAACATGTAGACCGAGAAGAATACACCTGCCAGAGAAGAGCAATTGAAGAATAGGTTGATTTGAAAAGGGTTGATCTTTACCGAGCTCTGTTCTTCCCTTTTCAAATCAACCTATTATTCAATTGCTCTTCTCTGGCCATACCTCCGTGTATTTACATCATGGTGAGGATGCTTCATCAAGAACGGGAATGGAGGGCAAAGGGGAGGAGGGTAACGAAACAGAGTTCATCAAAGCGGGGTTGGGAAGGAGAGGGTGAAAGCAATCACATGTGAAAAGGGTTTGATATATATAAAGAGAGAAATTAGTATATGCTAGCATAACTAGGTGTTGATAAATTCAAACAAATATTTTATGGTAGGCTTTTTAAATTTAAATTTAAAAAAATTCTAGATGTATTTTATTCACTGAGCACTTGTTAGCTTGTTTGAATTTACTAGCAAAGTATAGTATTATACCACTTTCTTCCTCTCTCTCTCTCTCTATATATATATATAGTATAATATACTTTTCATATTATATTTTTTGATATCCTTGAAAATATGAATGATTGAGTTCACATGTCTACTTTTTCCTTTTGTTACTCAAACTCCATATGTTAAAATGAAAAGTTGGCAATTTTACAATGAGCAAACAAGCATAAGAATGATAAGCATATTAGACTCATCATCTCTCTCTCATGTGTTTGTGTGTACATATAACCTCAAAAAGAATATTCTATGCATTCTCTTATTTACATAAATAATGGGAAAGAAATATAATATAGTGACATCTTTTCACAAGATAAACAATAAAGAATTATTTGGTTCTTGGGTAGTATGGCAATTCTATGAAAATAAAGAATTTAAGTAACTGGTCTAATCTCGTATGAGAAAAGGCTTAGTTATTGTATTTTTGCAGTATGAATCAAGTATTTCTTCACAATATCATTTTGAAATTTTGTCAATATCCATTTGCATATGTAAAATATGCCATAATGCCCTTAGAATTTGTGGTCAATTAAGCCTCAAGGAAAATTACCATCTACCTCGGAGAATATGTGCAGTCTTTATCAAAATGCAATTTTCCTCTAGACCCTGAGTCAAATACGTTACTAGATTGCCCGCTAGCATCAAGACATTGCTAGCAAGCAGTTGGAGTTGAGGGGATTACCGATTTTTCTATTCGGTGCTTTCCCTTCCATGAAAAAAAAAGATTGGTCTCAATATATATATATATATATATATATATATATATATATATAGAGAGAGAGAGAGAGAGAGAGAGAGAGAGAGAGAGAGAGAGAATTGCTATGTTAGTGTGGATCGTTTAATTAAAAGATGTATGGTGTAAATGAAAAAAGTAAAAAGTAAAAGTTTTTTTAAACCAAGTACAATTTTTTTACTTTTGTTTTTCTAAACTAAACCATAAGTTTGTTCAAGTCCGGATTAACATGAATGGCCTATTGACAACACACACTCTCTATATATATAAAGTAAAAAATAATGACAAAATAAGAAGATTTTATTTTAATAACACAATGATGGAGACAATTTCATCACTTACGCTGACCAAATAGTGAAGCACATCGCTTCAAATCTGAGAGATTGAGAATCAGAAGCAAAATCCAACCAAAGTAAGAAAAAATACAAGGAGGGACCGAGATTGCCTCGTGAGTGGGGCCGTTGACTGCACTGGAGGAAACGCAATGGATCAGCCTCTCCCATAAATACCTCTATTGGCCTACAACGAGAGCACAATCGCCGTCTCCCTCGATCAAGTGCGAGAACAAAGCTCGACTAAGAATGGCTACTATTACCAAGCTATTGCCTGCATTTCTCCTTCTCTCCGTCACCACCAGCGGTAACTCTCTCTCTCTCTATCTCACGCACAAAGACAAAGACACTTGTAACCGTCTCGAACATAGTACTTATTAACTCTGGTGATGGAGAAAGCGGGAGAGAAATAGAGAGCTGACGAAAAATTTCTAGATTATTGGCATGAATAATGTCCGATCTTTCAGATCATGCACCTAGTTATCCATTTTATTTTGAAAGAGAAGTTCGAGACACAGGATTATTCTTGGAAGATTATCCTGCACAATACAATATCCTGGCTTTTCCCAGCTTTTTAACAAATGCAGATGTCTCATGAGCTTCCGATTTTCCTCGGATAAATGCAGGTGACCGATCACCCATACCATACTATTGGTTTCACCAAGCACATTCAAGTTTAGGAGTACATAAAGCTCTTGAGATTTTAGGCACGCCTTACAAGTTTAGAGGTCTCCCTCGATTCAAATTTCTTCTCCAATATTATAAACTTATTGAACATGTACACACAAAGTTTGATGCTAGTGATTGCCTACCTAAACAGTCGCTTTTGTTCCTCTAATCCCTTCATTGAATTCATTGATTTTTCGTGGAGTTCTTGAAACTCTTTTGGGTTCTTCGGATTCTTCCTCTTTTGTTTTCTTCTTCTTCAAGTTCTTCTCCATTGAAGTCTATTTCTCCCTGTAACAATTAAGCAAGGACAAACCCTTAATGCTATAGTTTCCGAGTATATTTTGGTCCCTACCACCAAAAGCGGTGCACAACCACCTTGCCTTACACTAAGGCATGCCTCAAAGCTCTCACAAAGTAAGAACCATCGACTCCTGTAGTTATCCAACAACTAGTGGCGGCGGCGGTGGTGGTGGTGTCTAGTCTTGCCCATTGGCCTTGCTCGTTGACAAACCAGCTTTTCCCTCTATGGTGCATAGCGGTGCTATTATATGCTGGGCATAAGCTTCACCTGAGCATGCAACTACATCATTTTCTTCTTAAAACCATTGAATGATTTGTTCAAGTATGCAAAATTTGATCAAGTAATATCATATAAACTGCGACGTTGTCAGAAGTAGCGACGATTTAATGGTATTTGTAAAAATTCGTTGGCTAAACTTAACGTGATGCGGAGTGTGCTAAGATTTTCGACTAACAATCTCTTTTCTCAATACAACCATTTTTTCTTTTGTCGTGATATTTGAGAATCTCTATCTTGTCTTCCTCCCTTTCTTGTCTACAACGGAGAGGCCACCAAAGGCAGATGCATGCACTCAGTATCGATCTCATGACTTGCTGCTTGTCTTGTATTGATTGAGCACCATTTTTCTTTATTCTCATCTCCGTAAGTTATGCCAAAGCTGACCGATTTGGTAGTTAGGCAGCGGCCATCAAAGATCTCCCTGTTTTCATGCATGTCGGCAGGCGTGACCTGCGATCACAATTTGCAACTGACCCCTACTGATTTTAGTGTTTGAGAATAAAGGCAGACTATTTCACTTATTGCGTTTAGCTTCCTGTTGTTGTAATTTGTTTCTTCGAAGGTGCTTCTTCAGGCAACTTGCCCGAGTTACTGAACTTCCTTTTCGGATTTGCGGAGCTTAGAGTGTTTACAGTGTCTTCCTTTCGTTGTGCTTCATCCTCGCTTTTGGTATTTTTGGAGCAATGCGAAATGAATCGGGACAAAAAGAATATGTGCCTGAATATAATAAGAACATGTTTTGGTGGCTTGACTGATACGTTGGTCAGCAACTCCGTAAATCACTCTAAGCTCGTTTCCCCTTCCCCGTGATGTGATGTTTTATATGAAATCAAGCCATGATTGTCGCCTACAAGAGCTCTTGGATAAGGGAAGTTGTCAAAGGGTTTATATATTTATATTTATAAGAAATGATGATCCACATATATATAAGAAATCAAGCCATGGTTGTCGCCTACAAGAGCTCGCGGATAAGGGAAGTTGTCAAAGGTTTTATATAATATATTTATAAGAAATGATGAGGGAGTATGCATACTCCCTCATCCACACATGCGTGATGATACCCTCTTCGATCATCGTCAAATGACATGAATGAGACAGTATATTCACCCGAGTATACTCTTGGTCTCTCTTTTTATATCTTTCTATATAGAGAGAGAGAAATTAAAATATGGATTGGGTATATCCTTAAACATATATTTTTCAATATAACGGTTGAAATCTTTGCAATCAAAAAACAATTTGTATTGGATGTATTTATCAAAAACTGCAAAAAAATATCAATATATTTTTTTTTGTTTTTGAGATTTAAATTTTTACTGTTGATCTATGGTTAAATTGATATGCACATGAATTGCTCTCTCTCTCTCTCTCTCTCTCTCTCTCTCTCTCTCTCTCTCTCTCTCTATATATATATATATATATATATATATATATATATATATATATATATATATATATATATATAACAACTAAATTTGAAGAATGTCTATTTTTGTCCGAATTAGCAACTTAAAGACGGCCATCACAAACAAATATATATAACAACAAAATTTGAAGAATGTCTATTTTTGTCCGAATTAGCAACTTAAAGACGGCCATCACAAACAAAAACAATTAAGTATACCACCGACAGGGACTGATAAGAATGGTTGCTTTTGACCCAATCCACTCACCTACTTAAACTATAAACTAGAAAACGTTCAATTGTTTCGTCTAAGATATTTATTACTGGTTTTGACTACTGATTACCTTCTACAGGTGCTATACAATTCGTGTATACATGCATATACACACACATATGTGTGTATGAGAGAGAGATGACTGTGTTACACTAGAGTGTAATACAATCTACCTGGAAAATAGTAGAGCACGCCCTTTCTGTGTGTGTGTGTGTGTGTTGGCGCTCTAAATGATTTGAGGAATAAAGACAAACTCAGCCAATTTACTTATTTGCTTGCTTGCAGCTTTGGCTACGTGTGGGCGCCTCAGCGTCACTGTCACTCAAGGGCAAACTGGGGTGGTGGTGGAAGGGCAGCCAGAATGGGTTGTGGTGGTGAAGAACACATGCCACTGCACCCTTTCACATGTAAAGCTCACATGCTTTGGCTTCAGCAGCGTCAAGGATATCAACCCCAGGCTATTCAAGAGCATTTCCAACGAGCAGGATCTCTGCCTGGTCAATGACGGCAGGCCCATCGCCCCGCTCGCCACTGTCCGCTTCAAGTATGCTTGGCTGACCCCTTATGACCTCCCTTTCTTCTCAGCCCAAGCCCACTGCATATAGACGAATCGTCTATGAAGAGTTGAAGTCCATGGTCTGCTACTTTCTTTCATGAAAACTTAGTGAGTGAAGGATATATAATGGTATATCAGCATCAATAGGATGCTATTGTTCTCCTCATAGTTGAATGATGTCTTATACAAACTACAAGATGTAATTTTGACTATACTTGAGTGATCAGGATTTTGCTGCTCTATGTAAAGTTTTCTTGTTTATTTGGTTTCAATTGGGACGTCGAAGCCGGGTATGCATGCCCCAGGTTTCAAACCCATGACCTTCATCTTGTGAGTCGAGTCCCCTTACAGGTGAGTTAACACTCTGAGTGACCAAGTTCGTGGCCTGCAATGATGCTTGTGAAGATCTTACAGAGAGCATTGTATCCTACCGCTCCCCCCACACGAAAAAAGAAGCTCTATAAACATACGCTTCACTTCAACAGGAGACATTTTAAGGCTGAAACCTGGTTACCTACAATACGGCAAGGAGAAGAAGACTTACAGGGGAAAGTGACCGTGACATTAGGCCTGGTAAAGGAACCGACCTTTTCGTGGTTTCCCTCGGTTCACCTTGTTAGGAGTTCCATCAGGTTTGGTTTGTGATCTAGATGAGCCAAACATGAGCTAGGTCCTTAAGATTTAAGAGCTGAACACATAAACGGACTTAATTGGGAATGCATGATGAACTAAACGATCAAATCTTTCCATTCTACAAGAATATTTTATAAATAATTGCAAAAAGTAATAGAAATACTCAATCACTTTAAGATCATGCTGAAGAAAGTGATACAATTTGGGCATTCATCAAGATTGATGGAGTCATACCAAATGCGAAGAATGAAGTAAAAATTAATCGAAAACTGGCTATGAGACATTCAACTGAAGCACGACTAAACAGGATACTATCTTAACAGGCGGGCTGTATTTCCTGTCCAATAAGATATCTCACGCGGACGCTTCACTCTAAAGTGTTGACTTAGACGTAGGTGAGATGCCACCGTAACAGATAGAAGGGTACTCGTGTGTTATTATTTTTCAATACTTTTTGTCACATTTTATCATATATTGACCAATTTTTATCTTTCAAAGGAGAATTATATATGACAATTTTTCAGTTTTATGAGTTATCAACAATTATATAAAATGCATATAATCCATGTGGACGACCACAAAAGTGTTGGAAAGAAACAATAAAGAATGATCTAGCTTATTGGGAGTTAACTGCTAACATGGCACACGATAGAGATCTGTGGAAACAAAGAATCCATGTAGCCGACCCCGTCTAGTATGGGAAAAGGATTAGTTGTTGTTGTTGTTGTTGTTGTTGTAGCTGTTGCCTGTTCAGCACTCATTTGTTTTTCTAATTGCCATGCTTCGCACCTTTGTGACATGGATTGACTGATCAGGATGCGTTTTACATGAACAATATAGAGAAGGATCTCTAATGCATAGCATATGATATAGGCACCAAGAAGTTTCTAGTCCCCTAAACACATCTATATTTTATAATCCAAAATTGGGGTGAGGTTTCATTTAATTCCTTTTAAAGCGCTACTTTAACAAAACCATCAAAGAAGTTGCCGTAAAAGGTTCAGCCGCAGCAGCACACCCTTTCATCATAGATTAACAGAGCACATTTCATGACAAATACTAAAGAGAGAACAATATACACACACAAACAATGTGACAGTTACATACAACGTGAACATGTAGGCAAAATTTGATTCTGAAACGAAATATTCACATCTTCAGAGATTGAAAAAGATCTAACAGAATCAACTTCATAGTCCAACTTTCATTATGCCAAACACAGAGTACATTCAATTAAACTGAACGTTACTGTCTGACTTCATGATGCACTCTTGCATTTGCATGTTCCGAATTGCCGCTTGTCAGATTCGTTGTGCAGCATACTCCAACATCACTTTCCATCACTCCCTCATTTGTTTAAATGTTGTTATTTGCAGGCGCATTCGTGTCATAGGCACAGCTACTACTTATATTTCATCCATCTGCTTACTCCAACATCAGAACTAGCCAACCCTCCTGTTTCAATGTCATTATCTTACAATCATTTGTTTTGCCACTACTGCTGCTTTTCACATTTCTAGCCTTGCTGTTACCTTTTGTCGTCCTTTTGCTGCATCACTTTTATCTTCATAAAGTACAGCTTCATTTATTTCATCGGTATTGCTCCTTTCGACATCCAGTCCACTAATCTCTAATAGGGTTCCAGCATTTGTTTGAGTATTATCACTCTGAAGTGTATTTGTTCCATCGGTATTGCTGCTTATCAACTTCATCCCCCAGGCTCCATCGATACTCCCCAGCCCTCCTGCAACTGTTTCAATTTTATCGTTCTTGTGAGCATTTGTTTCATCAGAAGTGCCGATATTCATATCTGCAACCTTGTTCTTACCTTTTGGCCTCCCTCTTCTACTAACTCCATTTGTTGTCACCATACTTTTACCCTTTGATCCGCCTGTCCCACCCATTCTATCTGCCGTGGCCATACTTTTACCTTTTGGCCTGCCCCTCTTCCGCGTTCCTTCTGGCACAGCCTTTCTCTCTTGCACTTTGTTTGTCTAGTCTTAGAAACAGCAAACTTTTGCTTCAGGATTTTCAAAGAGAGCTCTCTCACTGGAATGCTGATAGCAAGCGAGACAAGCACATCTTGTAACTCATGCCATTCCAATTTCCAAGTCTTCAAAATCACCATCTTCATATACTACCCTATACCAATTTGTTTCATGGTCAAATTCTATTACTTTGCCACAATAATATTTTCTTCCTAAACAGCTTCTTAACTTCCCTTCCCTCCATCCATTTACCAAACCAATTATTCAAGTTCGATTCCACATCACTCGCCACTTCATGGTAATTAGGAGTACTCGGATCTGCACTGATAGTCGGAACCCCATTTATCACAATGTACACACACTAGAGTGAAGAGAGAAAGAGAAAGAGAGTTGGTGATCGATGCATAATTGGCCATCGTGTTTAATTTCTTGGTTTCTACGGTTCTATTGCTTCAACTACTAGTTATTTTTTATGATTCTATTGCTTCAACCACTAGTTATCACCTTCATTGGCCATCATGTTTAATTTCTCGGTTTCTACGGTTCTATTACTTCAACCACTAGTTATTTTTTTATGATTCTACTGCTTCAACCACTACCACTAGTTATCACCTTCCACAACTCTCCACTTTTCACAGCTCTCCTACTAACTAAAACTGTCCTCTACCAATAACAACAGTCACTATCACTGTGAAAACTATAAAAAATTATATTTGTATATAGAAAATGACACGATCTGGAGATCACCCAAAACATGAAATTTGCCAGCCTTAAAAAGGCAAGACCTTCCTGACACCTCAAAAACTCCATCAGGCAATGGTTCCGTTGTTGGTTCTTTGGAAGCAGACCCCATATGGCATTTGATACTTGTTTTATATCTTGGTGAGCTTCTATGGTATCTCAACCTCAATCTGCATTTCCAACACAGAAGAGACGCCTATCACTAACTAGAGTACCATTAACAATATTCCAAGTTTTCCACATCGTCATATCACCTCAAATTTCTAGTTGATTCCTAACGTGCCGTAACCAACAGAAGATCACAAATGCTAGTAGTTATACAAGAAGAGAAACTTCGGTATACTGCAGAAAACATTAGAAGGACAAGAAAACGAAAAAGAGTACACGCCAAATGCTATAAATAAATAAACGCAGGATATAGGAGCAGATGAATGTAATCCGCTAGAAGAATCGAACCCTAGTTTCATATCACGCATAGTTGCAATGTTAATCTCACTGAGGATAAATATAATCCGATATTTAAATCAAACCCTATTTCATATCAGTTGCACCAAAATCTAGTAAAGCCTATCATGGGTGTCCAAAGATAAAATGTGGGTGATGATTCAAATGGAAAGAGAAAGCGTCGCATTGCCTCCATTGTTTACTAAAGCATCAGTACTCGCGCTATCCACTGGCAACAACTAGGGTTTAAAGAGAAGCGCATCGTTTCCCCCAAGATTCAATAAAGCATCAGTACTCCGGCTATCCACCGGCAAAAGCTAGGGCTTAAAGATCGGTGGCCAGAATCAGACATCTTGAGAAATCGCCGCGACGGAGAGGACTCCTGCAGAAGGCTGGAGAACAAAATCAGCGTGGAGTCGGCCGTATCCCAAAATCCGCGGGGGACGACCTCTTCTACAACAGAAACGGACTGATGCGTTGATGGAAAATGGCACGGACACAACTTCCACTTGTGTTGTGTTCCTCCTAAACGGCTAGACAACGATCGGTTTGGAATCGGTCTGGCAGTTCAAATCGAAACCGCTGGTAACCGGAATCGACCTTAGAATCGGGAACTTCTTGATTCGGTTATGGTTATGGTTTGTGATTTTTAGAAACTGATGTAAAATTGATATGAAAATGAACGGTTTCAAATCGTTTTAGAATTAAATATTTTTCTGAAATCTCTTTCGCACTTAATGGTAGGAGTCCTAAGGGTAGAAAGCGTTGGCGGAAGTTAGATTCTTCAAAGACTGCGTGTTGTAAAAAAAAATTAACTTGATGCTCTGTTTTCCCATCAACTGTTTGGAGGGATTAAATAGCACTTTGCTTATTGCCCCTTTCCCTCTGTAAGACTGCGTGTTGTAAAAAAAAATTAACTTGATGCTCTGTTTTCCCATCAACTGTTTGGAGGGATTAAATAGCACTTTGCTTATTGCCCCTTTCCCTCTGTAAGACTGCGTGTTGTAAAAAAAAATTAACTTGATGCTCTGTTTTCCCATCAACTGTTTGGAGGGATTAAATAGCACTTTGCTTATTGCCCCTTTCCCTCTGTATGTGTATGCGTATGCGTATGCATGCTTGCAGAGCACGTACAGATACTGGCTCCACAAAATCCATTTGGGTTCAGATCAGTATAGATTTCGGTTCAAATGATCGAGTCTATATATTTGACCGAAGGAACTGCGACTTTCTAAAAGGGAAAGTTTGAACCCAACCCAAACCCAAGGGTCTATTGAATGGGCTCATGGATTCCAACTAGGGATGGCAACTGAACGGGGTGGCACTCAACCCGCACCAACACCTACCCTCTATGCCCTGCCCCGCAGGTCTTGGAGAATCAGACATGCGCTCACCCCGTGATTAATACGGCACGACTCGTCCCACCCCACTTCACCTAATAAAAAATTTTAATAAAATTTTTTATTTGATATATATTTTTTACATGAAATATAAATTTATTTATGATATTTTATATTATTAAACAAAATCTTATTTATATTTATACACATAAACATATAAAATACTTATAACAAACATATATTTTATATAAATAAATACTAATATATATTATATATATTTTGCAATGAATTTTGAGGCATAGAAACCCACCCCATACGGGATGTGGCAGAACGAGTACCCACGGGCAGAGCATGGTTGCCATCCCTAGTTCCAACCCTGATACCAAAATTGCACGGAAGGTAGTCATCCTCAACCCCCTATTCGAGCCAGTAGATTAATCCAAGTAACTACATTACAAACTCCACTAAATTTCACAAGAGACCTGACCTTTTCTCAGCTGTTATTCCTTTTTCCGTAAAGTATCTACAGAAAATTACAGATTATACACCGAAAGCAAATCATTTTGTATAGAATACCTCACATTTCGCTGCAAATGGGACTCGCCCTTTTAATTGTTTCTAATACCTACAAAAAGGATGTACAGGTGCGCCAGTGTACATAGAAGACCTGTACAATTTGCACAATACAATAAGAAACGAAAAGGAGAAGAGGAAGGCATAGCCTAACTCAATCTTCTAGGCGATGAATCTCACCCATCGTGATGCGGTTGCTCGATACCTTGAACCCTAGCAGTGCCGGGTCAATCTGCCTCCCTTTTTTCCCTTTCTTCTTGTTGCTTTGGGTCACCTGAGAAGCCATTTCCATCGTATCAGTGGTGTCCATTTCTGTCACCGGCTTCTTTAGCATGTCTATGAAAGACCTCTGAAAAGTATCCACATTGCTGTATAGCAACGACCGCCCGGAACCGGTACTTGGGTTTTTCTTGTTCGTAGCTGGATTTTCCGATGCCTGTGCCTTTGGTTGGCTTCCGGTAACCTCTCTTCCTCCATCTGGAAATAACGTGGTAGTGTCAGAAAATTTTGCTGGAATATGAATACAACTTACCATTCACAACAGCCAGACGTACCAGCTACGGAAGATTTGACACGGGAAATTTTCCCTTTGGAGGTAATTGAGGCAGGTAATTCAGGTACCACCATTTCATTTGCTGTAAAGGATTGAGAGGCGGATTGAGGTTTGAGCATGGGATCACCAGGACCTCTTCCGAGAGACGTCAACGACCTGAACCAAGCAAAATGTCTAGTTTTAGATGACAAAACATATCGAACAATGACCAAGTAGTCCTCGGTAATTTTCCAGAAATCACCCCGATAGATTTTAACTGTCAAATCTCGTGGGACCAATACAACATCCAACACGTAGAAAGGGGAGACGATTGAGGAAAAGCCACAAGATCCAAACGTAGTCTCTAAAGCACTTTTTGTGTCCATCACCAAGGGGCTAACAGTATAGACGGGACGCAAAGGTACTACCCAATTGTAGTCGAACCCAAATACGCAAGGACTTGGTGAAAGAACAAGAAATAGTCTTGTGAACCGCTAAAGCCACCAATCAACAACTCTAAGCTCCAATTCTTCTCAATTAGTATTATTAGCTCACTATTTATCAACTGACCTTCCATCCACAAAGCCCTCAGCTACACCAAGCTCTTGTTGCAGACCTGCATTCCCTCCTGTGGTACAGCAAAAAAATGTCATGCACGGAAAGCTCAAAAGTAAATGGGCATGTAAGCTATCAAGAGATGTGACGCTCAAAGAGGAGGAGATTACTCACCAGAAGTGCCAAGAGAAACCTCCCGTGCAGGAGTATGGATTATCAATTCTCCATCAATCAAAGCTGAACCTTGATCAACTTGTTGGATCCCCAACTTGTTGGGAGGCTTGATTTTAGATTCGTGCTTCTTTCCTTTCTTCTCCTCTTCTCCCTCAACATTTTCCATGTTATCAGTCAAACACTCACCAGCAAGATCCTGATGTGTGCTAAAAAAAATTACTGAAGCATCTTCAACAGCAGACAAGATATTTTCTCCTTCTACCAGAGGATGGGTCCGATGTGACTTCAGTGATGTTACTGCGCCTGCTCTATCTACTTGTTCTCTAAGGCCCTCAGGGACCAAATTCTCTGGTATCACCAGCCCATGATCGGAAGCAGGCCCTTCCACAAAAGAAACCTCTAGTCCCTCCTGCCCACCGAGAAACGTTGACGGTTGTGCCAAGGAGGCTTCACTAAAAAACCAAGAAGGCTCTTGTCCCTCTGGAGTTGAAGCAAACACACCCTCACCAATCTCCAATGGACATTCAGGATGAAGGCGCCGCCTTTGATTCAGCCGATCCATCAGCAAATGATTTGACCTTGGTTCCTCAGCAATATGATTAACTTCAGCATCCCATTGTCTCCTCTCTTTCTCAAGAAGCAACTGCTGCAGATGTGCTTCCGTCCAGCTATCAGACTGCTGCATGGGTTGTTGAACCAAACTGTTGAAAGGAAAATGCTGTTCTCGCCACTTACCATCCAAAGTATTCCTCTTCACATCATCGAAGGAACTAAGAATGGGGCGTGCGCTTGAAGGGTGAATTTCTTGGTTGAATGAACCCATGTGAGCTGCAAGTTGCAACTGAGTGTGGCGTTCTTGTAACTCTAGGCATTGAAGTTGTGCAAGCGTGTTTGCCAAGTCAACGTTCATGCCAGAAGCTGCATGTCGTACAGATGACAGTCTATCAAATGGCAGTGAATTTTGATCATATACCCCATGCTGCAGCTTCTCTTGTAGAAGGAGGCTCCGTTCAAGCTGGCTTGGTTGCTCAAAAAATTGAGCAGGCTGCATAGACATGTGCTGTTGCTGCTGCTGCTGCTGATGATAATGGTCCAATGGTCCTACCCCTGCTGATAGGGCCTGATCTGGCTGCGGCACTGTCCTCACGAAATGAGAGGCATCATTAAGTGACCAAGCACCCCCTGTATGCCCCTCTTCTTCCATAGACTGCTGATTGTGCCTTGATTGTAGAGGAAACTGCTGGGCCCACAGCTGTTCATGATGCAATCCCAAGAGAAAACGCTCTTCCGGAGAATGCCTTCGTTCATGCTTTGCCTGTGACAGTAGTTGAAGTATATTGTTGTGTTCACCTCCATGCAGAACTTCACTAGCTTTAGCTTGACGCAACTGAGCCATTGTGGGGTGCTGGAGTCTCATAGAAGGTTCCAGCATAGATTGAATACTAGAAACAACATCACCATGATGCCGAGACAGCAATTGATCAAATGCACTGTTGTCTCTCAGCAGATCAATTTGCTGCTTCCCAAAACCGGGTTTATGGATTTGTTGCTGAAACAACTGTTTGAGTAGGTGAGATTGCCTCTGAGGATGGTGTAGATGAAGGTGCTGCTGCTGCTGGTGTAGTTGCTGTTCGATTTCTAACTCATGCTGCTGTTGTTGGAGTTCCAACTGATGCTGTTGTTGAAGTCGAAGTTTAACCAGTTGATGCTCAAGATCAGACGAAGAGTCTAGTCTTGGCAAAGGATTCAATCCATGATCAACAGATGAACCTCGAAAATCCATACCCGGTACCCCAAATGGCATATTTGGATGAGACAAGTTGCTTTGTTGCTGAAGCTGCTGCTGCTTCTGCTATTGCTGCAAGAACAACTGTTCCATTAAGTCCATCCGATGAGCTCCTTCTTCAAGCTGTAGGAAGCGCCGAGCATCGGTAGTTTCCTGAGCCACCTTAAGATCTACACCTGAATCTGCCTGTAACAAGCTGTGAACACCAATATTTTCATGAACTGCTTTAAGATTTGCATCTCTTCTGGAGACATCAGACCATGCTTCTGTAACAGCAAGATCACCAACTCTTTCAACATGCCTATCTTGAAAAAGGGTGGGATCTCTTCTCATCTCCTGACTGGTAAGATACCCAGGATTGACATCAGATGACATGTTTGATGACGGGAAATGGTGTGAATTAGTCCCTTCAAGCTCCTCCCATGGAAAAACATGTGGATGTAGTGCACTGCCTCTAGAAACAGAAACTGGATTCAGACCGCTACTTCCCCCCAACACATTTGGTAGAAAATGTTGATCATGTAAAGAATTAATTGGAATTCCAGTTGGTTTTCTCTGAAGTCCATCACCACTTACAGGCCTTTCCTGGAATAATGTTTCTGCAACCAAAGCAAATGGTGTAAAATGAGGAGAAAAAAGTTTGGATTTACTTGAAACACAGAGAAACACAAACCTTCAATACCTAATCCAACAACTTTGTGACTGCCGTGATTATCAGTACAGGGAATGCTTTGTGCTGCTTCAAAGTTTCCATCGAGAAGTCTGCCATAAATTGATTCTTCAGGATTGGAGGGTTTTGGCTGCAGATGATGACCCTCCAGTTCAGAAACAGATTTTGCCCAGGTGATTTCAGGAAGAGGCAAAGAGAACCGAAGATCTCCATTTTCTACAGAATCAGTCACCTCTGGCTTATTTTTCTTAGCCTTCAAATGGGGCATGATATCACCAAGCTGCTGAAAAGGTGTCCCCTCTGGAGAATCAGAAAGACATACAGGCAAGTCAGTTCCAAAAAAACCCTGTTCGAACCAAGAAATGATGTCAACACCAAGGAAAGGCCCTTGGATATCCCCTTGAGGATCCCTGTAAAATAGGCTGAGATCTTCAGGATTATAGCTGCCATCTACAAGCTTCAGACCATTATTTTTTACTATATCATCTTGCGCATGAACAAAACCTCTGTGATAACCCGGTCGATCAAAAACAAGACTGGCATCATGTGGCAGTTTGGTCTGTATATCCAATGGTAGAGAGTGATCTGGCTCACTGTTCTTTGAATTTGAAGATTCAAGAAGAGCAGAATCAGCAATCTGTGCATCGTTTTTTACAGGCATTTCATCAATGGTGCGTGCAAAACCAATGTACTGGGGTTTACGTACAGATGTTTGTGAATTAATATCCGTTGTCAAATCACCAGAGGTGGTCCCATCTGCATTAGTGGAAACTTTCATTTCACTCAAGCCAAGAGAGTGATCTTGTTCTGCAACCCAATATGCAATCATATAAGAAGAAGAAAAAATGAGAATACCAGCATATTCAGAGGGCAAAACAGAAAACTGCTTACCAAAAAGAAGGCTTCCATGTAAGCCTTTGCTCTCAGCAACACTAGTTTCTTGAACACCTAAAGTTTACCAACTTGTTAATATCTCACCAGAAACAGGGAAGAGAACGGAAGAAGGAATCCTATATTAGAAGCTAGGTGGATAGCTATGGACCTTCCTCAACGGCAACCTTTCCAACTCTATCTTTAACTGGAAAATGTGTCACATAGTTGCTAGTAATTTTCCCCTTCCATATTGCATCTAGGACAGCCTGAAACAAAGAATGCTAAATAAATAAAGAAAAATCCAGATTAATTGTTCAACCAATAAAGCAACAAAAACAAGGGGTTTGTTAGACACTGGAGGAAAAAGCAGTCCTAAAGATGCTGCCCTTGCACTAGACATTTTCTCAGCAACCCATTGGTTACAGAAACTAAAAGCAAAAAACTGATACGCTACGATAGATTCTAACGAGCACTAAAAAAACCAGAAGATATCTTAATGGAAGGAAAGATCCACCTTTATATAACTGAAACAAAAAAATATACATACATATACATATACGAAGTGAAGATCAAAGAAAGATTAAGTTTATGAAAAGATAATGATAATAAAGATACATTAAGATTTATATAAAGGAAATAAAAATGCAAATCACGTCATCACATTGCCCTCTTTAGGATGCCACTAGCAACAAAGACCCAAAGTTGGAGCACAGTATCTGGTGCAAACTGAAAATAGATCGTTTTACTTATAGTGACAGCTTTTCACTTCTGGAACGATGTTTTGGTAGGTAACTGTTAAGAACATAACTTCACATACAAGAACCAATTTCTTCCACCCTGAAGCATTGTACTGGGCACGTACATGTGCAGTTCCCCATACTATTTTAGCACTTATTTCTCTTCTTCTCCAAACCCATTAGGTTTTTTTTATAGTATGGAGATAATTTGCATTGACACATCAAGCTTACCTGAATCCTACATAAATCGACCTAGATTCACCAAAAGTAAAATCGTAAAAATAAAGTCCCAAGAAATTAAATTAGTCACTCATATATTTATATAGATATAGTTATGATCTTTTGTTCAATCCATTATGTACGTACATGCATACACACATACATATATACACACACACACACACATAGAGAGAGAGAGAGAGTGAGCAATGAGAGATTGTGAGCAATGCAACCATTTACAAGGCATTGCTCAACTACAGCCCGGCATTAACTACTGAACAACTTACTAATCAATAGAAACCAGCTTACCTCTTCATCTGCATCAGGAGACACAAAGGCTAAAGGTTCTAGAGGATTAACCTCTGTGATTTGAGGAACTTCTTCATAAGACCCATTGGATAGAATATCAGAAGCAAAGGCATTCCTTTTCCTGTACATGTCAAGGAGCTTGCCTCTTGGGTAGCAAAAACTTTTGGCAGACAGGAGAGGGCCCCCATGTCTAGATTCACTTGCATGTAATGGTGAGGCTCCAATAGGAGTCGAAAAAGACAGACCAGTTCCACTGATCTGAGCCCTCCCACGCCCTGGAGCAAATCCAACAGCATTGGTACTATCAGACCGTGCTTTCTCCAAACCAAACCCTGGAGCACCCCGCTGCACCACTGATCCAGTAGAATGAGCTTCTAAACGGTGGCGTGGTCTCCACTTGTCACATGAGTCAGTTTCACGCTCACGGTTATTGCCAAGGGAAGACTTTTCACTAAAATGTTCTTCTTTATCAGGTTCAGTCCTTTTTTCAACCCGAGAGTCCTTCTCCCTCTCTTCAGGACCCCATCTCGAGGACCATTTGCCATCATGCCATGGCTCATGTGCAGAATTACGAACATTACCATAGTGCCATCTATCTGACGAAGGAAGGGACCTTCCTTCACTAGCTTCCCTTAAATTGTCTATATGGCGATCACTCTTGCGAAATTCATTTTCTTTATCTTCTTTTAGGCGACCTCTCCAGGCAAGTGCAGTGGTTTCCCTCTCCTCCTCACGCCAGCGATGACCACTTTCGATCTCAGAAGGGTTTCTTCTCCATTCTTTCTTGTCCTGGGAGCTATCTTGTCTCCATGCCTCTGTTTGAGGTTCTGAACGGAAGTCCTGCACAACACAATAGCAAGATTTACCAATATCAACAAGTAATAAGAAATTTCTGCCCAACAGCACAAACAAAATCCAGGAGGCGCCTTCATAAATCTAGACGAAGATCCATAAATAGAGAGGAAAGGCACATATGTTACTGGCTGGCTAAAACAATAGAGCATCTGTGTGATATAATGTGCATAGACATATACAAGCTCAATGTAGAATTTGTCCCGGATATATCTAATTATTAAATGGCTCAAAAAGATGTTGTAGCCCATTACTTGTACATAACTGCAATTCAAACTTTAGATGCATGGTTTTATGCAAACTAAATAAAGTACAAAGTACACATATCCACTTTCACAGAAAAGGCACTCCCAGCTTGATTAGTTATGAGACTAAGAAAATTATAACATTTATTATCTTTCTGCAAATTAGATGAGTTGAATTAAAGAGTATCCATAGGCAGTGCCAACTTTATCAGTTGTAAGCTTTAAAAACATGACATTATCTTCTTCTGCCATTATTTGCTAAGTTCCGTAAGTAATTCAGTTGTGGAACTAAATTAGCAGGAACACATGTTAGGTTGATTGTTCTACTGGTTCTTGTAATTCTCGTTTCATCCTCTAAAAGCTTTCCAACCTGCGTTTGTAATTCATTCACCTTTCATGTAAAAGAAACGTTCCCTTTAGCATGATATCTTGTCTCCATTCTATCACCCAACCAATCAATTCTCCTTATCAAAGTAAAAAAACATACACCTGATAGATTACAGTTCTATTCACTGAATTCTTTCAGCCCTTCCCATCAACTTTTTTTTTACTTTTTTCAGTTATTCCCATCAAATGAAGTGAAATCAAATACCCATGCAGAAAATCCAATTCAGAAAGAATGCACTCTAAAGTCATAAAGAAACATGACAAATGTAAGAAAAGAATCACCTCCAAAAGCTACACAAAAACTAAACAAAAAGGGATTGAATGAGTGAAGTACGCCATATACAACATATTTTCGCGTTGAATGGCAGGATTTTCATTATCTACACCCATAACCTAAAACGTAACCAATTCTTTTTCCCATGCTGAGTGGAGTCAGCTAGAGGGTACAATATGAGAACTTTGAATGAGGACATAAGGTCAAACTCCCCAGCAGTAATTTCACCCACATACTTAACTTTGGAGATCTGATTGGATCTAGTGTATTAGAGCTTGAAAGATCACAAAGATGCTAAAAGGCTTAACATAGTTTCACACAGACAATGAAAATGTTAAAATTAAAGAAGGAAACATGAAATATGGTATGTGCACTGAATAGCCAGTTGAAGTAAGGTTAAATCCTCGGAGTTAACAAAAATAACTAAAGAAAATTTTTGGCGTGATTGATGATTATGATTGTCACTCCAATTTCTAACAATCCATATTTCCATCTGTTAGCCATGCAAACCCTGTTCTTGGGTAACAAATCACATTAATGTCATAGGTTTCCATGCTTTTAGAGGCTTCAGTATGCTTCCAGAAAGTATACACCCCATAAAGTATGGGAGTAAGTAGCACAAAACAAAGTTGTGTCTCTAACTCTACTTGAATTTGGTTGATGGAACATGTCCCTGGCTCCACAGGTCAATATTGATGACATATTTGCATATGAGAATGAACAATCTCATGCTATGTCACCTGGCCCCCTGGAGATCCCATTTCGATAGCAAATCTCATGGCAAAAGACTAGCATGACTCGATTACTATTCAAAACAGCCCTTTTGCACTAGTTTGTGGGGTCACCAAAGTTTGATCAACCAAAATAATGCAGAAAGCATTGCAATAATTTCAAAGCATGAGATGTATTACGAACATCACAATATTACCACTAATATATCAGGATATTTCCAATGCATTTTATTTTTTCAGCTATCATCCATTTTTCAGCATATCTATTTCTTTTACCAACAGAACTTATAGAAATGCCTTTCAATAACACTAGTAAACAAGCTTTTGAGATGTGCAACTCTGAACACTCCTAAGCCAAGACAGGGGGCACCTTTTCTCTCCTAGAATCCAAAACTAAAAAGCTGGCATTTTCCCAAACTAAATCAAGTTGGCTATATGGGTTCTTCCTGGCATTGTGCTCTATCTTTGGTCAAAGCCACATTAATCCAAACAAAAAAAAATGATGAGATGAACATAACAACAGTAATAATATAAGCATCGCAAACCAAATTAGTTACTGATCAGACTGATGCACATATCCACAAAATTGAACTTAATATCAAGCTTGACAGCGAACCAGTAAGATTGGTCAATATAACCATATAAAATCTGAGGTTGCAGTATACATCTAACCAAATCCAACCCATTTTACATCCCTGGTCTACCAAATTAATTTGAACATCACCTACTCCAAAGAGAAATTTCACCAAGCAAATGAAGCAGAAGCTAAATTATTAAAAGAATACAGCAACAGACAGATCTTGCACGGATAACATATCATGAAGAGAAAATAGAGAATGCTTGACACAAAAAGAAGCAGTTTAGATTATTTAGAATGTCTTACAGCACATAATTTAGTCGAAAGGGGAAAAGATTTGCCAATTGAGAAATATAATCATCACATAGACTGTTATTTACATACCCCTGGTGATGCCAAAAGAAAACCCTTACTCTCAGGTCTTGAGTAAAGCCACTGTGGTGATAGTGGTATAGCTTCAATTACTGGTTGATCTGAATCAGTTCCATAGATATTAGCTCCCCTTAAATAACATAATAATAAGCAAATTCACAAAACTCAAAAATATTGCATACAAGTCAAAGCAGAGAGAAACAGAATGTAATCAGAGCTGATTTAGGTCATGATTGTGTCATCTAAAGAATGCTGGACAATGAAAAAGGAGATGTAGAGAAGAAGACGATGTCGCTGACAATGATGACAATGACGATGACAATGTTAAAGAGCAAACTTGGAGTTGGAACATCAACATTTTATGTGAACTTAAAAACTTGCAATGGAAACATCATACAAAGGCATTTACCTTTTGAGTCATCAAAAACATCTAGCAGTGCCCGTTCATCCTTAGGTCCCCCATAGGAATCACCTAACAAGCAAAGGGAACATCATCATCAAAACCATCTGAATACTCGAGTTTACAACAAATACAAAGTTGTTTTGATTTGAAAAATCTATCAAAAGCCTCATATGCTTCAAAAAGTTCATCATATATAATACACACACGCGTAAAGAATCAACAAGAAATTACAGGCTTTAGTATGATTTCTTGTGATAATTATTAAAAAACTTCACAAAGATATTTCAGAAAAGAAATTAATATCAGAATGACATGCTTAAAAATCAAAAAATAATATTTCTTAATTTCTTGCAAGACTTTTCCAATAAACAATATTTTCATTTTTCTCTAAAAAAACTAAAAGAGGACGTGAGAAATATAAGCTCACCCAGAACAGTGAGTATATGAACATAACCAATAGAAAGATAGCCCAAATGGAGAATAACGACCATGAACTGTTAAAAATTTGCAAATGATGTGCAGGCAACTGCTGTAAACCATACTTATGACTCTTGGGTCCTAATTTGCATTTACGGATGTTCATGAAAGATTGTCCTGTCAAAATAACAAAATGAATAAGAAAAAACAAAACGGAAGTCAAGAAGTGGGCCCAGCAGCTCATTGATTAGGTGTACTGTGGTCGTAAATGAGCAGTCAAGGCAACCCCAATATTATCATGAGCTACATCCGAGCTCAGAGAATGTCATACAAAGTCAATCATCTCAAGTTGCAAATTAATACGTTCAACATAGTCCATGAGACTACGTAACTGCAAGGAATAAATGGTTAAACGAAGAAAATATCATAATCAACACTCTGTATTGCTTGGGTCAGCTGCCAACTATCTCATATACCGCTTCTCTCTTTAAACCAAATTATGTTAAGAAAATCTGCTCCTCTAAGAAAAACATTGAGTGCTATTAGACCATCCGGTCTACTGAAACTTAATGCTCAAGTATCAGTTCAGAAGCAAAACAAACTCCGCCCATGTAAGGGATCATCCTTGCATTGCCGGTCCCAAACCTGCATAAAGGAGGAGGGTTGTGTTAGGCTTCCGACAGTCAGCATAAAACTTCGTCGGATTTTTATAACATGGATTACAAAAATTATGAGCATTGCTTTGAGGCGTCCCCGCCTAGCGACGTGCTGCAGAGCCCGAATGCAGCAAGAAGTAAGCAAGGGCCACTACATTTTCGCCCGAATATAGTGAATCAATTGCAGAGAGGGTTCTCACATCATGGACGAGTGTGGGTAAAGAAGTTAGTCCCGCTACATTGCCGCCCGAATGTAGTGAAAATTTTTCAGAGAGGGTCTCCATTTTGATTATGGACGGATGCGGGGGGTAAGGAAGTTAGTCCTAGATAATAAGATTCATATTGGTTTTTGGAATATCGCAATATTATCGGGTAAGCTAATGGAGGTGGTAGATACTATGATTCGGAGAAAGATTCATATTCTATGTTTACAAGAGACAAAATGGGTTAGAGAAAAAGTAAAGGAGATAGAGGATACAGGTTTTAAATTATGGTACTCAAGTAAAGAAAATGCTCGAAACGGAGTTGGCATTATCACAAATAAAGATTTAAAGGAGAGTGTAGTAGACATACAACAATATGGAGACCGAATCATGACATTGAAATTAGTGTTAGGAGCAGAGGTTTTGAATATAGTTTGTGCTTACGCACCTCAAGTAGGACTAGAAGATAGTATAAAGACTGTTTTTTGGGAAGAGTTAGATAAGGTGTTTCAAAAGATTCTACAAAGGGAGATGATTTGTTTAGGAGGAGATTTAAATGGACATGTCGGTACAAAGGCATTAGGATATCAAGGGATTCATGGAAACTTTGGTTTTGGGGATATGAACGAGGAAAGTAGGGAGATTTTAAATTTTGCTATGGCATTTGATCTCTTTATAGTCAATACAATCTTCAAAAAACGAGATGAACATTTAATTACTTATAAGAGTGGCTTATCACAAACACAAATTGATTACTTTATTTGTAGAAAAAAAGATAGAGTGTGTAGTAAAGATTGTAAGGTAATTCCAGGAGAAAGCTTAACCACCCAACATCGACTTTTAGTTATGGATTTACAAATAAAAAAATGGACAAAGAAGAAAAGAGTGCATCGAGCTATTCGGACTAAATGGTGGAACCTCAAAAGCGAGAAAGAAGATATATTTAAACAGAAAGTCCTTCAAGGAGATGTTTGGAATTATGTTGGCACACCCTGTGATATGTGGAACAATATGGCTATACATATTAGGAAAGTGGCGAAAGATGTGTTAGGGGTAACTAAGGGAGGTGTACCAGCACAAAAAGAAGCTTGGTGATGGAGTGAAGTAGTACAAAATAAAATCAAGGCAAAGAGGGCATGTTACAAATTACATTATGCTAAGAAAACTAGTGAAACTTTAGAAGCTTATAAGAAAGCAAATAAGGAAGCGAAAAAGGCCGTTAGTGAAACAAAAGTTAAGATTTGGGAGGACTTATATAAAAAACTCAACTCAAAAGAGGGTAAAAGAGATATTTTTAGGATAGCTAGGGCTAGAGATAAGAAAACTAAAGATGTTAATTATGTTAGATGCATAAAAGACGAGGATGAAAAAATTCTAGTGGCAAATGATGATATAAGAAATAGATGGAAAAACTATTTTTATAATCTTTTTAATGAAAATAAAGATGTTAGTATTAGTTTAGGAGATTTAGCCAAGTCAGAAAAGTATATAAACCACAATTTCTACCGACGTATTCAAAAGAATGAAGTCAAAGAGGCTCTTAAAACATATGAAGGGTGGTAAATCGGTAGGACCAGATAATATTACTATAGAAGTTTGGAAAATACTAGGAGAAATAGGAATCACTTGGCTCACAAGACTATTTAATGAAATATGGAAAAACCAAAAGATGTCCGAGGAATGGAGAGCAAGTACACTTATACCCATATATAAGAACAAGAGAGACATTCAAAATTGTGTGAATTATCGAGGTATCAAGTTAATGAGCCATACTATGAAATTATGGGAAAGAATTATCGAACGTAGGTTAAGACAAGTATCAAGTACAACAGAGAACCAATTTGGATTCATGCCAGGCAGATCTACTATTGAAGCGATTCACCTTTTAAGACGTCTTATGGAACATTTTAGAGCAAAAAAGAAAGACCTTCACATGATATTTATTGATCTAAAACAAGCTTATGATAGGGTACCGAGGGAGGTTCTTTGGAGAACTTTGGAAAAAAGAAGTATCCCATTGACATATACTAACCTTATAAGAGACATGTATGATGGTGCAAAAACATGTGTGAGGACTCATGAAGGAACAGAATACTTCTTTGAAGTTAATATTGGGTTACATCAAGGATCAACTTTAAGTCCATACTTATTTATAATGGTGATGGATGAGTTAACAAAACATATTCAAGATGAAGTACCTTGGTGTATGTTATTTGCAGATGACATTGTATTAGTGGAGGAGTCTAAGGAAAAAGTTAATAGAAAATTGGAACTATGGAGAGAAACATTAGAAAGCAAAGGCCTCCGACTTAGTAGAACAAAGACATAATATATGGAATGTAAGTTTGAACATTTGGTTACTTCAAAGGACATAGAAATTAAAATTGGCACACATTGCATTCTCAAAAAGGAAAGTTTTAAATACCTAGGGTCAATTTTCCAGAGTGATGGAAGAATTGATGGAGATGTTACACATAGAATAAATGCTGGTTGGTTAAAATGGAGAGGAGCATCAGATATTCTTTGTGATAAGAAGATACCATTAAAATTAAAAGGTAAATATTATAGAGCAGCAATTAGGCCTGCCATGTTTTATGGTTCTGAGTGTTGGGCAGTTAATCATCAACATGTACAAAAGATGTCTGTGACAGAAATGAAGATGTTGAGATGGATGAGTGGTCATACAGGAAAAGACCGTATACATAATGAGGTTATTAGAAACAAATTAGGAGTGACACCAATAGAGGATAAAATGAGAGAACATCGTTTAAGATGGTTTGGACATATAGAAAGAAGATCAAAAGAAGAACCTGTAAGAAGGTTAGAAAAACTAAATTTGGAAAGTATTAAAAGAGGTAGAGGACGACCACAAAAGTGTTGGAAAGAAACAATAAAGAATGATCTACCTTATTGGGAGTTAACTGCTAACATGGCACACGATAGGGATCTGTGGAAACAAAGAATCCATGTAGCTGACCCCGTCTAGTATGGGAAAAGGCTTAGTTGTTGTTGTAGTTGTTGTATCAGTTCAGAAGCAAAACAACGCTGCATCAAATGCAAATGTGAACTCAAGCATGAAGGAGAAAAAAGTAGTGATTGTTGATGAGCCAGCATTTTGTGTACACAAGGTAATGCAAGAACATAAGAAAAAGCAGCACCAGAAGGATGAAATAAGAACAAAACAGAAGATAATACCCCAGATAATTTACTTTCACCTATCTACAAGCGCACACAAAGTAGTTGCAGCTCTGGGATACTTGCCCACCGTGTTCTTTCTACGGATGCACATCAAAAATCATCGTAGGAAACCATGCCTTTTTGGAAAGCAAAATTAGTACAAACGACAATGAAACAACAACAAGAAAGAACACAGAACTTATGCAATTGACATATCCCTGAACAGGATAACCGGACGATAATCCGAGTCCAGCACAAAATGTGAACAAATGTTCGTTGTTCTGACTACAATATGATTAATGTACAGCAGCGTTATCATTCTGAGCATTCTTTTGGGCGTAATGTACATAAATGCAAACCAGTCCAGAGAAACTGCAAGATGACATCATTAAGACCTCCCGAAAGAACCGCATTTGTAGAAAGTCATCAAAGTTTCACAACACTTATCGGCATAAAAATGCCCGAACCAAAAGCACCAAAGTAAAAAAAACCATGAGTAACTAAAAGTACAAAATCGATAAAAGAGAAAGAGGAACACTCATCCAAAGTCTAATAACAAAACGCTCGCAGAACCACAGATAAAAGACCCCTAAAACCAGATGAAAAGGCGAATTTCCCATGCATTACGGATCAAAGGTAGTTGCATCAAGCAGTTCTAAGCATAGAACAGCGAACAACAGGAAAAAGAAAAGCCAGAAGATGGATCCTTCAAATTTCCACTACGCAAACCGATTCATGAAAACTAAATAACCACGCTTCCATAAACCCTAAAATCACCTTTCGAAATCCATTCCTCGTTAGGAGATCTCGTGGCAAGGAGATCATCCGGCAGATCGACCTTGCCGTCAGCCATCTTCAACCCTTCGGCCAGTGGAGCAGATACGCAAACCGACGCGATCGGCCGCGGGAATTGCACAGAAGTAGAAATATCCGGCAATGGACAGCCGAAATTGAGGGAGAAGACCGATAGTCTGGCGGAATTAGAGCGAGAAAAGTAGAGAACCGCAACGAACGAAGGAAGAAAAGAAGGTTACGGCATGCAGCGGCAGAAAGGCATCAGCAAGAAGACGAAATGACGGATGCAAAGGAAGAGTTTCGTCCTGGACGGAAACGACGGAAGCGAGGGTTCTTAGGACTGAGAACGGGAGCAAGCGAAGCAAGAAATGTGAGAGCGGAAGCTCAGCGATTGTCGAATTGTCGCCCGGGCTGGGGGTTCAAATGAAACCCAAAAGCCTCCCTTATCCATCTTTTCCCCAACAATGCTTTCAAAATTCTGCTTGTTGGTACAAATTTTCATTAATTCACTATGGGTGCTTGTCTTTCTCGGTCAACAGTTAAACCCAAATCAAAGCATCCCCTATAATACAAACGCTTTTGTGTTTCGGCACTTATTCCCCTTAACCAAGGTCACGATTCAGATTCGTGTAAATGGAGCAAACCAGCGCTTGGAGAGCTTTACCCATGAGCTCGGATAATCAGGTTCATGGGGGTCCTTTCGGGTTGTCACGTGATCATTTCCAGGGATCAGCTTGCTTGTTTCGAGTTGTTAGGTGATAAATTTTCAGGGATCGGCTAGTTCCACACATCGGGACATGCACAAATGTCGCATCGGGTCTTGGCGCTTAGCACCGTATTCATGCTTGTGTCGTAGGTATTGTTCTTCTCTTTCGTGTTCTAAGTATGTCATGAAACATGTGGGTTCAGTGGCGGATCTATATATAAAGGGATTGGAAACGGCGGTTCTTCTTGAAATTTTGACATTTCACCACAAAAACTACATTTTACAGTGAATACAAGGTTGAGATTCATGCTTCGCCTCCCCTAAGATCATCAAATACATACTTGGTCCCCCTAACACTATTTTCTAATCCCCTACTGGATGAGTTGTCATGTACAGTTATAACTGAGTCGTGTGTTTAAATCAAGTCATTGCAGTAAACAGGTCTTAGGATCCATTATCTTTGGGGTTTACATTTTGAGGTCATGAGGGAGCCCCCTTGACATGAAATAACGTGAGAAAGGAGAGAGAGACTCTCCTCCCACCTTCTCATCGTTCTCCGTAGTTTGAGCGTGTGCGTGCGTGAGAGACCACCACCGTCAGCCAAGACGTATTGGTTGGATCCAGCGGAGAGGGGAAGAACCTGAACAGGAGGCATACAGCCGTCGTTCTGATGGGCTTAGCAAATCCGAAGAGTTTGCCATCACCGGTGGATCGAGGGGTTTGTGATCTGGTACACAGCTCGACGAGGATTGGTGAGAGGGGTAGACATGTCCAAGTTTCAGATAAACTGGAACCTAGAACGTAACCGAACCGCTCTAAGGCCGATTCAAGATACTATTTTAGAAATGATTCACATTGATAGGGCTACGTGGAAATAACCGACCCTATCTACGATGGTAAAAGGCTTAGTTGTTGTTGTTACTATTTTAGAAATGGTAAAAACTATTTTTTATACTCATTTTACTAAACATATATACCTTTATAAAAAAAAATCTCAAACTATCCGTGCTCTCTCCTCTTCTTCTTTATAGGCTTCTTCTCGTCATCGATAAAAAATAAGGATTTATCACAATAAACATTTCAAGCGAGAGAAAAAATCAGCTATCAGTGATAAAATGTGCTTGGGGCAATCTTATTTAAAGGACAGACACTCTCCCAATGCGCCACTATTTGAGGAGTAACGCGCAAGGGATACATCTTTATCCTAAAATGATGTGATTAAACTGCACAAGGCACACTTAAGGTGTGTCATGGAAACATGATAGACGTACCTTGGATGTGTCGTTTTTTCAATTGTCATGCACCATAGGTGGTGCTTTATTTCGAGAAAAATGATGCGCGTGGGAGGAGGATGGAAGAGAGAACATGAATAGGAGTAATTTTAGAAATAATGATGAGAAAAATGTATGTTTAATAAAAATAGTAAGTATGAATAGTAACACTCTTCTCGTTATAATCACATCTATACCATCTACCAGAAAATTCGATACAATCAGTTTGTTTTTTTGTGTTTGCTTCTAACTCTCTTTTTCTTAAACTGCTTGGTGTGATGACCTTCTCAATGGCTTTGGTGTGCCTTTTCTTAATTAGGAACTCCAGTCCTCTACCAACGCTTACTTGGTTCAAGTGGTTTGGCACTCCTTTCCCTTAAGCAAGGTCTTGGGTTCAAATCTGTGAATGGAGCAAACTGGCACCGGAGAGTTCAACGCAGGTCGGACCGACCTGGCTGGCACGTTTTTCAGGCTTCTGGATACCAGTAGTGTAGTACTTCAGGAGAAAAAAACTCCATTCCTTGGTTCCCTTTTGCCTTAATTAGCAGATTCCTTGCTTTTATTAGATCTGTGTTCTTTCACCGAGTGGCATTGCCTGTTTCTGTCGCCAGTAGGAGGAATCGAGTTTAAATTGGGAAAATAAAATCAAAAGGGATGGGAGTAGGAAACCTAGTAATCTCTTGGCTGCCGTGGTTTCACTTTCAAGATAAAAGGTCAAACCCATGAATATTGAATTCGTTAATCATGTTGCCACAATGACAATTATATCAAACTCACTAAACCTAATCCCCATATATGACACCATCCTGTAACAACAGATTGGAAAACCTAACACACTCACAAGCTGGCGAACCCAGAGACATGCCAGCACCATATCAGATTTTCCACATTCTTACCGAACTCCATCTCTTAGATGAACAAAGAGATCACAAAATAGTACACCTACAACTGCTTGCCGGCAACTCCTCAACCTTCTTTTCTGCTTGAGAAATTCAAAATATCCTGTGAGATGATTTACGGAGAAAAACAAAATTCAAAAGTGTAGCTCAAAAGCATTGCAGAAGCACAGCAAGAAGGGAACAAGATATCTGAAAGACGGGCAACCTTATGATTCCTAGTAAGCCATAAGAATAAGAAGCACTTAAATATCGAGAATCTGAAATCTGGATTAGATTGACAGTTGACCACCATCAATGTGTTGAGCATTTTGTATTCCAAGTGATTGGTGATGTTGAATGATTAGAATTTGCCTCACTGAACAGCAAATGTTTTCGATTGCACGCCACAAAGGGAGATTTTTATATATGGTGATCACAAGGTAGGATAGAAAACGACTTTTGAGTATATCTAATGCTTCCATGTCACAGAAACCATCATAACGGTTTTCTTGCGTGCACGCAGGATGACAAATAGCAAAGGTTCCAACATACATGCAACCAGTAAAGCAGATAAAACTTTATACTTCACAGTGACGAAAATAAATAAAAATATGGATAATGAAGTTCATCCTCAAGGATGTTGCAAGTTCCAAACAGCACAGACAACGCGAAGATTGAGATAGCATTCTCTTCTTCTTAGATTTTGTCTGCAAGCTCCTGACAAGTCTATTGCTTCTTTACGATTTTCTTTTGTCAAGAGCTATTATTAGAGGATTGTTCGGAAATACCCAACAATTGAAATCAAGGTTTTACGGAAAGGCAAGGGGCAAAAGAAGTGTATTGCTCATGGAAGTTATGTACCCAAAAGCTTTAGAATAACTTCACACATGATATCATTGTCAACCACAGCCACTTTCAAATATATCATTCCTATCCACAGAATGAACGAAAGTAGAAGTACATTTAGTACATGTATTAGGTGTGAACTATTGACATAGAGAGCACCTTTTTTTGCCTTGGGTAAAGATGGTTGCACAACGACATGCATGGTGACAGCCCCGCCAGGAGCTTCTCCGAATGGGGTTCTTGTATGGGCGACGGTCTTGCTATTTTCCAGAATCTTTCCTGCGCTAATGAGCTTGATATCATTCACCACCTTCGGCACAATCTTTTTGTCTGAAAGCAAAAGGAAATACTTCAGAAACCTAGCAAGCGCACATAGACCCAGTCAGGAACATGGGAGTTTTGTCTTCAGAAGGAAATCATGGCAGAGTTCAGCCTGTATATGCATCCATAATTGATTCCAATTATGAAGTGCAAACTTTTTCATAAAAACGTCTGACTTATGCCTTCCCACAAGTATAAACTATGCAAGGAACCTAGATACATTCACCACTAGAAATCTTAAGCAGCAAACAGTGATGTACTAGAAAAGACGTAGCTGTGACAAGCAAGCAGACCCATCAAACGATCACAAGAACACTGCAACACTCAAATTCACTTGAAAGAGGAGAAAACAGAAAAATGTATGTTGCACATGCAGTGCATGGCAATTCATAAGCCTCTGTGGGATGACTTGGGGATGGAACAATAAGGAGAATAACTTAACCTTAATTTCTTACATAGTGTATTTTTCTCATTAAATTTGAAGAAAATATGGCATGAGTTTCCACTTACTATCAAATCTTAGCTAGAATTTTAGATAAAATGGTTAGAAAGCTTGAAAACAAAGGAACCAACAACCAAAAGCTGTTTGAGGTCGATAACAGTTCCAACAATATGTTTCTTTTCCATCACCCATTGTGGACGGATACCTGCTAACCAATATAACCCATTTTAAACCTTTGTAACAACTGCAGCTTGTACAGGAACAAAGAAAACTCTAACTATAAAAACCGTGTTAGGGATCCATTTTTTTTTCTGCCCTTTCACTCTTTTCTAGAAGTCCAAACAAAAGCCAATGAATCATACAAGTGAAAATGGAGAACTATAAGAAGAACTTGTACTACTTTTTGGTACCATCCTATCTTAATCCAAAAAAACCTTCCAATTGCATATTGTCTGAATATCAGGTTCAGTATAATCATTAAGAAAACAACAACAAATCATGATGAAGTAACAACTTGTATACAAACACAACTTAATGATCCCACAAGTAATGAAGTTTCTCGCAACTTACAGGGTCTCAAATGACACCATAAGTTGGAAACGTTGAAAAAGCTAATTCAGCCACGATTCCCCAATTGTCATTGCAAAAGTGGAGACTATAAAACAATCGATGCCTAAATTGCTGAAATGGAAATTCCAACATATACTAGTGGGAGAAACACAAAAACACATACCAATGAAAGAATCGAGGACAGTGTCATTGGTCATACAGCAGCCAAACTTTGAACAGGCGAAACATAAGGAATCATGTATAACAAAACCATCACCAGTTATTACTTTCTTCCAAAGGCGAAAGACTATCTCCAATTACAATTCAACATTCTCGTGATATCAACAGCAACGTTTTCAATGAACAAGGAAAAGAGGATTAAAAGAAGCCGAAAAATCAAAACGTCAGCTAAAATCATCAATAATCAGAGTCCGATACACCGAACACGATCATTATCCGATGGAAAAACCTAAATTACGACAAGTTGACCCCGTAAACAAATCCAGTTTTCAATTCCCCAAGAACACCAGCAACAAAAACAAAATAACTTTAAGCGAATTGAGGATCAAAACCTCGAGGCCACTCTGCAACAATCCTCTCCTTCAGCATCGCCACTGTCGCAGACGGAGCGTACCGGAAAGGGCCGATGTCCGAGCCATCGTATAGCCGGAATTTGAGCTCCACCAGATCCTCCTCCGGCATTGAACCGTCGCCGCCCTTTCCCTAATCTTCAACCACCAAACAAAATCAAAATAACTTAGGTTTTCATCCACAAAAATCTCCCCCAACAACCAGAAATCAAAATCAACCAAAAAAAAATACAACTAGACTAAGAAAAACACGATCAAAATCATTCAAGAAAGAGACGAAAACGATGCGAAGAGGAAGGTGGAGATACCAACAGCGTTACTGAGGTGCACCAACAACCGATCCCATCGAGATTCGTAGGGTTTTAGAGAGAAGGACGTTTTGGATTTTGACGACGAAAGCCGAGCCTTTTCGACGCCCAATAATTTATTTATAAGAAAAGCAATTTAATAATTTAACGAAGTATTACTGACGCAAAGCTTATCTAGGAAACAGTTTCCTACTGTGAGAAAACTTTTCTCCTCTTCTTCTTCCTTTTTCCCCTTTTTTTCTCGGGCTATCTCTGGGTCTTTTTCTTTTCCCAAAATCAAAGGAAAAATATATTCAACTCTGCTGCTAAATTAACAAGCCCTTCGCGGTTTAGTTTGCTGGGACTCATGTTGAGCTCATACGAGCTGAACATGAAGAATGCATAATGTCCACTTGCATTGGCTTGGTTCGGATTATTTTAGTTTGTTTAATCATATATATATAAAAGTTTTGCATAGAAATATGTTAGTAAACCAAGCGTGTTAACCAAATGAACTGTGCAGGTTTAATGTAGTAGATTGATTATATCTTTCAATTACAAGAAAGTTGCATAAAAAAGAATAAGTTTTGGCTTGATTAATAATAATTAAAGTTTTTACTCAAATCAGCTAACTAGCCAAACATGGCTACATTGAGGTAAGCCACAAAACGTGGCTCTTTAACAGTGGCTAAGATTTTTTTTTGAGGTGAGTTGTACTTGTGTTTAAGGTGAGCTGCATTTGTATTTTGCGTTCACAAAACAGTTGTATTTCTTTATCCGCAAGAGTATATCAAGGATTTTTTTGAGATTTTGGATGAGGCACATGCTCTTTTGTTCGTTTGATTCATTTACTAGCCTTGACACCCTATTGCCCTTGCGTATTTTTTAATGGAATGGTATTTTTTAATGGAATCATTTTCACTTCTTTTGTCCGGCTTGTTTCCGGCGAGGCTCACACTTTCCGGTGATCTCGATTCTAAGTAGCGAACCAGATGTGCTTGGAATTCATGTTTCTTAGTGTTGATCTAAACTGGAGCAAGACTTTTGCCGCAATCCCGATTCTTGGCGAACCAAACAGGTTTGGAGTTGAATTGGATTAATCTAGACTAGATAGATGCAATGGATTATGAGACTCATTTCCTGAATCAATTAGTTGTATTTTTCGTTGATGTTGAAGGAAGTGGTAAGACAAGGATTCTCGCATATGTTGAGACGCATTGTGCTTGTAGCTGGGTTTGGAATATGAATTGGTCATTAGGTGGTTGGATCCAATTAGGTTTGACTCTGACTGGATCCAAATTCAAACCTGTTTACAGCCTTTGCTGAGGTCCCAACGGTGCATTGGGTCAAAGGTCTTGGATTAGGTTTGGGGATGTGACACCGGGGTCCTACTCCTTTGTAAACGACTTGTACAGGTAGTTTTTAATTCAGATGATCAACCTAGATGAACCTGGATCCAGTTATGACCTTCCTTCCTGGGAATCCCATAAAAGGATCCAGTATAGGAAAACCTAATCCAATTGAGCACCCAGAGCAATAGCTCAATGGCAGGGCGTTTCGACGTCCTTGCGACAGGTAGGGGTTCGACTCTTGCGCAGCTTCAGCCTCCCTTTCTAACAAAAAAAAAAACATGAAAAAATGGAATTTGGGCCTGATGGTGATGCTCATACACAAGAATGGTCCAAAGTATAACATGATCTAGAAGTAGATTGTTTCGCAAGAGTTTTTATTTTATAAGATAAGGAATGACTTATTTTGTAAGGTTTATTACAAACACTTGTTTCATATTTTTATAAGATAAAAAATAACTTGTAAAATTTATTGAAGTTAACTTGCATAAAATACAAGTACCATCCAAAAAACAGAAAAATAGCAGTGTACATTTTTTTTGTAAAACGCAATCAACCTCAAAAATGAAAGGTTGCAGTGTATCTATGGTGAATTATGCAAAATTGCTTACAGTAAGAAATGACTTGTTTCTTAAGAGTTATTATAAACCACCCTTAAAGAGAAAGGCAACAATGTAATGATACAACATTATATACTAATAGGTTATATGGACTACTTGGATCATGATCTGGACCATGTCAAACATGAACTGGATTAGTTAGACATATTATAAAGCCCCTTATAGTGAGACAATACGCAAGAAGCCCATGGTTTACTTGCAAATTATGCCTAAAAAACAAAATGTTTTTCTCGTACTTTATGATCATCATCGTTTCTTTTCTTCTTTTGAGTGGGATTGGGATCATGATTCTAGCCAAGTGAGCTATTGCTCGTTGTGCATCATCGTCATTTCTTTATTGTTAATTCACAACAGTTGTGAATGCGATGAAGTTGAGCCTAGACTCGGGCATTCCTAGAAACCTCACACCCCAAAAAAAATCGGTTTATCCGATAGTCATTCTCTATCCTTCTCGTCTGTCAGTTTTCAATCGATTCGTTAAATCGTGGAGATAGACTGAGATCATATGATCACATATTTTTCATGTTCTTTGTGTTGCGAGCACGCATGGTTGTGCATGTGTGTGTGTGAGACGAGTTATATGATAAGATGATACTTATTGCAAGCATATCTGAAGGCATCTAATCTCCATTATATATTTTACTATGGTCAATACAAGGTTCATGTGGCCAATGCTAGTTGGTACTTTCATGTCCCGCAAATTCATGAACCAAATGATGAAACCCAATGTTTTAACAATTAGACTCATAAAATAATTATCATTCTGGATTTGGGGCCAAAGAAAGAAAACTCTTAGTTTAGTCAGTTCCAAATTGCTTGACCATCCACCATCTTAGAAAATTCTCCATTTGGAGATGCTTTAATCAATCTTAGAAGAATAATGCCGACCCACTATCCAACTAGTATGCATCTTATTCGTTTTAATTTCGTCTTGTGAAAGCTTACCAAATGCGGTATTAATGATCACAAGCCTCCAACCATGATTCTCTCTCTCTCTCTCTCTCTCTCTCTCTCTCGGGTACAAAGGGGGAGGCTGAAGCCAGAAGCATGCCCCAGGTATCGAACTCATGACCTTTCAACTACTGAGTCGCCCGCCCGCCCACCCCAGCCAGGTGAGCTATTGCTCGTCCAAACTTTGAAAAGAGATAAGAGAAACTCAATTGAGAAACAATGTCAACGCCTTTACACTGACTGCCCAACAAACTTTTGCTGTGCAGATCAGTTATGAGCTAGGGATGGTGTTATTCCCAGTTGAGGATCATCAGAAAAGAATCCATGTAGCATCATACCCCCACTTACCAAGAGAAAAGGTTGCTTTTGGTTTTAGTTATTCTCTTATGTTGTCTTTATCAGAAAGGCGTTGCTTTCACCCCCCCAATTTGGACGAGAAAGTCTCTAAGTGTCCGTTTCTTTGTTCCCAATGGACAAAATGATATAGTTACTAAATGCATACCTCAAATTACTAAGGACACTCTCTCTTTTCCATATTACTTCTTTTACCACTCTTTTCTTTCTCCATACTCTCTCTCTTCTATGCTAAGATTAATCATAGTCTGCTTACCACCGCCCCTCTCTCTTTCCTCCTCCTCCTCTCTCTCTCTCTCTCGTCCGATCACTAAAACCTGTCACCACTTTTTCCCTCTCTCCTCTTACCATCACCATCTACGGGTCGTCGTCTTCTCTCTCTCTCTCTCTCCTCCTATTGCTCCCCAGTCTCCGCTCTTTCATACCACTGGAACCCATCACCACCTCGTTCCCCTCTCCTCTTCATCCTTCTTTTTCCTTCACTCTAAAAAGGGAAAAAAAACATGAAGTGCCTCCGACATATCTCTTTTGTATAAGAAACGCATCATAAGTGTCATCATTTCCTTCATATAATAGACGTGCACATCAAATATTTTTTTATATAAAAGAAACGTGTAGAATGTCTCTTTGAGTGTCATGAAAAGAGAAAATAGTTTGTGTAGCGAAGGTAATATGAAATTTTCAACAATAAAATGAGAAAGGTGCCTTGGTAAAAAAAATGTACCTTTAGTAACACCTAATGGTATAACAAAAACTTTGAAGGAATTTCAGGTGCAAATTTTTTCTCAAGTATAATAGAGGTTGCCAATAGAAAGCAGTAGATGACTAGAGATGCAGGTTCATAAATTCCTAGTAAAAAAATCTTGGCATTTTCAACTTTTCCTTGAAATTCATGTAAAGGCTCGAACTGATGACCTCCACCATGACAAGGTGACTTTTTTATAAACCTTGCTTGTCAATAACCTTCAATTAATCAATTGCATAAGAAATCTCGGATTTAATCGATATTATGCATGCCCACTTTTTATTTCTGGATCAAGGGGATTGCACCCAAGCAATGTTTGAGAGGTGAGCACTAACAAGAGAGGGGAACCATGAATTCATGTCCTCTGGATTAAGGGGATTGCACCCAAGCAATGCTTGAGAGGTGAGCACTAACAAGAGCGGGGAACCATGAAATGTAGGACTATCATAAAATTTTCAATAAGAGGAATAATCAGTCAACATTTCACTGTACTATAAAACTAAACCATAGATAAATTCGAACTTTTAGTTATACATGTTTAAGACAGTCCAAAGTTGCACACGCAAAAATACATACCGGAACTAACAGAAAGTAATTGCGTTATGCATGCTCGAGTTGATTGGTTTCGGACACAAGCATGAAATAATACAACACAAACACAACCCGAAACACTGACCCCTGACGACCAATCCTTGCCATAAGACCAGAGCAGCAGGCTCCATGGGAGAGGGGCAGTGCCCTTGGGGTTCTACGTTGTTGGGTGCAGAAAAAGTCTCCCGACCTGGGTATGGTTTCCAATTGTAACAAAGACGAAGAAAGAGAAAATAAGAGATCTGTTATGAAGGACCATTCAAGCTCTCTACCATTGCAGCAAATCAACGTTCATCAAGCAACATCCAAATACTTTTGAGATGAAAATGTGGGGAACAACTAACCAAAGAAATCCTGCAGCAAAGTAGCGCCAGCTACGTGATTTCTTTTTAGTGCAATCTCACGTATGTGTGCATGTGGGATACCACTGTTTGCCGTGGAAGAAAGTCAAACAATCATCAAATATATACCCACAAAGCCATAGATTTTAAAAGAAAAAATAGCATAGAACTCCCAAAAATCTATTCATAAACTACAATCCAAAACATGGGGCACATGATCTGATGTACAATAAACAAGGTTGTATACTTAGATAAAACAAATCTATATGAGCAACTGTAATGCAACAGAAAAGCAAATGATACAATCTTCCTTTCCCCTCTAAATCTCGACCAAATAGTTTCTACACTTGATTCTGCTGCCGAGAAATGGGGGGGCCTGCTGGCATGGGTGGCTGATTATAATAACCACTTTCGGTTGTATGAAAGTTTTGGTAATTCGGTGGAGGGTAGGAGGGCACCATGGAATATCCAGGCAAAGGGGCTTGCAAAGCGGTATTACCATAGTTGTAAGATAACCCTGTGACGGTTCCAGCAGGTTGTGCAAGTTGAATTGGTGGAGGAGGTGGTGGAAGTGGCGGTGGAGTCGGAGGGAGGGGGGGTGCAGGAAGCATGGAACTACCGGCATGAGGTGTTGAAGATGATGGTGGAAGTGTTGGCTGCAAATGCGAGAGTTTGGGCATGCTTGGTACCTTGTGTTGCAGGGCATCCGGATGCGGGAATGGCGGCGGTGGCGGTTGCGTTGGCAGAGGAGGAACATAAGATGAGGATAAGCCATTCTCAAGCTTTGGCTTCTTTTCAGATGGGAACTCAGCAGAACCTTCGGGCATTGGATTACTGATTACACCCTCTGATGCCAAGGAAGAAAGGACATAAGTGAGCATCTGAGCTGAGGAAGTTGATGAAGCAAGTTTAGCAGCAACTGCAGATGCTGTTTTCCGGTTATCATCATCAACCTGAACGCTGCCATTGGTAGAGGGTCCTGTTTGTGTTAACATTGCCGAAGCAGCCTGTTCTCTGTCAACATTGCCTGTTTCCGAATCCATAGCCGGAGATATACCAGAGAAAACAGGTAACTGTTTAAGCTTCTGTTCCGATGGGAAGTGCCCACCACTGTTGTGTGGTAGTTGCTGGCAGATGCTATTTGATTGTTCAAAGCAACCACGGGCTGCCTGGGAAAAGGGGAAACAAGAACAATAAAACGCTAGGAAACAACACACTGAAAGAGAATAATCAAGTTTCCGTTCCAGGCCCCAGTTATCCCAGGTCCGCCAATACCGGTGATCACAGCTGAATGGGTGAAAACTAGCGGAATTTATTTCTAATGGGATCCTCCAGAACGAAGTGCAGGACATAAATCCATGTCATGGAGCACACCGTCTCATAACTAAATTCTGTTCACAAAATTACAATTGGTTTCACAAACTGATTCAGAATTTCCACACATGCATAATAAACTTTTCCACAGAGATCTTTGTTTATTTAATACTTTCATCCAGCCCAAATGGGGGTTAAAGGTCCCACAACTGATAGTAGGGGTTCAAATCCCATAGGTGCTACCCTGCGCAAGCCAACTCCCATCATAGGCCCTAGGTCAAGGGTCTTATTCTTGAGAGTTCTATGCTGGTACTTTTAAGACTTCAAAAGGTGGTTTCTCTGACTTACAAATGGAAGAAACTCCAAACTACAGCAAGTGTACTTCATGAAAAACATGTTTCTTCATTTACAAACATTAGTAAGAAAGAAAAAGATGGGTGTGAACGTGTTATCGGTATATACAAAATTGGGGATTAGACTGTGTGTAGTATGTGTGAGAACCTATGATGCATGAGAACTCCATTTATGGTGGAGTACCCTACCGGGTATGTACTTATTATCTGTGCAGATATGCCTCGGTATGCTTGTACGGCCTTTAAAAACTCCATGTGTCTTCTTGTGCCATCCTGCAAGTGCGTCTACACTTTATCGCACGTCCTTTATGAACAGAACCACTGACAAGATCAGAAATTAGTCCTGAGTAGTCAGATTGTCTCAGTATTGAGCCCAAACGGTTTCTATGACTCATTCATCAGCATATCTATGATGGCCCTGTAGTCAGACTCTGTAATCAAATGCTCAACTTGGACGTCCAGGGCCATTTGCATTCCACACTCTAATGCCATTGCCTCTCTAACGTAGGGGTCCCAGACTCCTTAAAGTGATTTTGACGTGCACGTTAGAGGTCTCCCCTGATCATCCCAGATGATGCAAATTGCAACCCATCATAGTCGGGCCACTAATTCCTATTCCTGCATCTGATCTCAACTTCACATACCCACTTGGAAGAGGTGACCATCTGCATTGTCTAATCTCTTTTCTTCTGTAGACTTCCTTCACTTGCCTTCCGATCGAAGACCATTCTCACTGCATGGATTGTGTTATTCTTATCACCTGGTGTGCAATGAAATTGGTGTGCTCATGTAAGGTTTTGTTTCTCATGCACCACATATGATGGCAGATGAAGCAAAAATAAATTAACCTCTACAGGTCCAGGGCCATTTTAACGTTTAAGAACCACAATTTGAATGATAAACCACCAATCGTGCACACCTATGATAAGGAGCTTTTCTCCCACGCCTCTCTAACGGCAGGCTAGCCGCAGAGAATATACATTTGTGATTTGTCTGCAGCACAAATCTCACATGTCAGGTTAACGGCTTCAATGCGTCAATGAAGGTTAGTACAAGCAGGAAGACCATTTAAAGCTGCTGTCCACATGAAATTCAAGACCTTCAGTAGTAACAGTACAGCCCCTAGCGGAGGAAAAAGCTGATTCTGCATTATGGCCAAGGTTGTAGCCCCGTTGGTAGCCACATTTAACAACGTCACAGCCATTATGGTGATAGTGGCACACCAAAGTATCTAGAGCTTCCTCCGACGCTAGCAGAATTGCTTAATTGTTTCCACATCCATGGCAAGAATATCCGAGAGATTACCTCTCAATTCCAGCACTTGCTGCTTTGGTCAATCAAGCTCAAAAGCCTAGCATCTCTGAAAGATCTCTCGGTGATCACTCTAAAACACTGCAGCTGAGGAATTCACTTGTCTTTCCATATTCTAACAGGCTGCCAATTACTGATTTGCAATCTCAATCCATTCTCAAGGATTTCTCACTAGGCAAGACTCCTCCATGTATGGTTAGGTCTGGATCCCAATTTCGTATCGAGAAAATCTTTCCACACGTAGTATTGCGCTTTATGTACTCTAGTGAGCTAGGATCGAGAAGGAGTCGCCATCCCTGCTTGGCAAACATAGCTTTATTAAAGCTTTCACAATCATGAAAGCTGACTCCTCTTCATCTTTAGGCATCGGAGGTTGCTGCCAACCAGTATCGTATCATGTATCGTTTTGGTCCACGATACGGGCATATCGTATCGTAGCATATCATATTTTAATATTAAAAAAATAGTAAAAATCTTAAAAAATCAGAAAAAATTAGCAAAACATGATAATTGCAAAGAATTCATATAATGCAAAGTTATATATTGATCATTCACCATTAAACAATTAAAAAAATACATATTTTGAAGCAAAAAATTAAATACATTTACATTTACATATTGTAATCATCATTAACTAAATAATCTTCATCCTCTCCTTGCTGAAAATTCTCACCACCTTGTGCTTGAAAATCAAAATCTTCATCTCTTTGATGATGTTGTTGCGCTTCTTCCAAATTAATCCATGCAATGTCTTCTTCGGTTAGAAATGCATTTTCTTCATTATCTTCTATAATTCACTCCTCTAATATATCAAAATTAATAAACTGCTATCTTTGTACATGTAGTTGGCACATTTACTCATTTTCATATATGAGCAAAATGATGAGCTCCATTTCTTTGATTTTCTCTTACTGGGGACTAGCTTTTTAACTAATCCTTAAAGTGGTTTGAAACAGAAGGATGATGGATGGATGTTGTGTGTCAAAATCCGGTCATCTGATTACTTTTGATCTCACTTCACAGGTTGAGCTAAGCCTCACATAGACTGGTCATGTTCAACTCAATGGAAGTTGTGTGAGGTGAGCCCTAAAATAGTGAAGCTGTGAAATGCCCACTCAATGAACTAAGGCAACCAAATTATTCTTCATTGTTTGCGATTTCATGTAATTAAAAACTGATAGCAAAAATATACCTAAAAATTGGCAACAGAAAGGGAAATGATTTTGTCACAATTATTATTTGTTCATAAATTATTCTTATTCAATACAATTCTTATAAACTAACCCGAATTTATATGTTACACGCACGCAACTTGCAATCCCTAACAAGCATATCAGAGGTGTCGATTTTCATATGTGCTTAACATTGAGTGAAATCACATCATACAATAGGCAGAAACTCGAAGATGCAGGTCGGCGCCCTCATGGCTGCCGATTTCTGTTTTCTTATTCATTCCTTTCTAAACCTAATTACAGATTACAGCTATATATAAACTTAACCTAACTTGAATGACCTAATTATCCTTACTTAATGACTAATCCTACCTGATACCCAATGGATCACATCTTGATCCAAAATACTTACAGATGTAACCAAACAAAAGAAACAAATACATAACCGAAACAATTTAAATTTCAAACTTGATTTCCAACATGCCTCCTCAAGTTGGGTCTTGAAGGCTTGAAACTTCCAACTTCACAAGAGCTCTCTTAAATCCATTAACTGGAACTGCTTTGGTGATGATATTTGCCAATTGATCTCCCGAACGCACATGACTCAAATTGAAAATTCCTTGGAAAAAATTTTCTCTGATAAGTGGCAGTCTATTTCAATATGTTTGGTTCTTTCATGAAAGACTGGGTTCAAGGCTATTTGAAGAACAGCCTTACTATCAGTGAAGAAGTCAATTGGAATATTTCCTTTCAAGCCGATCTCTTCTAGGAGTGATATAATCCATAAACCTTCCCACATGCCTAAAGAAATAGTAGGATACTCAGCTTCAGCACTTGATCTGGCCACTACAGTTTGCTTCTTACTTTTTTATGATATGATATTACCTCCTAAACACACCACATTGACTTTCTGTCGATTTTTGAACCTACCCAACCTCCATCGGAATAAATTTTCATATCAAGTGTATGATATGGAGCATATAGTAAGCCGTAAGTGATTGATGATTTCAAGTATCTGATGATATGGAATACTACACTCATATGATGTTTTGATGGGGAGTGCATCCATCTACTACCATATCCTAATGCAAAACTGATGTCAGGTCTAGTTATAGTAACATATATCAGTTTTCCCACTAGTCTCTGATATTTGTCAATGTCTTCCTATGGTTCTGTTGAATCATTATCATTCTCCTTTTGGATTTCAATGAGAGTAGAACACACCCGACAATCCTCCATTTTAGTTTCCTTTAGTAAATCTAGAATATACTTTCTTTAACTTAGAAATAAGCAATCCCTTTGGTGAATGACTTCTATTCCCAAAAGGTAATGTAATCTCCCCAAATCCTTAAGTTAAATAATGTACTTCCTCTTTAAAGTGACTATGCCTTCTGTATCGTCACCTATGATTATAATATCATCAACATATACTAACAGTATAATAGTTTTTGGACCTTGATGGATGAATAAAATATGATCACTAATACACTGTTTAAAAACCAACTTCACAACACTATCACTGAATTTTTCAAACCATGCTCGTCGGAATTGTTTTAAACCGTAAATTGATTTCTTTAGTTTACATACCTTGCTTGATTTTTGTTAAGGAATATACCCAGGTGGTAAGTCTATGTAAATATCTTCCATGAGATCTCCCTGAAGGAATGCATTCTTAACATCCAACTACCATAGTTCCCATCTTTTATTGACAGCCACACTTAGAATAATTCTAATAGTATTCATTTTCGCCACTGGTGCAAAGGTTTCTGTGTAGTCGATGCCATAAGACTGACTGTAACCTATGGCTACTAATCTTGCTTTATACCTCTCTATATTCTCATCAGCTTTATATTTTATTGAGAATACTCTCAGGAGGTAGATCTACGAGTTCTCATGTTTTATTTCGTACAATGCTATAATTTCTTCTTCCATTGCTGCTTTCCACTCAGGATATAGATTGGTTTCTTCAACTGATTTTGGAATATAAATATTATCTGCATTCATCACAAACAACTAGTACTCTTTGGGATAATTAAAATATGAGACCATCTTTTGTAAAGAATATTTTGCCACTTCTCATTTTCCTTTTTGAAGTGCAATAGGTAATTCACTATCAGGATTCTGAGAAGTTACCTGAGAAGGAGTCATATCTGATTCAGGAAAAGGAATTTGATTCGGAGTAGTTGACTAATGTAGAAAGAAGCCCTTTCTTTCACCTCTAGTATATACTTGTCATTCCTTATCCTAAGGACATAACATCTCCTCCTCTTCACTTTCAGCCACTAGTAGACTTTCAACTGATGGAAGTGGTATCATATGGTATATCTTCATGAAAGGTAACATCCATAGTAACATAAAATTTTCTTCTGACGGGATCATAGCACTTGTATCCCTTCTGAGTAGAGGAATATCCTAGGAAGATACATTTAACTGATCTTGCATCTAGTTTATCTCCCAAGCCAAGATGAATATGGATGAAGCACGTACACCCAAACACTCTAGGAAGTGGATGAAATTGTTTCTGGGAATGACATAAAGAATGAAATGGGATATTACCATTGAGAATCCTGCTTGGCATCCGATTTATAAGAAAAACAATTGTTACGACTACTTTACCCCAATAATATTTTGGAACATTGTATCTTATTAAAAGAGTTCTAGCAACCTCTAGAATATATTTATTTTTTCTTTGAGAAACACAAGGAGAGTAGGCACATGAAGTCTGGTGCAGAATCCCATGATTCAGGAAGTATGACTGGAGTGATCGAGAGATATATTCACCACCATTATCACTGCGAAAAAATTTAATGGTACTCTGAAACTGAGTCTGCACAAATTGACAGTATATGGGAATAATATTCTTCACTTCATCCTTAGTTTTCATGAGGTATATCATCGTAAACCTAGTACAATCATCAATGAATGAGACAAAATACTTATATCCATGCAATGAAGTAATAGAGCAAGGACCCCAAATGTCGGAATGAATAATCTCAAATGGAATAGAGGATTTTTCTTCACTTTAAGGAAAATAAATTCTATGATATTTTGCCTTTTGGCAGGTTTCACAGTTCAAATTTAAATCATTACAATGAGCAAATCTAGGTAATAGCATCCTAATTTTTTATAAAGGTAAATATCCTAGTCTCTGGTGCCATAAAGGTAGTTACTCCTGTTTTTCTCTAATGACTGTTGATTGCATTGTTGTTTAATTATTTTCTTCACAAAAATATCTACCCCAACCAAAGATCATCTCTGTCCTCAGTTTCTGAAATAAACATCCAGTAATATCAAACATTATACGACATTTCAAATCTCGTGTCATGGCAAAGACTGATAATAAATTGACTGAGATATTGGGAATATGTAAAACATTTTTCAATATGCCAAAAGATGTAATAATACTTTCTCTCCAAGCTATAAGAGTATGTAAGTCATCTGCCAGCCTAATATTAATCGGTTCTTGAGTAAACTCATAGGTATCAAAATATTCTCTCCTACTGACCATGTGATCTGTGGTACCTGAATCAATAACCTAAATCTTGGAATGAGGAATAAATATATTACCCTTGGCCATGAATGAAAATGGATATGCCATTATTGCTTGAGAATCAAGATTAGAGGAAGTAGAGGGAGTGTGCGAGTCTGTTAAATGGGCTTTGAGTAATTCAATTTCCTTCTTCAAATCCGCCAACGAGGGAGCATTGTTTTCACTGTTCTGTTTGTCACTTTGGTCACTGCTGAAATAAGTTTTATTAGATCTATTCTGACAATACGTTGGTCTGCCAACTAATTTCCAACATGTCTCTTTTGTATGTCGTGATTTTCCATGGTGAGAACAGATTAGTTTTTTCTTTTCTTCGGGGGTAAGTGAAGGTCTATCCCTTCCATGTCCATAACCTCCTCTTCCACGAGAGTAAGAACCAGTATAATAGTTTCTGCCCACAAATGTCATAGTATCGGAACTAATTTTCGTTTCCTTCTCTAATTGCTTTCTCTCTTCTTCTCGGAGTACAAGAGAATACACGGTGCTCAGAGAGAGAAGCTCTTCTCTGCTGAGAATATTGTTTTTCACAGCCTCATACTCTGAAGAGATGCCCCATAGAAGGTCAAATACTTTCCGTTCTTCAAACTTCTCATTACGCTCTTATGTGCACTATTGACATTTAGTCTTGGAATAAAGTTGCAGTTCTTCCCATAAACCTCTGAGTTCTACATAGTACTCACTTACTGATCTTCCACCCTGTCTGTATTTTTTAATTTTCTCAATGAAATCATATTTATTTGCTATATTCTTCCTCTAACTGTAGGCATCCTAAACTGCTAGCCAAATATCTTTAGCCGTTTCTAAAAACATAAATGTACTGCCAATTGAAGGTACCATTGATTGAATCAGCCATGTAATAACCAATGCATTCTCTCTACGCCATCTGGAATACAGAGGATCTGAAGTAGGTGGTTGAGATATTTCATCATTTAGATAGTCCCATCGCCCCCTGCCCACTGAATGTAATTCTTTCCATCTAATTTCAAATTTGTAATTTGAAATCCCTCTCCCTTGTTTGAGAGATTGTGATCATTTCCATCTCCAATTTTGTTCTTTTCCATTATGATTAACAGAATCTACTCCTTAGAAAGATTAGTATTTGGGAATGTTCTAAGATAGAGGTCACTTAATCCTCACTGTGGTGATACTAGAGCCTGCAGTAAACAAACCAAGCAAATTTCTATCTTCAGATCTTCATTGAATAACACTTTCACGATTCATAGCAGTCAGCACATTCAGCATCTGGTCCTGTGTTGCTATGGAAAACCATCTGCGACTTATGTTGCCAAAGTATTGGAGCAGCACAACAGGATGCAGATTCACGAAGTTTAATATCAGTGTATTGCAGACTCAAATTAGGTCACTAGATCAATAGGGAATGGCTTAACGGCAGACAATATTTTTCAGAACTTGACTTGATGTCAGCCAATAGAATAACACGACACCAATAGGAAAGCACGACAGCCAACAAACAGATGATATTGGCAGCCAACAGGAAGGCGGCAGGATCTATAGAAGATGTTTGAAATAAAATCTAAATCTCAAGGGGACTTACTGGATCCTTTCACGATTCTGATTACCTTGCTCTTAAATCGACATTCCCACCGAAACAAGCTCTGATTCCATGTCGATTTTCATATGAATGTAGTGCTTAACATTGAGTGAAATCACATCATACAATAGGCAGAAACTGGAAGATGCAGGTCGGCGCCCTCATGGCTGCTGATTTCTGTTTTCTTATTCATTCCTTTCTAAACCTAATTACAGATTACAGCTATATATAAACTTAACCTAACTTGAATGACCTAATTACCCTTAATGACTAATCCTACCTAATACCCAATGGATCAGATCATGATCCATTGAAACCCAAAATACTTACAGATATAACCAAACAAAAGAAACAAATACATAACCGAAACAATTTAAATTTCAAATTTGATTTCCAACAAGAGGATGCCTTGGGGAGAAGTGAAGAGAGGCGAATAGAGGCCAAAAACCCACCAAAAAATTTAAAAAAAAAAAGTTAATTTTTTTTTTTGGCCGTATCGCCCGTATCGTACGATATGGGCGATACGTGCCATATCGTGCCATATCATTATGGGAAATGATATTGTGGCTTCCCACGATACGGATAATACTGCTGCCCACTAGAACTGGCCGATCATCGTTTTGATGTCAACCGGGTAGGCAAGAGAAAGTATTGCATTACGAAGGTGGGGATGGGGCAACTGTTCTAATGAAAAGTTCTCTAACAGCCCAAGATAAAAATATGCTCTTCCATCCACATAATCAGTTGCAGAAACGATCCTTAATCTTAGAGAACACTCGAGTTCTATCTCCACCTATAGCTGTAGGTAACCCCAGGGACAGGTCATGCTGCTCAACTCATTTCATGCCGAGTATCCTTAGTAAGATCCACCCACGTTTGAACTAAACTACACGTCTAACTTGTCTAGATTCACCTTTCGCACAAATAGATTTTCATACCTTTACAGAATAGAGGAAATTGCTCTAGCTGTCCCACAATCAACACGCATTAACAGTAAAGAATCATCATCAAATAAAAGGTATGAAATGATTGGTGCCCTTCGGCACACCCGAAACCCATAGATGGATCCTCCAACTTTAGCTTCCTTCATCAACCCAACTAGGCCTTACTGTGGATAAGAGGAAAAGACACAGGGAAAACGAATACCCTTTTTACAGACCATGACTAGGTACAATCCATCGCTTAGGTTCACCGTCAATGGTAATAGAGTAGGTGGTAGAGACAATAGAAATCATCACCAAATTGATCCATTTCCATAAAGAGTGCAACCTCTGCATTATGCCTTCAGGAACTACCACTCAACCTTATCATAGGACTTCACCATGAATAACTTTAAGGCCATTAGCTTCTGCTAAGAGGGACCACTTGGTTCACATAATGATGCAAAATTTCATAAGAGATTAGAATATTGCCAATGAGTAGTCTATTGCTCACTAACATGCATTCCGCTTCACCAATGATTACCAGTGGGATTTTCTTTAATTTGTTAGCAAGGATTTTGCGCGCAAGTTTGCACATGGCATTGACAATAACAATCGCCCTATGTCCTGTGATTGTGTTTGGATTTTTGGTTTTAGGAATGAGACACAAAGCAGTGCTTCATACTTCATGTGCCTGACATCCATACAGAACATGCAAGACCACTTTCATCACATATGGAGCCACCGTGCTCCAATACATCTGGTAATAAAAAGTGGTAGCCCGGCCCAAGGGTGCATTGATTTGAGAGCAATGTATACTTCATCCCTTGTGAAAGGCTGGTCCAGAATCTGGTCAATTTTATCTAAAACCTTCCTTGTGAATGGAAGAAAAGATCGTCACTAATGATCCCTCCAGATTTAGATGTAAAGAGATTAGTGTTGAACTACACAATGTGGTCCTGTAGGACTTCGTCTCTTAGCAGTCGACCTTCTATATCCTCTAGGAATGAGATCAATTGACCTTGCATCGAGTAGATGCCACCCCGTGAAAATACTTTGTACTTTTGCCCCTCCCCCTGCAGCCACTGAATTCTCAACCATTGTCGCCACATAATCTCCTCAAGGGGAAATATCTCTGCTAGATCGGCTTTAATACATCTAAGGGTGGTATTGTTGTATCTGCCTGTCCTAGTTGTCAAGTTAATGCTTTCTTCTATTTATGTAGATTACCAAATACATCCCTATCACTCATCTTCCATTGAAAATCTGCCAATTCTGATTCCACTCAATGCCTGGTGATCTCCAATTTTGTTCAATGATGTCAGAAGACTCGGAACAACACTACTCTCTTGCCTGCATAGCTTCAAATTGAACGGACGATCAGCTTTATTTGTGGGTTTACAATTAGATCAAAGCAGACCAGTAGATGGTCTAATCCTACAAAGATAACAATTGTCATTATAGCTCGATCAAAGCATCGGATCCAATTTGTTGATGCTAAAGCTCTGTCTACTCTCTCTTCTACAAACTCTCACTTTTCTAAGATTATCCCGAGTGAATGGGTATCCATGACGTCCCATATCCTGTAAATCATAACCAGAAATTGGTGTTCAATTCTTTAGAATGCTTTGATCATATGTTATGGCTATCTAGCTCCCCCGGATTCTGTAACCATGGCAGGGGAGAAGCCCTGTGCAATCGCCAAAGAAGATTCCATGACCTATGGTGATGTTGCCACTCGGCCCACAAGTGGTAACCCGTAAATCGCCATATGCTTGGTGTACATCAACTTGGGTGACCTCAAAATCTATATGATGATCAAAATAAGAAAGGAGTTTAAGAACAACACTAATGTCCCAAAAACAAACCAGCCCACCTCCTCCATTACATCAAGTTGGCATTATATTCCTAAAGCCAACACCCTGTTGTATGAATCTGGGTTTCTTTGGAGGCACACCCATTTCCATCAAACGGAATGTTGGGGGCATGCATCTGGTAGAGATGTCTCACTTTGCCAATAAGGGGTCCCCAAGCCATCAACAATTGTAGCTGATGATTTTCAAGGTGTTAGATGACCAAGGCTTGGGCCATCGGTCGCTTCTGGTAGTTCTGCATCCTCACAAAACAGACTACAGTATGTCTTCATATTTGTGGTACCATTTTCTCAATGCATCTCAATACCTTCAGGCTTGCTCCTTTCTGCTTGGATCCACTCTCTACATTACTATTGATGCTCCCTCCGTTCCTTCGCTTCACTGCGTTCGTTTTGGATCTGGTCAAGGGGGAGTCTGCTTTCTCTTTACTACTTGTTCATCTTCACTCCAACCCCTTTGTACCCTTCTCATCTTTGGTTGAGCCCTGGGCTTCCTCATTCACATGATTCAGTGGAGTCACCACAACCCGTGGACCCCTTCCGCTACTGTCCTACATAAAGCAGAGACCAGAATATTTAATGGAGTGGTTACCAGGAAGTCATCCCCACCCTCAGATGGATAGCTTGTAGATTCTCTATGGGCCTCAATTTTGTTGATTGAGGCACTTACTCTGTCTTCATACTCTTCTACGTGAACAGATCCATGCCTCACATGCAAGTCATTCATAGGCTCCTTCTCTGGTGTCCTTGTGATCACCATTAGTCTATCCATTCCCAAGGGCATTGTATTTAGGGCTTCGAGAGTCTCTTTCAAGGATAATCCAATTTGGGTAGGCCTAGAACTAGGTTGTTTGTTATGATTCGCCGATGTGAAAATCAGCGAAGCCATCAAATCATCTTCGTTCTGCATATCTATCATGGTCACCAACAAGAATAGTGAGGCACATCAGTCATTAAGATCTTTATCGCGAAGATGTAGCGAGAGAACCCCAACCATCAAGGAGAGGAAACCCTAGGGAGGGAGAGAATCCCTACCATTGAGAGGATTTTAGATGGATGATTAACTTTTCTTATGCTGTCATTGCATCATGTTTCGCATAAACTGTTTACTGTTAATACTTCATAATTGTGATACGTTATGGTAATTAAGACATTCTATGAGTAGAACACAAGAACCATAATTGCTGCTACAGAACTATCTTTTAAATTGTCTCGTCTTCAATGACTATTTATGTCAGTTGAGTACAATATATCCAAGACATGGCAAGCACATCCAGAGTGTGCTGTATTTTATGTTCTCTTCATGATTGCATGCACATTATTGGCATTGCAAACGTGTTACATGCCAAATTGCTATTGTAGCTTTCTCCCATGTTATGAGAGATGGTAGACACGTGATGGAAAAATATGAACATTTGGCAGGTTTCAGAAGAAAACTCATCATGAAAATATAATCGCAGACTATTGGAGTCCAGGGAGAAGCACACGTATTTTAGACAGTGCTGCAAGCTAAAAACAAGTGCAAATATGCATTTTTGGTAGGTCTTGAAAGAAAATGCATCACGAAAAGACAGGTGCTATCACTCGAATTTCCCAAGTCTAGAGAGAAGCGTGATACACATTCTCATATGCGAAGGCGGACACACATGCACACGGAGTACAAGTAAACAGGAAGGGGCACACACAGAGTAGAGATAAACAGGAACGTGAGGACATTGCAAAGTTGATTTTAACCTAAAGTCAATCATCTAATCAATGTTAAAAGATCTCAAGAATCAAGCCCATGAAGACGTCATTATCAACTTACCATCAGTTGACCACGAACTTGATCAAGTTTGATTTCCTGAAAAGAAAAAGATATCACCTTCCTTAATATCCAGGATATTTAAATTGTAAGAAGAAAACCTAATAGTATCACTAACTATTCTCCTCTGAAATGCCACATTAAAGACCTGTTCATTAAGTGCCTCTTTCAAGTGGGAGATTAGAGCTGCTCGAGATGACTCAGTTGCTACTAGTTGTTCAATGCAGTCCTTCAGAATAGCATTCTGCCCTTGAAGCTCCTCAGACAATTTTGACTCAATGACTTGCCCTGAAGTTGAAAGACATTTTTATATCACAGGTCAGCTATGAAGAACAAACCTCATAAGAAAGTCACAAGGGTTGACACAAAGTAAAAGGATGGGGTAGGGACTTGGGAACTGAATTTTAGTTCTCTAGACCTCAGACAAACATTGGAGAGTATAATAGTTTTCTTATCCCAAAAAGGTAAAATGCAGAGGATGACGAACAAAAAAGGCCTCCCTGTTGGAAGTTAATATTGAGTTTAGTTGCAAGTTGAGTCTTACTCTCAGATTTAATTTAGTTCAGTCTGTCGTTAAGTCTATATTATATTTAAAGTTAATTCTTAAGTAGGGGTAATTGCATCTTTTAAGTTAGAAGAACTTAAGTATAAAAACGTGTTAGTGTTTAGGTTTAGGTTAAGAGAATGATGGAAAAGGTGCAGGCGGCAGCAGTGTGGCAGCCGACCTGCACAATCTTGTAAGTCCTTCTTTACTCTGAAATAAAGTTGTTTATTTTGTATGAAGCTCTCAATTCCAACATGGTATCAGAGCGGAAATCGAGGGTTATTGGAATTCGTGAAGCCCCGATGACAGCATAACGTGATCTTCTTGGGTGGTGACAGAAAAACCTTTCAACGTGTGGTGTTTTTGGTGGACTGATCAGGCCAGGGGTAGTGCAATCCTATCCTGGGACAGATTTCGGAAAAAAAAAACACAAAAGGGGAACGCTGACAGCATAATCGGTATTTTTTAGTTGTGAATTCCTTGTTTGATAATTGCTGTAAGTGCCTTAGCCTGTGACTCCATCTTCTACAACAACAAAAAAAAAAAGGGAAGAAGGGGGATGCGCCTGTGTATCCAACCAAAACGTAGAAGGTTTAAACTAAATAGTCTGCATGTGTATTGTCAATGTGTGAACAGAATACACATTGAGTCAATGTGTGAACAGAATATTTCTGCCTGTGAATTGATATTACCCAAGGTTCAGAAAAATAATTCAGTTTGAAGACATCTAGTTCAGCTGAGATTCAGTCATTTCGCTGCGTGCATTTTTTCGAAAAGAAAAACTCTTTGGCTAACTCAAGACTCAATTAAAAAAAAAAACGTGTGATTGAGTTAATTTACCAATTGTCATGGAAGGTTTAAAGATAGGAGAAGGTAATGAACCATTGTCTTCTGACAAAGGAGAAGGATTTCAGATCACCAATTTAAAATTGGATGGAAAGAATTATCTTCAGTGGGCTCGATCAATGGAATTGGCCATAATGGCAAGGGAGCGCTGGGATTACCTGACAGGAGATATAACCCACCCTCCGTTCACAGATCCACTCTATTCACGATGGCGCAAGGAGAATGCACTAGTTAGTGCATGGCTAATTCAATCAATGATACCATCAATAGGCAGCACATTTATGTTTTTGGAAACAGTGAGGGACATTTGGCTTGCTGTTCAGGATGCATATGCTTAGCGGAAGAACATCGCCAAAAAATATGATCTCATTGAAAAAATCAGGAAGTGCAGGCAAGGAGGGAGACCAGTAAGCGAGTATTATGCTGAACTCAGAGGTTTATGGGAAGAGCTACAATTTTTCTCGAAAACTAAATGCCAGAGTTGTCTACAGGAGCGCAATGACGAGGTTGAAGAGTGGAAAGTGTTTGATCTCCTATGGGGTATTTCTTCAGAGTATGAGGCTGTAAAGAATAATATTCTTAGCAGAGAAGAACTTCCTTCTTTAAGTACAGTTTACTCCCTTTTACTTCGTGAAGAAGACAAGATCAGTTCAGAGAATACTGCATTTGTGGGAAGAAATAACTCCACTTCTCAATATTCTCGTGGTAGAGGAGGTTATGGACGCGGCAGAGGTAGACCCACTCTTTCTTCTGAGGAAAAAAATAAGTTAACTTGCTCTCACTGTAGAAAGACAAGACATACTAAAGAGACATGCTGGGAGTTAGTGGGCAAACCTAACTATTTTCTGAATCGAACTAATAAAGCCTACTACAGTGGAGATAATCAACTGGAAGACAATAACATTCCAGCTTTGGCAGATATTAAAAAGGAGATCGAGTTACTCAAATCTCGCCTAGTTGATACACACCTCCCTTCCACATCATCTCACAATGAATCTCAAGCAACTATGGCTTATCCATTCTCCTTTATGGCTGAGGGTAATTGTAGTGCTCCCTATTCTCGCATTTGGGTTATTGATTCTGGTGCTACTAATCATATGGTAAGTAGAAGGGAATATTTTGATAAGTATGAGTTGACCCATGAACAAGTTAGTATTAGTCTAGCAGATGACTCGCATACTCCTATAGTAGGTAAAGGAAGTATTATTACTCCATTTGGTGTACTACATAATGTTCTTCATGTTCCTCGTATTTCAGTTAATCTATTATCAGTCTTTGCCATGACTAAAGATCTAAACTGCAGTATAATTTTCAAATCTACTGGATGTCTATTTCAAGAATAGAGGACGGGCAGAATCTTTGGTCGGGATAGCGTGCGCAGAGGTCTCTACTTGTGCGAGGAACAGAGTGGGATGACTATGCAATCATCAATTATCACAGAGGATCTGAAAGAAGAAGTATCTCGATGGCACCAAAGACTAGGGCATTTACCTTTATCTAAGATTAGAATGTTATTACCAAGGTTTCGACATTGTAATAATTTTAATTTGAATTGTGAAACTTGTCAGAAAGCTAAACATCACAGAATTTCTTTTCCGTTGAGTGAAGAGAGATCTTCAACTCCTTTTGAGATTATTCATTCTGACATTTGGGGACCTTGTTCTACAATTTCATTGCATGGGTACAAATATTTTATATCCTTTATTGATGACTGCACCAAATTTACCATGATATATTTGATGAAGACTAAGGATGAGGTAAAACACATTCTTCCTATTTATTGTCAATTTGTGCAAACTCAGTTTCAGCAAAAGCTCAAAGTTTTTCGCAGTGATAATGGTGGTGAATTCATGTCTCAAGCACTTAACTCATATTTTCTAGATCATGGAATTGTACATCAAACTTCTTGTGCATATTCTCCTCAGCAAAACGGGGTTTCTGAAAGGAAGAATCGACACATTCTTGAGGTGGCTCGAACGTTGTTGATTGGAGGTAATGTTCCCATGTATTATTGGGGAGAGGCAGTTCAAACAGCCGTATTTCTGATAAATCGAATGCCCAGCAGAGTTCTGAATGGTGATACTCCTTTTCATTTAGTATTTCCTTCCCAGAAGCATTTTCACCTACTTCCCAGAGTCTTTGGGTGTACTTGCTTTGTTCATATTCATAAGGGCTTCAGGGATAAACTAGATGCCAGATCAATTAAGTGTATTTTCTTAGGATATTCTTCGTCTCAGAAGGGCTATAGGTGTTACAAGCCTCTAAAAAGGAGAGTATATGTTACAATGGATGTCACATTTCATGAAAATTCTCCTTTCTATAATATACAGGAAACTCTTTCAGCAAACACCCCATCACAGAACGTGATACCACTTCCTACAATGCCACCCTTACATGATTGGGAAGATGAAGATACAGTGCAACTTCAAGAGAAGACATGGCAAGTATATACCAGAGGTGATAGAGGTATTCTTTTTCCACAATCACCTACTACTCAGAATCCCTTTCTCGAATCAGATTTGCCTCCTACACAGGTGACATCCACCGACTCAGAAGACTTACCTATTGCACTCAGGAAAGAAAAAAGAAAGGTGGCAAAATATTCCATAGAAAATATGGTGTCATATACTAATTATCCCAGAGAATACCAAGTGTTTGTAACAAATGCAGATAATACCTATATTCCAAGAACTTTTGAAGAGGCACAACTACACCCAAGGTGGAAGGCAGCTATGGAAGAAGAGATTACTGCACTTGAACGAAATCATACCTGGGAACTAGTTTATCTACCTTCCAGAGAGGAAGACCGTAGGATGCAAGTGGGTTTTTTCAATAAAATATAAAGTTGATGGCACCATAGAGAGATACAAAGCAAGGCTAGTAGCAAAAGGTTACAGTCAGCTATATGGTATAGATTATACAGAAACCTTTGCTCCAGTAGCCAAAATGAATACCATCAGAATTATTTTGAGTGTGGCAATTAATCAAGGATGGGAATTATGGCAACTGGATGTAAAAAATACATTTCTTCAGGGAGATTTGACAAAATATATTTATATGGATGTACCACAGGGATATCATCACAATAAAGAAGGAAATAAGGTATGCAGACTGAGAAAATCAATTTATGGCTTAAAACAATCTCCAAGGGCTTGGTTTGAGAAGTTCAGTGATGGTGTTAAGCATCTGGGTTTCAAGCAGTGTGTCAGTGATCATACATTGTTCATCAAGCAGGGTCAGAAAACTACTATACTGTTAGTCTATGTTGATGATATAATAGTTACTGGTGATGATAAAGAAGGAATTATTGATCTTAAGAAGAGATTGCACAAGCTATTTGATTTAAAAGATTTGGGAAGATTGCATTATTTTTTGGGTATAGAGGTGATACACAAAAAGGATCACCTATTTCTAAGTCAAAGGAAATACATCCTGGATCTACTGAAAGAAACTAAAATGGAGAATTGCCGAGTATGTTCTATTCCTATGGAGATGGAGAAGGTTACTTCACATGATTCATCAAAACCTTATGAGGATATTGGAAGATACCAGAAACTAGTTGGAAAGTTAATTTATGTCACCATTACAAGGCCTGATATTTGTTTTGCAGTGGGATATGTCAGTAGGTGGATGCATGCTCCCTCTAAATATCATATGAGCATAGTGTTTCATATTATCAGATACTTGAAGTCAACAATTGCGTATGGCCTATTCTATGCTCCACATAGTAATACAACAACAACAACAACAACAACTAAGCCTTTTCCCATACTAGACGGGGTCGGCTACATGGATTCTTTGTTTCCACAGATCCCTATCGTGTACCATGTTAGCAGTTAACTCCCAATAAACTAGATCATTCTTTATTGTTTCTTTCCAACACTTTTGTGGTCGTCCTCTACCTCTTTTAATACTTTCCAAATTTAGTTTTTCTAACCTTCTTACAGGTTCTTCTTTTGATCTTCTTTCTATATGTCCAAACCATCTTAAACGATGTTCTCTCATTTTATCCTCTATTGGTGCCACTCCTAATTTGTTTCTAATAACCTCATTATGTATACGGTCTTTTCTTGTATGACCACTCATCCATCTCAACATCTTCATTTCTGCCACAGACATCTTTTGTACATGTTGATGATTAACTGCCCAACACTCAGAACCATAAAACATGGCAGGCCTAATTGCTACTCTATAATATTTACCTTTTAATTTTAATGGTATCTTCTTATCACAAAGAATACCTGATGCTCCTCTCTATTTTAACCAACCAGCATTAATTCTATGTATAACATCTCCATCAATTCTTCCATCACTTTGAAAAATTGACCCTAGGTATTTAAAACTTTCCTTTTGGGGAATGCAATGTGTGCCAATTTTAATTTCTATGTCCTCTGAAGTAGCCAAATGATCAAACTTACATTCCATATATTCTGTCTTTGTTCTACTAAGTCGGAGGCCTTTGTTTTCTAATGTTTCTCTCCATAGTTCCAATTTTCTATTAACTTTTTCCTTAGACTCCTCCACTAATACAATGTCATCTGCAAATAACATACACCAAGGTACTTCATCTTGAATATGTTTTGTTAACTCATCCATCACCATTATAAATAAGTATGGACTTAAAGTTGATCCTTGATGTAACCCAATATTAACTTCAAAGAAGTCTGTCGTTCCTTCATGAGTCCTCACACATGTTTTTGCACCATCATACATGTCTCTTATAAGGTTAATATATGTCAATGGGATACCTCTTTTTCCAAAGTTCTCCAAAGAACCTCTCTCGGTACCCTATCATAAGCTTTTTCTAGATCAATAAATATCATGTGAAGGTCTTTCTTTTTTGCTCTAAAATGTTTCATAAGACGTCTCAGAAGGTGAATCGCTTCAATAGTAGATCTACCTGGCATAAATCCAAATTGGTTCTCTGTTGTACTTGATACTTGTCTTAACCTACGTTCGATAATTCTTTCCCATAATTTCATAGTATGACTCATTAACTTGATACCTCGATAATTCACACAATTTTGAATGTCTCCCTTGTTCTTATATACGGGTATAAGTGTACTTGCTCTCCATTCCTCAGGCATCTTTTGGTTTTTCCATATTTCATTAAATAGTCTTGTGAGCCAAGTGATTCCTATTTCTCCTAGTATTTTCCAAACTTCTATAGGAATATTATCTGGTCCTACCGATTTACCACTCTTCATATGTTTAAGAGCCTCTTTGACTTCATTCTTTTGAATACGTCGGTAGAAATTGTGGTTTATATACTTTTCTGACTTGGCTAAATCTCCTAAACTAATACTAACATCTTTATTTTCATTAAAAAGATTATAAAAATAGTTTTTCCATCTATTTCTTATATCATCATTTGCCACTAGAATTTTTTCATCCTCGTCTTTTATGCATCTAACATAACTTAGATCTTTAGTTTTCTTATCTCTAGCCCTAGCTATTCTAAAAATATCTCTTTTACCCTCTTTTGAGTTGAGTTTTTTATATAAGTCCTCCCAAATCTTAGCTCTTGCTTCACTAACGGCCTTTTTTGCTTCCTTCTTTACTTTCTTATAAGCTTCTAAAGTTTTACTAGTTTTCTTAGCATAATGTAATTTGTAACATGCCCTCTTTGCCTTGATTTTATTTTGTACTACTTCACTCCACCACCAAGCTTCTTTTTGTGCCGGTACACCTCCCTTAGATACCCCTAACACATCTTTCGTCACTTTCCTAATATGTATAGCCATATTGTTCCACATATCACAGGGTGTGCCAACATAATTCCAAACATCTCCTTGAAGGACTTTCTGTTTAAATATATCTTCTTTCTCGCTTTTGAGGTTCCACCATTTAGTCTGAATAGCTCGATGCACTCTTTTCTTCTTTGTCCATTTTTTTATTTGTAAATCCATAACTAAAAGTCGATGTTGGGTGGTTAAGCTTTCTCCTGGAATTACCTTACAATCTTTACAACACGCTCTATCTTTTTTTCTACAAATAAAGTAATCAATTTGTGTTTGTGATAAGCCACTCTTATAAGTAATTAAATGTTCATCTCGTTTTTTGAAGATTGTATTGACTATAAAGAGTAATTTTTGTAATCCATGTTGTAGAAATCCGACGAAGTTTTACGCTGGCTGTCAGAAGCCTAACACAACCCTCCTCCTTTATCCGGGCTTGGGACCGGCAATGCAAGGGTGATCCCTTACATGGGCGGAGTTGTGCTCCACATAGTAATCTTGATATAAAAATTTACTCAGATGCTTATTAGGCAGGCTCAAAAACAGACAAAAAGTCAACTTCTGGATATTTAGTGTGCTTGGGAGGCAACATTGTATCCTGGAAAAGTAAAAAACAAACTGTGGTAGCCAGATCAAGTGCTGAAGCAGAATATAGAGTAATTGCATCAGGAATGTGTGAAGGACTATGGATTATTTCACTCCTTACTGAGATTGGGATGAGGATTGACACTCCAATTGAATTCTTTACTGACAGCAAAACAGCTTTACAAATTGCAATGAATCCAGTCTTTCATGAGAGGACCAAGCACATTGAAGTAGACTGTCATTTTATCAGAGAAAAAAATTCTCAAGGATTATTCAACCTTATCCATGTGGCCTCTAGAAATCAATTAGCTGATATTTTTACAAAAACAGTTCCCAGTAATGGATTCAAACAGGCACTTATCAAGTTGGGCATTTCAAGTTTCGTAGACCCAACTTGAGGGGGCGTGTTGGAAGTTAATATTGAGTTTAATTGCAAGTTGAGCTCAGATTTAATTTAGTTCAGTCTGTCATTAAGTCTATATTATATTTAAAGTTATATTTAAAGTTAGTTCTTAAGTAGGGGTAATTGCGTCTTTTAAGTTAGAAGAACTTAAGTATAAAAACGTGTTAGTGTTTACGTTTAGGTTAAGAGAATGATGGAAAAGGTGCAGGCGGCAGCAGTGTGGCAGCCGACCTGCACAATCTTGTAAGTCCTTTACTCTGAAATAAAGTTGTTTATTTTGTATGAAGCTCTCAATTCCAACACTCCCTCCCTCCCTCTCTCAAGTGACAGGTTGGAATCTTGAAGCATACATCGTATAAGACCACTGACATGTGCTTCTTACAAGGCTGCCAGGTACGGCCTAGGTTTCAAAGGACGTGTTTCTGAAAGGTCTCATTTCAATTTGCTATAACACACAAGAAAAAAAGCCATACACAAACACGCTATCAGATATGGAAAGCTTATGCTTTTACCAGCTGTAAGAGCATGGGCCATATCCTTCCCAACTTTCTCAACATAACCAATAGCAGCTCTGCATTTGCTGAATAAAGAGTCTTCATCTATAGGTCCATCATAGACAACATCACAACCAGAAATTATCTTCTCCAGGGCATCTCCTACGGCAACTTTCTGAATCCGATCAAGAAGCAAAAAAGTGCATGCCAACCACTCAATCATGAGCCATGTTGCACTGTTATTATATCATGGCTGAAGGGAGAAAAATTAAAAATAATAGACACGAATTGAATAGCACTAAATGTAACTTACCACTTTGGAGCTAGTGCACATTGCAGTGTTATTATATCATGGTTGAAGGGAGAAAATAAATAGGACTCATGGAGACAAATCGAATAGCACAAAAAATAACATACCAATTTGGAGCTAGTCTGTTTTCCATTTCTTCCGGAGGTTCCTGCAGTTTTCTGCAGGAGTTCTTCCTTGAGAGTTTGTGGTCGTAAACCAAAAACCTTTCTCTCTTCCCAAATATCAATCTAGATCCAGACAAAACAATCAGTGTTTCCAATCAAACCGATAAGAGATAACAGCCTAAACATCAAACATGCCTAGCAGCACAAGTTTCATTTTCGTTACAAAGAGATTGTGTAGCAGGTATAGATTCATTATTCATCAGACTGCCTAAAATTGTATGCTTACTGCACAAGTCATCATAATTTACAGGTTCCAATGATTTGCTTTAATTATGGTTATTTCTTTTAGGTATATCATCCATAAAGGCCTTATCCCCCTTTTATATATATCCACATCCGCACTTAAATCAGTTATGCATTTCCATTGCCTGAAATCTCAATGTATGTGAAGTTCTTAGGCACACCTTGCCCTATCCCAAGGAAACATCAATGGCATCAAGAACATGAACATTTAATGATCCATACTCCTATATCAGGAAGAACCTGAAAACTATATTTCCTATGAGTAAAAGAAAAGGCATAATTCCATATTTAATTGAAAACTATGGAGCATAATAACAGAAACTTATATCAAACACGAACACCCTAAGATTGCAACATATAGATATTGATATAGGAAGCTACGCAATGCAATTCATGGTGGCAGAAGGCAAGTAAAAAAGAAGAGAATTTGGGGGGAAATTAAAGAACGGTACATGTTTAATATTGCATGGTTGCAAGAACATCAAAGATGACATATGTCTTGAGATGCTGTGACACCCAAAACAGCGACATGGAGATTTTAGTGTCATAAAGTGTAAGAAATTGCCAAGATACAAAATTTATTTTTGTCGTAGAACAACTAGACCACATTTGAGACTTGTTTAAAGCCTTTCTAAGTCTTCAAGCACTACCGGGAGGAAGTTAGATTGCACAAGCAACTATTTCTCTCACTGGACGTCTATTTTCTAAATATACCTTCTCCTTAGAATAATGACAAGATTTATTTCTTCCAGTTATCATTTATCTTCTTCCTTGATTGGATTTGAAGGGCAGCCCCTTATAGGATTTGGCGAACCATGTAGTCTGGCTACAGCTAAAATCACATCTAAACAATCCTCCAATTGCAAACTAGTCTCCTTCATACATAGATCTTTTATGATACCTTTGAATGACTGAGGAACTCTATGCAAGAGAGACTTTATCTCAACCAAACTGAGGTGGAAGACCAATTAAGAGTTGATACAGCTGATATTGACAAACTTTGTTTTTGTCTTCTTTCAAGATCATTCAGTAGTGGTTCTAACACATGCTCAACTTAGTGATAATCTCTGTTATCACCTTGCTTCATAAAGCTAATATTGTCTTGAACATAAGGCAACGAACCATGTTACTGTTGAGATGATCTGATATCTCATTTCCAACTTAGAATTGTGGAGATGTTAATGCCAGTTTTTATTATTAAAACAAACTAAGCATCTGGCCGTTGTATTTTCCCATTTGAGAGCTTCTTCGCCTATTTGGTATCTGTCACAATCTCTTCAACTTCATTTATTTTCAGTTCATTGCTTCCATCGAGCTAGGTAGTGTTACGCCTAGGCTCTCGAATGGAGCAATCAATGGATTCTCATAGGTCATGACCAAGTAAACGATTTTCATACCATCCATGGAAAAAGAGTAATTTGTAGCAATGTTGTTTGCACTATATCGTATCGTGTATCATTTTTCTCCATGAGATGGATGTATTGTATCATACCATATAGTAAACTTTTTAAAAAATATTTTTTAAATCAAGAAAACAAAAAAAAGTAAAAATCAAAAGCTATTCTAAGTTAGACTAGTTTCCTAGGTCGGGATTTGGCTCAATTGGAAAGGTATTGAGTTGTCCTTAGAGTTACCAAACTTGGGCACAGATAATTGTCTTATACAACGGGCAGAGAGACAATTGTGTTGTACAACATTGGTCCTACAAATGCTCGATGTGTTCATAATTGGTAAGTTACCGAAGGAATTTGCTTTTCTCAAACCTTCCAAATTTTGAAAACTCTATTTTTATGGGCCTTCATTGTTATTTTTGGGAGGTCACCCTTCACGACAAGAATTCTCTCTTGCCAAAAAGGAGAAGATCATAACAATTTTTTGCCCAAGGAGTGATGATTTTTATAAAAATAGGACATATCGAGCGATACACTGTATCATAAATTATAGTGTACCGTATCATAAACAAAGAATCCATGTAGCCGACCCCGTCTAGTACAGGAAAAGGCTTAGTTGTTGTTGTTGTTGTTGTTGTTGTTGTTGTTGTTGTTGTATCGTGAGGAAATGATATGCATGACACTGATTTGTAGACTTAACATGACTGGATAAATATTATGACCTTCCTTTGCTTCCATCGAAAACTTAAATATCAACAGGAAAACCTTTAAGAGAAGACACTCTAAGAAACCATACATGCTATAAGTACCAATATTGTAAATATTGTATTGGACCCCTATCACACGGGCACTGATACACCAGTATCATATCATTAAAAAATTTGTGAAAAAGTTCAGCAACTTACATCATATCAAGAGACAATGAATTCAATGTCAAAACAACCTAAATCATATGCATACATCGCTCTCGGGCCTCATTTTGAAACTTAGGATAAATGATTATTAATAAATATAGAAATTTTAGAGAGAAAAGTGTTGGTCTTTAAGAGGAAAGAGGCAGACATGCAAAGGAGCAAAAGAAGTCCTAGAGAGGTTTAAACTTTAAACACACTCAACCTTTTATTTTTTAAAAAAATATATTTTCTGAAACTTGCAATATGTCGTATGATACGGGGTGTATCGTACGATACAGTAACCTATCGCAACATATCATACGATTCATTAAGATATGGGTACAATACATGTCTATTGTGATACATGTACCTGAATCATATAGGTTCAGGTATTGATACACCCGTATCACAACCGATACACCTATATTGCATATCGTATCGTACAATACAATATAATATTTATAACATTGATAAGTACCTCATAACTTTCTTATCAAAACAAGACATCAAAGAACCAACTAGAAGATCAACATAACCCATACCATACTATAAAGGACACAAAAGAACATTAAGGGTTAAGCTTCGGTACCATGCAAACATTCACTAAGAAAAAATACACCAGCATTTGACTTAAATATATACACGAAGACTTGACAAAGTTAAATAATACGCTGAGATTGAAAGGAATGCTTCACTTCACAAAAGCACTATTGCATTTCGCCCAAAAGAGAACACTCTTTACAAACCTTTTCTTTATAAATAAGAATATATTCACTTCAAGAGTTCAAAGCACCAAGTCAAGAGGAAAGACTAAAAGAATCAATCAACACTGTTGCAAAACGTCAAAAGAGGTTGACGAATCAAAAGGAGAACCACTAATATGAGAGAGAGAGAGAGAGAGAATTGCTCTAATAGCTCAATCAATGGCTAGTTCAACTAGCCAGTCACTGCTATCTGCCAATGGCTAGTTCAACTAGCCACCGCCAGCCCAAACAGAAACCTTGAGAAAAGAATAAAATATACAAAAATACAAAAAATGAAAAGACCTAATTTATTCCAAAGCCAAACTTATATAAATCAACCCAGACATTTACACTTTCGACAATTGAATTAAAATTTAGAATAAGCTCCTCGCACGTAAACAAATTAAACTAAAGCAAAAATGCTTCCAGCAGTATATGAACCAAAATTCTTCAGCATGACCAAATTAGAAGCGCAGTACATCTTTAGAAAGCCGCAAAAGAATGTTCATTGAAGCAACATTTAAGGTTCCACAAATTAAGTACTAGCAGAAAGAGAAAATGGAAAACCATGGAAGACATACCAACCGCACTGTAGCACTTCTAGCAAACTCATCCCCATTTTCAAGTGCATCGTTAAGAGCACCAGGGAGAACCCTCCAAAACTCAGTAACAAATTCTAGACCCTTCCGCCTACTGTTCTGCAAAATATCATTAGCAAGGTACAAAAATGGCACCCTTTGATCCCTTGGTGAACAACGAAACTGCCTATCCCATGTTTCCACAACTTGCTTTGCATTCTTTCTGTGGAAGATACACCAGTGAGACAAGGCTGGTATTATTTATTAAGGATTGCAACATAAATGGCAAGAGTATAAGCAGAATAAATGCTTGTGATATTACTAAAGATATGAGAGACAAAGCACAAACATAAAAGCAGCAATGACAATATACAAGGTAATTAGTGGTAATGTGGTGAGCAAGCATGAGACTCCACTTTGATCGAGTTGTCTAAAATGCCGCAGTTCCCTAATTTTCCTCTCCTCACAACCTCTATGAGTTTAGCGTAAAGCTTCATAGTTTCAGGTCATGTATCATTAGTGACACCTATACTTTACCGTACATCACGACATCATGCACTTCATGTTACGGATGAAAAGATTGAATTAGTATGAGTGAACAAGAATTGACGTCCACTAAATCTATACAGCCACCATAATGGCATTCTGTAATGCAGTTAAAATCAAGCATGACATAGCTATACATTCAGGAGGATACTCTCTATACTCTGTTGAGAATTGTTTAGCTTTGCAAGCTTGTCAACCAAAATCTGACCATTAAATGCGCTGTTCATTGTTCCAACCAACAAAAGTCCACTTTATAAGAAGCAAAACCTACAAGATAAAACTTTCATCAGCATCTGAAGACTCACTTATAGATACTCTTTGAAGAAAATTGTTCTCCAAAATACAACAAAAAACAAAGAAGATTAATTAAGGGAATTGTAGAAAGTAAAAGGCTGCTCCACAGAAATTGTTTTTCTAGTGTGTTCTCAATTGTCATAGCACAATCTCATCAGGTGTGCTTGTCAGAAATTTCTGATAAGTGAAGAAGTGACATCGTGGTGGACATCAAGCCAGCTAAAAATTGAGAGCACCTGCAGTAACTCAAACTGAGAAAATTTCTCCAGACACCTAACAAAATTCCTTCAATTGCAAAATGAATGCCTAAACACTGTTGCAGCAATGGAAAGTATCAAAGTACCATGAACAGAGAAACATTATTGCCAATTTGCCACTACCAGTGCAATCCTGCAGTAACAGTAGCATGTAGCTGAACAGCTAATAAAGTAACAAATCTAAAATAACAAAATAAGTGGTGACTTTCAGTAAAGCTCCCACCATTTAGTACAAGCTTATTTTGAAAATGCTGATTTTGACATGCACGCATAAGTATGCCACCTACAGCCAACTGCATACACGCATGTGCATGTGCATGAATGAGAGGAACAATTATGTTTTTTTCTCAAAATCTGGCAATGGTGCACAGTAGCTCTCATCTCTTTTCTCTATTGTTCCAATCCACAAAAGTGAGATGTTTTACAAATTATCAAGATGCACAATCTAGACATGTCCTAGAATATGAAGACGGGTAACAATAAGCAAAAAAAAACTCTAATAAAGCAATCATAGAGGTCCCCATTCAACCTGTTTTGACTATACGACCTTAAGGTATTTGAGGATTTGAAGTATACATAACCACTGGAAAGCAAACTAAATGACACAAACGCAGAGACATGCACGAATGCACAAATAAGCATGCACGCACGCCACACACTATAATTATTGAAAAAGGTTCTTCACTGACTAAAATTATAAACAAACCATTGCATTTGCAAACAACACTATATGACGCAAGGTAAGTACTACTGAGGAAGGTTTTTCCAATGATTCATTATGAATCTATGATCCCGAAAGCTGATTGTGTGAGGCACTGAAGCCTCGTGTTTCCTTTTGGGAATGTCAATTGAACCCAAGATTTGTGAAAAACTCATCAACTTTGTCAGTAATAAGCTGCCACAGGGAGACGAAAGAAAGGAGATAGATGAATTCTTTATCATGCTAGGAATCTTCATGAGCACATGCATGCAACGCGCATACACACACATGCAGACTGTAGAGCATACAGTTTAAACAGAGATTTAAATTTTTTTAGTATAGAAGCCTGAACGTGAGAGGTGCATTTTTCTTAAGAGAGTGTAGAATTAGCCAGAATTCGCAAAACAAAAGTAACCAGCTTTAACAGTTGATGAGTAACCAGACAGAGAAGAAAAAAGAGAGAAGGTTTCCTTATAGTGCAAGGAAACTTCACACAACACATACACAACCTTGCAGACACGAATGCTAGATACACACAAGTAAATGAAAACAACAAAACAAATAGGAAATGGAAAGTACCTAATATTGGTTAATTTATTTAACTAAAGAGTCAGCCAAAAGCTAATTCTATGAAAGGCCAACAGACATTTCCCATGTGAAAATGAAGACATAGGCAGAAGCATCACAGGTTCAACTTTCTGGGTGAATATGTGCCCATACCTTAACATGATGGAGCTTGTACAGCACGGTAGCCATGCCAACTCAACAGAGGGATTCTTGATGTCGGAAAATAGAAAAAGTCCAACACATCTTGCATGCCACTTAAGTCTATTCCGGAAAGAAAGCCGCCCCAATTTCCATTAACAGAAGACTACTTCTCTATGCTTATATGGAAAAGATGCATTAAAACCTTGTGTTTAATGGATTTTGACAAAGTTTTTAAGTCCCTCAATGGAATAAGTACAGGATACAGCGGGTGATTAAAGAGAAGATAAGGCTACGGTCTTCTGAATGGATCTCATTATGATGATCCCTGCATCTTAGTGATGGATGTGTATATCATCAAGCATCACATAATATAAAACCAGAATTTTTTCATTCCATAAAAAGATAATTTAAAATATGAAAAACTCAACCTTACAAAAAATTATGAATATCAAAATGGTGTATAATATGATATGACAATACCGAACAAACATCATATGACACAGTGTACCATATGATAGGGTGAAACATGCACTGATAAACACATGAAAATAGCATATCCGCGTGGCTCATATCGATTCAAGTATGGCTGTGTTATATACAACATTGATGTAAATAACAAATAACTCCACCTATTATTAGGGTTCACCCATACTTAGCTGGTCCTAAGGCTGGATTAAGGGGGAGGATTGTGTTAGGTAGGTAATAACTAGAGTAAAACTTTGTAGGAAAATCTATTAGGGGTGCGATCTTCATAGAACTAAAACACTAGATACCATCACATGCTTGAGCAAAAATAGCATTAGAAGGATGCCTTTCTAAGGAAGTATTTATGTTATACCATCACATGCTTGAGCAAAAATAGCATTAGAAGGATGCCTTTCCAAGGAAGTATTTATGTTACACCATCTAGCTAACCTTACATTAATGTAGGAAAAGGTAAGATTTATGTAAATAACAAATATAATTTTCGTTTCCTAATGAAAAAACAAATCTTACAAAAGGACAATATACAAGATAGGGAAGCTCTATCATTTAGACACCATGTCGAACTCTGTCACTTGAAACCTGTACTTCCGTGTCCAAGTCAGCACCATTGATTTTAAAGATTTCTCAGTGTTCTGTCACTAAAATACTACATGAATATTGACCAATTACTACTTTAGTAACACAAAAAATAACCTAAATCCATTTACATAGGAGAATTGTTGATTTATTTGATAGTATATGCTAGTTTTGTGAGATACTATCAATTTTATATAATATATATAGTTGTGTCCCTGCACCCATCCTTCCTTACCAACTATGTGGGGTTGGCTAGTGGTTTTTAGCTAATTTTGTACAGAGAAAAGTTTTGATAATTACATAAAAGAAATTCTCTTTGGAAAGGCAATGGTTTTTATTCAATAATGGAGTTGTTCCATGATGTTGCTTTGACAACAAAACGATGTGGTGGAGTGAAAGCATTTACATATTTTGAAGGTTGCTCTAGTTTTATATTTCCAAGATCTCAAGCTCCACCATAAGTCTGGAGAGCAAGGCTTCAAATTGCAACCCAACTAGTTGAACTTTCCATGCCAACGAGAGTAAAAACTGATAATGATTTAGAAGATCATAGTAGTTAATTAAATGACCTGTGAGATATACAACATGAGTCTAATACCAAAGAACTACCCTGACCCATGTTTAATTTCATCAAATAATGAGGCAAATCTTTGTCATTCAATCTTGAATGCAAAATTTCTAACTCGAGATTTTGCATCTTTCTGAAAACGAGTCCCTTTGCAAAGGAGGGAGAGAGAGAATATTTTGTTTCCATAAAAGAAGGAAAAAATGATACCTTCTCTCTCCCTCTCTCTCTATATATAACATATATATATATATATATATATATATATATATATATATATACATATGTGTGTATATACATAATATATATATATGTGTGTGTGTGTGTGCCTGTGCCTGTGTATATATGTATGTATGGAGAGAGCGGTCCATTTCTTGCATATTTTGTATTCCAGTGTTTCTCCTTTTCTTCTCTACCGCAGAATACAAAGGCAAAGCGAGTGATCATTCAACGTCAATTATGGGAGGAGTGGTTAAGCGGCCCTCGCAGTTTTTCAACCACTACTACTGGTGGCAGTAACAGACTTTCTAAATAGATATGTTATGTTGGTGACAGTGAGCCTCAAAACTCACATATATATGACTTAGGTTCAAATAATCTGCTTGATAAATGCTGCAGCAACAAAGATGAGGAGCAGGAGGGAAAGACACAGAACCACAAAGAGCCAGAAAGTGTTATGAGAGAGATAGAGAGAGGAGGAGATTCAAAAAGAAAGAACTAGAGAAAGGAGGACGTATACAGTATACACAGAGGGAGAGAGCTAGAACGTCCAAAAAAGGAAAGGAAATAAACCCATATGCATAACACTCACTAAACAAAACCACGCCCTTCCCGCATAAAGAGGGGACAACTACATAGATTCTTAATATCTGTTACGCTTGATTTTGTGTTGTACTATCACTTAACTAAAAAACTATCATATATTTCATTAACTTCGGTGTTCAGATAGGATCCAGTATTAATATTTGAAATGTTGTACTCTTTGAGACCCAACAAAGTTTTATACCAGCCATCAGCTACCTAAAGCAACCCTGTTGTATCCGGGCTTGGGACCGGGCATACAACATTGATCCCTTAGATAGTGGAGTTGCTCCCTGGCACCCATGTTTTTAGAACAATTGTTGTGTCCTGCACCCACATCCATGTGACCCGATAGGGAAGTTGAACGATAAATTGTCTCAATCTCTAACAAACTAGAGGGAAAAGTTAGAGAAAAAAAGAATCAGATAGACCATTGAATGAGATAGCATGCTGTCAAACTTTTCAACCATGGTGTAATATTGAGCACAATTGAAACAAGACAACTTCACATTTCAACTAACAAAAATTTCAGCACTTCGTGTAGCTCTTGGCCTCCTGCATGCGGGAAATACGGATGTATCGTTCTCTAAAACTTACACTATATCTAGATCTATATAGATGCACACATAAAGAGAGTGCTCTCATCTAGAAGTTATCTTGTATATCAATATGGTGAAAACATCTACAAGCAATCATATTGATATAATTCAAGCTTATTTGTGAGTATACTAGATTGTCTGTGCTAGGAATTCCTTTTCAGTTCTAAATTCTCATACCAACATGGTAGCATCTTGAGGTTTATGTTAATCCACCTCCTTAAAATAAGGGTGACTATACTTTCTACAAACTTCATTCACAGATACATTGTATCTGTGCATCATATCTTCATTGAAATCCTGAAGAAGAAATAAAAGGCAACCTTACACTATATTTAGGTAAAAACAATTAATGTTCATTGAAGCGGTGATCAGTGTACATAAATAGCTTCCTTTCAATTCTCTCATTCACGTTGACCAGGGTGCAAAGAAACCCAACCTAAAGTACTTATGGCTCATCAATCCCATGCCTTTCACTAATATGTATTACATAAGATATTGTGGTTAAGGAGAAGTACTCCTATATGTATGTGTGTGTCGTAATAGCAGACGAGATGCATTTACAAGCACAATTAAGGTCCAGATCGATGTGTTGGTACATCCATGAATAATCACAATCATCATCGTCTAAATCATTGAATTTTGTTTCTAGACCCATATCAAATCTTTATTTAGGATCTAAGATGACCAAGAAATGCAAGGCCTAAACTCGTACAAGGAAATAACGAGGAAAAACAAAAAACTTGACATAGGACAATTTCAATTCTGAAAATTTGGATTGCATTGGGGCGCTCCACTTCATTTCCTTCCTTCAAATTTCAGCTTGCAAGCAGTGTAGATCATTACTAAGCCAACCTAAACCAATAACCACTCAGCAATGCTTCACATCTGATGTAAGTGTGTTAGACATCATCCCATCCACAGACAACAACTCGTCTACATATAGTTTCAAACAATTGCATCAGAGTATTCAGTACAAAACTGCCTGAAACTTGCAAGTTATTCTCATCCAGGCATGAATTCATGAATACACTTCTGCATAGTGGAAAAATTACAAGAAAATACAGATTAACTCGAATCCAACAGAAGGAAAATAAAACCATCATGCTTAAAAATGGAAATTTGGAAAGTGTAGGGTTCACGAAGGATTCTAATAGCTCAGGATGTGGCACAAGCCTTAAGCCCCACAAAATCAGCTATTAACACAGTCACGAATCCATTCTCCAATCCACTTCGATTTTACCAGCCCACCCTCAAAATTAATGAATAGGACAACCAACTGCAGCTTCAATCGGCCTTAACTGGGCTGAAACTAATCCAAGATGGGAAAGTTTTTCTATCATCGTTCACCAGGGGCATGAGGTAAAGTCGCCCTCCAACAGCCCCTGCCTTTTTTTAACACTAGAGAGTAGAGAGTTTTTATTGTGATTGATTGAATAACGAACAGCGGTTGCTGAGACACCACCCAAAAGGAGAAAAGGTCAGAGAGAAAAGAAGAAAAAGCCTAATATGTACCTGATTTCGATATAACCCCCCAGTACAGTAACGCCCAATTGGCACGCTGAAGACCAACTATGTTAAATACTGCAACACAGAGAGAGTTGAAATGAACTTCGAGGACCTGATTGATAGGGAAACATACTCGATAGGACTCGAGTTTCTCCAAACTCAAAAGAATTAAACTTTGCTTTCTCTAACAGTAGTATAACTTTCCTTCTGTCACCCACAACAAGCACAATAATACTAAGAACGAATTTCTGTAGACACCTACTCATGCATGCACACTATGAGAGGAAGTTTGGTCCAACTCCTAAAGAAACAACTTCAAAAGGATCGAGCTTTTCGACTCCTGAAAGAAACAAGAGAAAAGAAAAGAAAAACCATCCTCAACAAAAGGAAAAATGAATGAGGAAGCCGATTCATACCCACAACCACAATCCACACTAAAGCAAGAACCATCACAGAAATACCCACAAAAAAACCGCATCAATTCATGTCATGCAAAGGAAACCATCATACCAAAAAACCCAATACGATGAAACAAAACCATTACGGCATCCCTTTATCACAATTGAGAGAGAGAGAGAGAGAAAAAAAAAACCTTTCAATACACGACGGCGAAGACTTCCTTGCACTCCATCGTCGACGGTGTAATAGTGCTGCTTGGAGGGATTTCCGGTGCGTGCATTTATCAACTTACCGGATCTGGAGATCGGACGTGAGTCCTGTCTTTCAAACACCTGCGCAACAAAATATTGCCGTCAACTATCCGACTTTTTGAGGTTAATATGACCCGAAAAGAAAAAAATCGTAATGTTTTTCAATCTATCCACTACAAAGTCCATAAATACGCAGCAGCAGCAACTCTTCAGCTCTTTTTTTTTTTTACAAGATGAGGCTGAAGCCTAACACACTCACACATGCATCCTTCGAGAGTCGAACTCTCCACTAGCAGCAAGAGTGCTAGAGCACCCTGCTGTCGAGCTAATGCTATCGATGCAAATGTTATAAGAAAACCGTGATTTGTTAATAGTTTTTTCATAAAAAAAAATCCTAATAATGGTTCGTTATTTGAAGTAAAACCTTCCACAAGATGGTGTTGGGATTTTATTTTTCCATTTTATTGTGTTAGATATTTATAGTATTTCTATCGTTTTCCAAAGTGTCTGAAAATTTCCTTTTAAAACAAAAGAACTGTGATGTGTTAATAGTTTTATCATCCAAAAAGAAATCCCAACAAATGGTTCGTTATTTGAAGTAAAACATTTCACAATATGGTGTTATTGTAGATTTAAAGTTTTGTTTGGAGTAGAGAGAATGGGTCATTCCGAATTAACACTTGGTAGGAGACCGATCAAAGCTGAAACTAGACAATGGGACTCGGAACCGTGGCTAAACCAAGGCCCCAGAACTAGTGATTCAAACTATTGGTTTAAGCTCTATTTTATAAGTTTTTTTTTTCTCACGTTAGGACATGCAGTAATGGGTCGGAACTAAAACAAGATGGAACCCGATTTTATTATACGGTTCACAATTCAGGAGTTAAACGGGAGCATTCCTCGGCACTGATGCTGATGGTGAGGAGTACGACTCCCCGGGGGTGCATGCGTTGGTGTGGGTGTGTTGGCCTCACCAAGATTTGGCAAATTTTCATTTTGATTTCTCTAGTTTAAAAGGTTTTATAGGCTACATAATCAAATTAGTTACAAATGCCTAATGTCGTTACTTCTAATCCAACATAGCACATTAGCTACTACATGGACTTATATTAGTGGATTAAGTTGTTACATTACATGCCTCATCAACATATATTTAATATTAGAAATAAATATAAATGAATATTAAATCAAAAATATTCATTAATATTAAACATTAAATATGATATTACTAATTATTATATGTCAAACTTAGTAGGATAATTTATAGTAAATCTTAACATAATATTTAATATTAAAGTTAGCTAATTTCAAACGTAATTTATTAGATATCAAATTCATATTTTTTTCTTTAGATCAATCATAGAAATCTTTAAGAAGATTTGAGGATGAACTACAATATATATATATAAAGAGAATCTCTATTTCTATGTTCTTTCTTCTCCCTCTTCTTCAGGGAGACTAAGAGTGTGAGTAGAGAGACGAGCAATCGTTTTCTAGTTCACGAGAGGAAGCAGTGGTTATTGGCTTTTTACAATATCTATTTTTTTATTCTCTTTTGAAAGGGCCGATGTGGTGCACATATATATATATATATATATATATATATATATATATATAGAGAGAGAGAGAGAGAGAGAGAGAGAATAATTGCTACCAAAATCTTGGTAGAAAGTTGACTTGGTTTTTAAAAGCAAAGTCGCTTAAATGGAGAGCACGAGCAAACAAACCGAACAGGTCCGCAATCATATATCGTTCGTCAACAAAAAATCTTGCTTGAGTTTGGTTCTTTATCTTCTTTAAGCCGAGCCGGGTTTGAACTGAACATGAGCCAAATAGGTCAAACTGAAAATGAGATGCTCGTTAAATTCAATAACGTAATGTAAGTTTCATTACGAATATTTGGTCATTTTTTCCTAATTGCAATTTATTTTCATAAACTTTGCATGTAAGATTCAAAAACTTGCCCATTTAACTAAATTACAAGCTCCAAAATAGTTTGAAACCACAAGTTTCAGTTCGCAGGGGCTGTGAACCGTAACCAAACCGGGTTTAACCGGGTCCCTGTTCCGATTTCACTTCATGTTTGAAGAAAAAACTAAAAAAGATAAATATGAAAAAGATAAAAAACATCTTAAAAACAAAATGAAATCAAATTTATGGTTTGAACCGCCAGTTCCATTTCCGGTTTTGAGAGGAGAAACCATAATACAATCGGGGAAGAGGCGGTCCGCGAATCGGGTTGATTCATTTCGTTCTCGGTAGATTTCTGGTTCAGTTAGGTTCGAGCCAAAACCTTAGGCTGGTTTTAAACTGGATATCTAGACCGAACTAAACATTATCAAACAACCCCAGTTCAAGCATTATCAAATAATTCATCCTCACAACATGAAAAGAACTAAGTTGAGAGAGAGATTTTCTTTAAATACCTCAAATAAAAGGCACTTATTTACCTACATTCTTCCTTCTTAGAAAAACAAAACAAAAATTTGTCCTTCATTTACCTTAAACAACCTAATACAACCACCTCAATGGCGTGTTTTAGAAAAAATAAACCAATATCGTTTAACAAACCGAACCATGCTAATATAGCGTGTCCATGTTCAGTTCATATGGTTTAACAGAGAAGCTCAACATGAGATGAACCGAGCTAAACTGCAAGTATCTTGGTTCACTTAAGGTGTGTTTGATTCACGGTTTTAAGAGAAATGGACCGTATTTTTTTGGTGCTTGCGGTACCAAGCACCATTGCATATCAAACAGAGAACCACGAATGAGAATAGAACTCCAGTTCCATGAGCCCATACTGAGCGAAAAGTACAGTTCCAGGAGGGAGGTGGTACGCAAGACCTGGACCCAAGCCTGACCTACAAACAAACCCTCGAACACCCCATCTGTCGCGTATTTTCCTGCATCTCGACTCCCTCTCCCACTCTCCATTGTCCTAACCCCTTTTTTTCTCCCGCATTGCTGTTGCCTCACCCCCACTTGCAGCTGTTTCCACCACCGAACAACCGACACAAACCACCTAGTGCAGCCTTCACCCCGAATCACCTTATGCATATCTTTCATTTTCAATTGCCATAACAGACTGCCATCGTTGATGCATTTACCACCAACATCGTTCGCCCCATCATCACCACCTGCAGCCTTCACCAAACAGTCCACCCAAGACACCACCTACAGCCATCATCATCCCCTTGCTTCTTCTTCCATGTTTTTTTCTTCTTTTTCTCGTGCCTCCATTTTCGCCACCACTTAAATATAAGCCACGATATCACTACTCCATCAAGCACTACCACAGGAATTGCATGGAAAATTATAAGAGAGATGTCATCCTTTCATGAAGGCCATCAAGAAGCCACCAAAGAATCGAGAGATAAGCTGCTAGAAGTTCCCAACCTCAAAACCAGTTAAGAAGAAATGTGTGATCTAGAAAGGAAACTGTTTGCTACTGAAGATGCCAACTATTCGAAATACTATAACAGAAAGAATTGTGAAATATTGTGCCAGAATTTGGGTTTCTATGTGAATGTACTTAGGAGTTTTGTATGCAATGGAGCCTTTCGATCCATCATTGAACACTAAGTTTATTTTTATTTGTTCTTGGGAACGTCTATTTGTTTATGCATAGGCTTCAAACAATAGTCCGACCTTTTTGCCAATGGCATCTTGGATGAGGATGGTATCACCAGACATTTCACCAATTACTTCTCCTATAGCAGGTTTTATATTAAAATGTTAGATCCTAACTAAGTTTGTTGCTTAAATAGAAATCCTGATATTATTTCGTGGGTCATATTTCTTTATTTGTATATATCCATACTAATCTATGTATTAATATATATATATATATATGTATATATATATATGTATATATATGTATATATATATATGTATATATGTATATATATGTATATATATATATGTATATATGTATATATGTATATATATATATATATATGTATATATATATGTATGACTGATTGATCAAGACATTCTCAATTCTATGAGTCTGATAATCAAGCATGAATTCAGTTTCCCCTCCTCTATTTACAAAAAGAAAGTAACATTCATTGTGGTATCATCTCGAGTGGTACAACATTCTCAAATATACACATATAAAGTATCAGTTCCATGTTTGGAATCAAAAGCAAAGTTATGCTCCAAGTGACAGTTCAATTCACAAATCAAACACAAGAAAGTTATAGGCCCATGTAGGCTTAGGCCTGCAGTTCTAGTTTCAGAGGCCTGGAAACACGAATCGAACACCCACTTACAAGCCCTAGCTCATCGAACCCAAGGATCTTTGTAAACGGGCTTGCATGGGTCCGAACGGTTCGGTCTTCCATTAATGGGATAAACTCGACCCAGCTACATCGACACATTATTGGTGGAAAAGAAAAAGGTCGGAAGATTTTCGGACACGCAAACCCAACGGCTGCTTGTCAGAACGAGAGTAAAAGGTTTCATCGTTAGATTACGCAACTACCCTTCTCCTATAAGACCCTACCAACTCTTTCTCTCTTTCCCTCTCCTAGGACAGAAGTACACGTTCAAATAATCAAAGGAGAGAGAGAGAGAGGACTTGTGTTGAGAATTTGTATTAGTCGCTTTGTATTCGATCGATTTGGAGGGGGAAAGGATGCCGCGACATGTTTGCATTGATTCAGATTCTTCAAGGCGCTATCTGCAAAGAGTATTAAATTAGTCACGCGGAGGTTTAATGCGGGTTGAATTGCGTAGCGGAGGAGTTGCAGACGATGGACGGATAGATGGTGTTTTCCAATCTTGGTTATCTGGTTTGTTCGGAGAGAGCAGCTCTCGGATGGGTTGTTTCCCTTGTTTTGATACGAAAAAGGACGAGTTTTTCATCGCCAACCATGGCGGGGAGGAAAAGAAAGAGGTTCCACCATCGGTAGCACCTCAAGTTTCGAAGATTTCTTCGGGTGGGCGCGATTGAATTGAACTCCTTTTGCAACGATGATTGTTGGTTTTCGTGAGTTTTGGGGTTAAATGGGGTTTTGCACGAGACTTTTTTGCGAAATCAGATGCTTTTTTGTCGGAATTTGGGGTTTAGATGATAAAGATAGTGTTTCATGTGATTCTTTTTGGTGAGTGTGATTGCAATTGATTGATTTTGGTTGGTTGAATGTGGTCTCGATCTGATCTAACGGTCTCGGACTAAGAACTTTGTGCTTTTGCTAGAAATTCAGGTCTACGGAATGAATTGAGACAGTCTTCCTGATATGATTGGATCAGTTTAGCTGATTTTTCCTTTTGTGATTTTGGTCAGTTTCATGGATAGTTTTTCGGTCTGACTGAGAAATTGACATTTATTTTGTTTGTGGAGAAGGCGAAAAGCTAAAGCCAAGGCCTACACCTCCAGCATTAATTGTGGAGGTTCTCATGCTTAGCCTTCTACATCACCCTAACCTTGTGAATCTCATTGGATACTGTGCGGATGGGGACCAACGCCTCCTTGTTTATGAATTTATGCCATTGGGATCATTGGAAGACCATCTTCATGGTACCCGTCCCCTATGGCAGCATTGCATTTGCATCACTTTCAATCTGGTAGTTGATACTCTGGTGTGGACAAACTGGGGTGAGACATGGGTCAGTCAACATGTAATCAATGCTTGGGAATCTGGGATCAAAAGAACCCGATGTTAATGATATACCTCTAGATTAGATATATAATTTTATGTCATTTATGTGTACAAGACTTTAAATTTGTAATGTATGGTCAATTTGTGTTTGTGATAAGCCACTCTTATAAGTAATTAAATGTTCATCTCATTTTTTGAAGATTGTATTGACTATAAAGAGATAAAATGCCATAGCAAAATTTAAAATCTCCCTACCTTCCTCATTTATATCCCCAAAACCAAAGTTTCCATGAATCCCTTGATATCCTAATGCCTCTTTACCGACATGTCCATTTAAGTCTCCTCCTAAACAAATCATCTCCCTTTGTGGAATCTTTTGAAACACCTTATCTAACTCTTCTCAAAAAGGCGTCTTTATACTATCTTCTAGTCCTACTTGGGGTGCGTAAGCACAAACTATATTCAAAACCTCTACTCCTAACACTAATTTCAACGTCATGATTTGGTCACCATATCGTTGTATGTCTACTACATTATCCTTTAAATCTTTATTTATTATAATACCAACTCCGTTTCGAGCCTTTTCTTTACCTGATTACCAAATTTAAAACTTGTATCCTCTATCTCCTTCGCTTTTTCTCCAACCCATTTTGTCTCTTGTAAACATAGAATATGAATCTTTCTCCGAATCATAGTATCTACCACCTCCATTAGCTTACCGGATAATGTTCTGATATTTCAAGAACCAATACGAATCTTATTATCTAGGACTAGCTTCCTTACCCCCCGCATCCGTCCATAATCAAAATGCGGAGACTCTCTTTGAAAAATTTTCACTACATTCGAGCGACAATGTAGCGAGACTAACTTCTTTACCCACACCCGTCCATGATGTGGGAACCCTCTCTGCAATTGATTCACTACATTCGGGTGAAAATATAGCGGCCCTTGTTTAGTTATTACTGCATTCGGGCTCTGCAACACTTCGCTAGGCGGGGATGCCCCAAAGCAATGCTCATAATTTTTGTGATCCATGTTATAAAAACCCTACGAAGTTTTATGCTGGCTGTCGGAAGCCTAACACAACCCTCCTCCTTTATCCGGGCTTGAATCAAAAGCTGAGGTCTCTCCTATTTTTCCTATTATTCATAAATTTATTCACACTCAATTTAATACTTCTGTGAAAGTTTTTCGTTCAGATAATGGGGTGAATATATTAATGGACAGTTGTGAGAATACTTATGTAACTTACATTCAAATGGTATACTTCATCAAACATCTTATTCATATACACCTCAGCAAAATGGCATAGCTAAGAGAAAAAATCGTAGCCAAAACATTCTTTCAACATAATGTACCAAATTTTTATTAGAGAGAAGTTGTCCTTACTGCTGTCTATCTAATAAATAGGATGCCTAATAGTACTTTTAAGGGTGATAGTCCATTAAAATGTCTTGCTAAGGACTCCAAACTCTTTCATATCATTTCTCGTATCTTTGGTTATATCTGTTTTGTTCATGTTCATCTACCTGGTCATGATAAACTTGACCCTAGAGCTATAAAATATATCTTCCTTGGCTATTCACATTGTCAAAAAGGCTATAAATGCTATGATCCAATCCATAAGAAACTGTATGTATCCATGGATGCCACGTTTTTTGAATCTACTCCCTATTCTTCTTCTTAGGGGGAGTCAATTACCTCTGAAAATAATTCTTCTCATGTGCTTCCCTTAATTCCTAGTGAAACTTAAGATCTCGCAGGTGACAATTAAGATAAGCAAGTTAAACCAAAGCATATTGTGGTGTATAAGAGGGGACCAATGAAGGTTATTTGTCGTCAAGAGGAGATCGAACAGACTCTAATAACCAAAGATTATAAACTTGATTCAGATCCGTAATTAGGAGTGGAAGAAGACTTGGAAATTCCCATTACCGTTCTCAAAGGTAATCGTTCTTGTGCATGATACCCAATTTCGAATTGTGTTTCCTTTGCTAATACCTTAGAAAATTATAAAGTTTTTGTTGTAAATGTTGATAAATACAAAATTCCTATAAGTTTTGAAGAAGCCAACGAATGTCCATTATGGGGAGCTGCAATAGAAGCAGAATTGGATGCGCTTGCTAAGAATAATACTTGGACAATTACAAGACTTCCCCTGAACATAAATATTGTGGGTTGCAAGTGGGTTTTCACTATTAAATATAAAGCATATAACACTATTGAAAGATATAAGGCAAAACTTGTTGTCCAGGGTTAAAGTCAATCATATGAGATTGACTAGAATAAAACCTTTGCACCTGTAGCAAAGCTTACTTCCATAAGAATACTTCTTATTATGACAACGAATTTCGGAGGGGATCTATGGCAATTGGATGTAAAAAATGTTTTTTTACAAGATCTAAATGATGAAGTATTTATGAAACTTCCTCCAGCGATGAATATTAAGGCAAATACTAGTACAATATGTAGATTGAATAAATCTATCTATAAACTGAAACAATCACTAAGAGCCTGGTTTGAAAAATTCACTGAGGTAGTATATAGTTTGGAATATCAAAGAAGCATAAATGATCATACTTTGTTTTTGAAGAAAGGTACGAAGTTATCAGTTCTTGTGGTTTATTTAGATGATATCATTGTAAAAGTGATGATATTGAGGAGATATCAGAATTAAAATGGAACCTTCACAAATTATTTGACCTGAAAGGCTTGGGGCAGCTTCACTATTTCTTGGGCATTGAGGTATTATATTCCAACTGAGGTATCTTCCAAACTCAAAGAAAATACACGATGAATTTACTACTGTAAACGAATATGCTTGCTTGTAAACAGAGTGACTCTTCTATGGAAGTGAATAAAAAATTATTCATTGGAGTGAAGATTTCAAGGATATTCGCAAATATCAGAAATTGGTTGGTAAACTTATTTATTTGACTGTTACTTGTTCAAATAATACTTATGTTGTGAGTATTGTGAGCAAATTTATGCATTCACCAATCAAGAACCATATGGAAGTCGTGTATCGGATTCTCAGATATCTTAAGTCAACATCAAACATGGGTCTTCTCTATTCCAAATCTTGCGAATTCAGTATTGAACTTTATTTTGATGTTGACTGGGCTGAATCGAAAGATGATCGCAAATCTACTAAGGGTTATGTCACACTACTTGGTGGTAATCTTATATCTTGAAAGAGTAAAAAACAAAATGATTTTGCTCGATCTACAACAAAAGCAAAGTATTGAGCTATAACTCAAGCAATGTGTGAAGAAAAGTGGGTTTCTTCCTTGATATGTGAGTTGAAATTTCATTCTACATAGCCTATACCTCTATATTGTGACAATAGTACAACCTATACCTCTATATTGTGACAGTAGTGCAGCTATTCAAATAACTTCCAATCTAGTATATCACGAAAGAAGTAAACATATAGATATTGATTGTCACTTCATACGTGAGAAGATATTAAACCAGGAATTCAAACTCGAGTATGTCTAATCAGAAAAACAAAGGGTTGATTTCCTTACCAAAGCTATTGTCAACAGACAACTTAAAAGATGATTTGTCGAAGTTGGGTGTTCTCAATATCTTTCACCCAACTTGAGGGGGAGTGTTAGAGATTGGAATCGGGTCCTAAAGTGGACACGTTATGATACGTTTTATGTTTTATGTCTAATCAGTAGTACTTAATTAGTAATAGGGGCAGTGTGATTATAAATAAGAGATTAAGGTTATGTTTAGTAGTTAAGAAAAGAGGAGAGAGGTAGCCGAGTGTGGGTGCCGACTTCCAGTCATGGGCAGATTGAAAGAGATGTCTCAAATCTGCCGAATATTGTAAGTTTCTTGTTATTTTCTTATTGATTTTAACTTTATAATACAATATTCTGGCATGCCGAGCTTCTGGATTTATTCAGCTTTTTTATGTTATGGTGAATTTGTAGGTTGTAACTGGCACGGAGGTTCCAGAAAAACTTTTAAGTGTTTAGTGTTTACCAGTGTCATGCACTTGAAGAAATTCTAGGTTTTGAAAATGCTTTCCAGCTCACATCTACCATATTATTACCTTCCCTTATTGTGCTATCTAGTATATTTATAGATATGGTGTTATGCAATATCTTCTCCATGTTCCAATCCATTTATGGCAGGGAGTTACATTTGAGATATTTATGTGATCCTTTATTATGTTCACCTTTTAGGTTTCGTTGCCTTCACTCCACAGTTTGGGTAGAGTATAGTGCGATAGATGGTTACGGTTTACCAATTATCAGTTGGTACTTTTGATTTCCCCCTTTAAAAAAAATATTCTAACCTATAACGCTGTGGACTTGTCCATTGTTTGTTTCCTTGCTATTTTTGTTCTGTTTAAGAATGAACCTACTTATTCATGCAGTTCTTCACTCGTTATGGTCAGTGGTGTCTCTGCATTTCTGGTTCTGGTAATAGACAATTTCTCGATGAGCTTGTCAGTATGATATCTGCTAATAATATTAGTATGATATCTGCCAATAATATTACCATATACTTTCTGCTATTTCAAGATTAGGAAGCTTTGCTCTTTCCTCTAGTTGTAGCTATCTCTTATATGTGGGATCTGAAGATTCATTCAGGAAGTGACTGCCACCTTTGCTTGTTAGAATTTGATACAGTGTATCAGGGATCTCAAAGCTATTTATTGGATTTGTGAATGATCTTAGGTAAAACAAAGACAGGATATATGGAACGCAAGTTTGATCATTTGGTTACTTCAAATGATATAGAAGTTAAGATTGACACACATTGTATCCTTTGTAAGGAAAGTTTTAAATACCTAGAGTCAGTTTTTTAGAGTAATGGAAAAATTGATCGAGATGTTACACATAGAATTAATGCAGGTTAGTTAAAATGAAGGGGTATATCAGGTAATTTATGTGACAAGAAGATACCATTAAAGTTGAAAGGTAAATATTATGGAGCAACAATTCGACCCGCTATGCTTTATAGTTCTAAGTGTTGGACAATTAATTATCAACATATACAAAAGATATCCGTGGCAGAAACGAAGATGCTGAGATGAATGACTGCTCACACAAGAAAAAGGTAATGAGGTTATTATAAACAAATTGAGAGTGACATCAATAGATGACAAAATGAGAAAAATCATTTAAGATGGTTTGGATATGTAGAAAGACTATCAAAAGAAACTCTGGTTAGAAGGTATGAGAAACTAAATTGTGAAAATTTTAAAAGAAGAAGAGGAAGACCACAAAAGTATTGGAAGGAAACAGTAAACATGATTTAGCTTATGGTGAGTTAACAGTTGGCATGACACATGATTGGGCTCTATGGAAGCAAAGAATCCATGCCCACCCCATCTAGTATGGGAAAAGGCTTAGTAGTAGTTGTTGTTGTTGTGAATGATCTTAGGTGGAGAAAAATTTGATACTTCTTGGGTTGGGGTCATGGTTTGCTCATCTATGTCTCATTAAGTTTTTCTGTGCAGATCTTCCCCCTAACAAAGAACCATTGGACTGGAGTACAAGGATGAGAATTGCTGCTGGTGCAGCGAAAGGGTTAGAGTACCTGCATCACAAGGCAAATCCTCCTGTCATATATAGGGACTTAAAATCGGCCAACATTCTGCTGGAAGAAGGATTCGGTCCAAAATTATCTGATTTTGGTCTTGCAAAACTTGGCCCAACTGGAGATAAGTCCCACGTCTCGACTAGAGTGATGGGAACATATGGTTACTGTGCTCCTGAATATGCAATGACTGGACAACTTACTATAAAATCTGATGTTTATAGTTTTGGCGTGGTACTTCTGGAAATAATTACAGGAAGGAAGGCATTTGATTCCTCTAAAGTGCAAGCTGAACAGAATCTTGTTGCATGGGTAATGACTTCAGTAGTTTCTTTTTTATTTTCACTTGTTCGCTTTATTTTTTCCTGAGAATCCCTTCGATATTTATCTTACTGATCTAATGGTTTATTACACCTTTGTTTTGTGCTGAAGAGAATAAGAATTAACTGAAATACTTGTAGAATGCTTCAACCGTGCTCCATATATGAATCTTATTTTTGGTATCCTAATATTTGCCATTCGGATACTTATTCATCTCCTAGGATATTTCCTTGTAAATTGTTGCAAGTACTGTCTTTATCTTAGCGGATGAATTGAAGAAGCAGATTATATCCTTCCTTAATAATTTCCTCTGGTTGACGTTAATTTCCTGCTTTGATAGATCACAGGGTAGTTTGGTAACGTAATTGTATATCTAGCTGTAAAGCGTGGTTTCATCAGATACCTAGTGTTTTGTGGCTTTGAACCATGAAAAAGCCTCAAAGCATTTCCAATGAATCATGAGATCACAAGGGGACTTAGAATACAAGGACAAAAGAACATGAAGGGTTGGCTAACTGATTAAGCTGCATGATACATTTTCCTTGTCTGTCACTTTTTGTTTGCTTGTGGGGTTTTATATGGTCTTGGTAGACTTTTCCATTTTGTGTGCTGTAGGGGTTATGTTAATATCATGCCAAAAGCGCATGTGATGTCAGATGGGCACATCTATGGGCGCTTTGGAGTCATGGGAATTCCTTAAAACATAGATGCCGGAGTTTCATTAATTAAGTTGTATACTTCATTCTAGATAGTTGTCATAATTATGGACCCATTTTTTAGGATTTTACTTGCTTAGAGACCCATTATTCATGTCTCTGCACACCGTGCCCACTTACTACCTTACCCAATGATGACATGCTAAAATCTCATTTGTAACCAATCCACTAGTAGCTTGTGAGGTCCTGTCCTTGCTCTCAGGTATTCTTTACATGTGTTTATGGGTCTGTTTTCTGTTTATTAGCATGGTTCTTATGTGTGGATACTAGTCTCAATGATGTGATAGCGTGGACCATAACAAGTTCCCAACAAAGAAATTATGATAATTTACTCTCACCCAATTTACATTTTTCAGACCTTCTGATACAATCTAGTGTTGGCTCGCAGCCTTACAAAGTTGGTAATGGCTGGCATGAGATTGTGGTGCGACCTCAAGTCTTTGTAGCGAGAAATATGAGATTGTAGTGGATGGTTTGAGGTTAGACCACACTAATTAGCCTCATTAGGATTGGCCGATCTGCATTGCCACTCAATCAGCATTTCTGAGAGATGACGGCTTTTTGCTTCAATATTCTGCGACTTGCAATTTCTTTGAGCTGTAACTTACCAATAAATAGAAGGTTGATGGTTCCTTTTCTGGTACGATTGATAACTTGGTTTACAGCCTAACATTGTTCACCTCTTTTTATTTGTGAAAGGTATTACTATCTTGTAGAATATCTTTGGCATCTATATCACATTTCAAGAATGTTGTATTTGCATCTTATTCACACACTGCGCATGAATTGGATTAAATGCTCGTGCATCCTGACAATGAGAATATGATCTTTCCCTTTTCTGGTTGAGACAGTGTTACCGCTCATGTCTCAAAAACGTGTAAACTAAGAAGAGTTCTCATTTTCATCAACCTTTAATCAACTTCCACTAATCTCATGGATGCTTGTTTGTGCTCCTTATAGTTATAATATATTCTGTTTGCAGGCTCGCCCAATGTTCCATGACCGACGGAAATTCCCAAAAATGGCCGATCCACATTTAAAAGGCAGGTTTCCTATGCGGGGCTTGTATCAAGCACTTGCAGTTGCTGCAATGTGTCTCCATGAACAGGCAGCCATGCGTCCGGTGATGGGGGATGTGATCACAGCTCTGACCTATTTGGCGAACCAGGCATATGATTCCAATGCTGCTCCAAACGGCAGGGCTAGCAGAGATAAAGATGAGAGGGAAGGACTTTGCACTGGTGAGGAGAAAGCTGGAAGAATTGCAAAGAGCGAAGAGAGCGGTGTTTCTGGTCAAAAGTCGGGATTCCACCGGTCTGAAAGCGATGATTCTCCCATGATACCCAGAAATCAGAATAGGGGCTTAGATCGGGCGCAGGCAGTTGCTGAAGCCAAAATGTGGGGAGACAATTGGAGAGACAAGAAGAAGATGAATGCTCAGGGCCATGCAACAAACTTGTTAGAGAAAAAAGATTATGATCCAATGAATAAATTATAAGCTGTACTTAAGCATTTCTTGGTATCCCTTCATCATCCTCTATCTTGAGGAACTTGGTGAGGCCGGTTTTCCTGTGGTTGTGGACACAAGGAATACGGATTTTTAGTCCATCTGAGATCTGTAGTTCTCAGAGTTCTCGTTGGCTTCTTTTCCTCTCCTGTTGTAAAAGAAAAAGGATAGAGACTGTAAAGGTCCATCCAAAAGATGTGTAATTATGGTTGTTAGCTCATCACCTTTTGAAGTCTTGTTTAGTAAAAAGCTGAAGAAATTTTGTCAGAAGACATGATTGAGGTTTTCCTTTCAAATACATGCTTAGAAAGAGTTCGGAACTTCTTGACCTATTCATTTTCGTCCAAACTAGTTCTTGAAAATTTGATGCTGTTTACAGCTGAAATAAACAAGTGCAGACAATTCAATAATGAACTTTAAGGCTGATTATTTGATGATTTAACTACACTGTCGTTAAGATAGATTCACTGAAAATTCTCACTGCAATGAACTCATTCTTCTTCCTCACTTCATTTTTTTTATGAAATAAAAACACCATTGTTCCTTACACATGCTTTCCATCTCTCCCTGAGACGAAACAAAATGCCTCCTAAGACCATCATCACTTCATAAAAAGCGACAAACTGTATGGTTTGATTGCCAGAATGATCAGTACTATATATATATATATATATATATATATATATATATATATATATATATATATATATATATATAGAGAGAGAGAGAGAGAGAGAGAGAGAGAGAGAGAGAGAGAGAGAGAGAGAGAGAGAGAGAGAGAGAGAGAGTTGGCGTCCCGGTTCAAGGTGGTAGTTGAATTTGAAGTTCCATAAATGCAAGATATTCATAACGCCCAAGTCGTCCTTTCCATCACATACTTCCTCCTAAGGTTTGTCAGGTCAAGAACCAAGAGTTCGGGTCTTGATTTTCAGACCCATTTGTCTGTATTTACAATATTAATGTGATTCGTCAGCGGAAGGTTTTACCAAGGCTTCAAGAGGCCGTTGGGAAATTTGGGTCCAGATCCACGAGGACCAGAATAGATTAGTTATTTTAGGTCCAACACTCTCTCACTCAATGTGGCAAGGTTTGGTTTCGCTTTCGGGACAACTTGAATCAGTTTTATTATTATTTTGGGGAGGCCAGAGCCTGATGCATGTGCGCAGTACTGAACTCATGACCTTCAACTTGTGAGTGAGCCCCCTAGCCAGGTGAGCTCTTGCTCTTCATGCAACTTGAAGTATTGACCATAAGCTTGTACTGCTTTAGTATTTTAGAAGTTGCTGCCTACGTCCTTTGGAACAAAAGCTTATACACTTTGTGATCGATTTTACGAGACAAATACATAAACTTCTACATACTAAATTTTTACATATACCTTTGTGAAATACCGAAAGTATATTAAGAGATACATGAGAAATGTGTTGCGCATGTACGCACTCTAGATTTGGATGATAATTTTTTGCCTCACTAGCGGTTGCCTGTTCATGATGTTTTCCTCCAAGAACATGGGCTTATGTAATCAGTCCTCTAAGAACGCTTTTGGAAAGAAATTATTTGTTTATTTGTCATAGATAAAACCCTCCATAAATATATTTCTCTTTTGAATGTTTCCTCATGAGAGAGAGAGTCGTCTGGAATGCAGCTTCAAAGAGGATAATCATAAATACCAAAGTAAATAGTCGTCCCCATGATAATATAAACAATAAGGATAATATGACCTTGGCCATCAGAAATTTGGTAGGAATTGAAATAAGAAATTTACAGAAAACATTATGATAATATAAAGAATAAGGATAATAAGACCTTGGCCATCAAAAATTGCGTAGGAACTAAGAATGAGAAATTTACAGAAAACATTTACCTAATCCACTATTTATAGATGACTGCCTAACATATCAGATATTACATGTAAGTGTTCGTCTTTTCAAAGTATACATCAAAGACACTCTTGGTCTTAAAATGAGTAATCTGATTGTCAATCAATTGATTGATACCTCCAACATTTATAGCATGCTTCGTAAACTTCAACAAGCAAGTTAGAGTGCTTCCTACAGAAAATCCATATAACACAATTCTCACTCGAGGAGACTGTTTGATGTATACTTGAAAAGGATGGACAGTTAAAAAATAAAATCTGAAAAAATTAGGTGTTATTTGATGAATAGCTGATTTCCTGAGTGTGTATTTGCAAATTTCTCAAATTGTCCCGCAAGTCGGGCACGATATTAGAGTATGATAATCTAACAACACACAAAGGAATGACTCACCTGGCTAGAGGGTTGACTCACAAGTTGAAGGTCATTGGTTCGATACCGAGGGGTAATTTGGATTTGCTCTCCCCACTGTACCCAAAAGAAACTTGGAACTAATCAATCTATCACTAATTTGTCCAAGATTGGTTGCTAGATCGATCCCCGATGCCGGATTTCTCAAGTCCAATGCAAATGGAGCATTTATATAAGCGCATAAACCCTAATCTTTCTTACACAATTACTTACAATTAAGCCAAGAGACTAAGAGATAATAACCCAACATGGACAACTCAAAAGGAAAATGATAAAAATTTCAAGGATCATTATCATAGGAGCTAATGTACATGATGAAAACGCTTGCCATAGTTTGCTTTTCCCTTATTTTAGCCAAGTTGTATTCAAAAGTTCATGGAAGGTGCATGCTTGGTCTCCATTGTCTTTAATCAGCATCGCGTTTCCCGCTAATTGCTTGATTAATGTGGGCACGTAATTGGGATAGATAAGATTAAGAATCTCTTCTACCTAAAACAGAGGAAGCACAATGCAGACTGAGGCTTATCTTCACATGGACCATTCTCAAGTGAACACATGTTTTATTATGATAGTGCTTAACTTGATAAGAAACTTATCTTTGTATGAAAAGTTTAAGTATTGAAGCCAAAAATTGGCTAAAGGTTGTAGGGGGCATCTGTTGACGCCATAAATTCTCATTTCGACGACAACAGATGATTAACTTTAGTTAATCATGACAAAGAAACACCACCACCATTTTCACTTCGTGGGGAGAATGCCCAACTTATCAATCTGTCTCGATAAATTACCCGAACTCACACGATGCATGCTGTTAGGTCTACACTCAGTTTGGCTTGTATATGTGAATGATATCGGCAGGACGCAAGCCTTGTTACACGATCAATAAATCTAGGATGATAAAGTGCTTGATTTACTTTTTGGTTAACCTTAAATGCCAATTTTGATAAGGAAAAAGAAAAATGAAATTTAAAGCTTGAGCTTAGAAAAGAAAACAGAACACCCAAGTCTTGCTGTTTCTTACAGGTCTTGGCATCACAAATAGGGACGCATCCTGGGGGATAATAATAAACTATGATTTGAACCAACACACACACACACACACACACATTTACAGAGCACCATTTGGATAAGTGCAAAATTCTCAACATATTATAAATCGTTTTTTCTTCAAAAAAACAAAGCCCAATACTAAAGCTTGAGTTTAGATAAGGAATAAAATATGGTTTGAATCAATTGAGAGAGAGAGAGAGCATAGATAAGCTCAAAATGCACTGAACATAATACAAAAGTGTCTTGATAATCCAATATCCCATTTTAAAATATTTGAGTGGATTATCTGTTAGGGAACCAGGGATCCTTGAGCAACAAACTTGTCCAATAACGGTAATCAAAGTGACATTCAACAGACTATTCACTCTTTGAGAAGCAGGACAAAGAGCAGTAGCTCACCTCGCTAGTGGGTCTACTCGCAAGTTGAAGGTCATGAGTTCGATATGGACATCGGCTTCGGCCTCCCTATTGTCACCAGAAAGAAGAGAACTCTAATTTTGAAGCCCTATACATGAATTTTACGTGTGGTTTAAACCGAAGACCGTCTCATAGGTTATTCCTTTAATCTTGCCCTTTTTCTTATTTTCCGAAGTTTGAGTGAGGAAGATGGCTCACATTGTCCTTTAAATGTGTATTTAGACATGTCTGGTTTCGGTTCCAGTGTGGTTCTGGTTTGAGTTATCGGTTCTTGTCCCTGTTCGGTTTCGGTTGGAACTGCTCGGTCAGTTAGGAACTGGCCCATGTCTATGTCTATCCAGCAGTTTCTTAGACCTAACCCATCTATGCATGATTCAGATGGTGTTTGGGTCCATTTGAATTCATATAGACTCGTTGTGTGTGTGTATGTGTTTGCTGTGGGCTGTGTTTGACTATCGAACTCATGACCTTCAACTTATGAGCCGATCCCTTCCAGATGAGCTGTTCCTCATTGTGCAGCTCTATTGTGATCTTTTGAATGCAAAAAACTAGTTCATTAGTTTATGATAATATTAGCACAAGTATTGCCTTACATTGATTTGGGCTTGATAAACTCGGGGCGTAAGCTTAGCCGGTAGGGCTTGCGACTTCACCAGACATAGGGTGTGAGTTTGATTCCCGGGTCATGCATACTTGGCTTCAGCCTCCCCATTGTAACCGAAAAAGAATGTGGGCTTGATTTTAGCTTGATGGGTAATGTAATTTGGGTCCATAGTTTGATTATATCAATCATTTCAATTTCGTGTTGGATTTGGATCTAGCAAGTTCGGGGTGGATTTCATCCATTTTTCACATCAAAATGCTGGAAGTGTAAATGTGGATGTAGATGAGATCTTCAACGATAAAAGGAAAGGCGCGAGAGAAACGATGTGGAACCACACCAAACACTTTAGTTTGGGCCGAACCCACTTTCATATATTCCTTATTGTGTCATCAGCCAAGAACCCCTCACAATCAACTAAGACAGTGACGTCCCCACACATAGAGGCACTTGCCACAATAAAAAGCAAACTGGGTCTGGCTCCATGGCATCTAACTATGCTGTTATCACTCCAACGAACTCAGAGAGATGAAAAAAAAAATTTCTCGATCATGCAAGCGAGCCCACGAAGGAGTGGGTAAGCCTTGCCGGTCCGGTTGCAAATCATGCACTTTGCAAGCACAATGACCGGATCCTAAACTTAATCCTATTATTATTATTGTTATCATCATCATCATCATTATTATTGTTGTTGTTGTTGTTATTATTATTTTAAGGTGAGAGAGTTCTCTTCAAAGCCAAGATTGCGTCCATGAATCCAGAAAAAAATATAAAAAAAATATACACCTCAACAATCTTAGATCTGAACAACTTCTTCACCAACGAAGATTTTACGGTATTCAAGTTAATCTTTCTAGCAACTTAGCTTGGCTCGACTAATAAAAGGACGACGAACTGTTTGTGAGCATGTCCAAACAGTGTCTGTCTCGTAAGCTGTTAGCTTGATTCTCCATAAAAAAAATGAACAGAAAATGAACAAGGCTTAGGTCACTTGTTTCGTTCGGCATATTTGTCAGCCCAAACTCATGACCTCCTCTACATCCAGTTGGGAGTTGGGCAAGGACAAGGGCGATGGCCATATCTCTCTCTCTCTCTCTCTCTATATATATATATATATATATATATATATATATATATATATATATATATATATATATATATATATATATATATATATGAAAATTAGGAGTTAATATACATCCTCTCGTGCCTAACTCTGATAGATGATTTGTTTTGATCGCTAACGTTTGATCGCAGAAACAATGGTGATGACCATTTGACTTCTCCCTCTCTCTCTATATATACACACACGTGTGTACAACTTTTTTTTTCTTTTCAATCTCACCCATCAACCTCTTTAGTCGTACCGTTGAGATTTAAGATGGTAAGTGTGTAAGACTTTATATATATATATATATATATATATATATATATATATGTGTGTGTGTGTGTAAAATCTAATATGCTTGCTATGGTTAATTATCTTTGTAAATCTCAGCCATCTAATAAAAAAAGATGGATGAATGAGATTAAAAAGATACATGTGAATCATTTACAGCTTGCAAAGTATACTCAATTCACATAAGTATTGATCCCACAACAACAATTAATTAGTAAGAACAGTAGCAAATACATACAAACATATCCGAACATCACCCAATATATGACACAGCTTGACGGCTAAACCTTTCACCATCTGCATTATTTCAGAACAAACACCTATGCAAAACTCAAACCATGGATCTCCAAATCCAACCTAAAATAATTTATATGTATCTCCTTCATCAAGGCACGGGACACCCACATAGGGAAGGCCCTGATCCTCATGCGTTATACATGACTTAAGACTAAACCAGATTGTCATCTGCTTTACGATCATTAGAGATCTTTCCGTCCTGATCGACACCATGAAGATCAGTCACCTTCTTTGCTTCATCAACGAGATTAGGATCAATCACTGGAAAAACTTCCGATCGTCCGCCGACGGTGCCAAGTTTCGTCATGTTTATCACTTCTTCAGGCAGCTTCTCACCGGTTATGATGATGAGAGCGTTTTCCTTCCTCTTGTAGATCCCATACAGTATCATCTGGACGGTTCCGAAAGCTATGCCCAGCACGTTCGGATACTGCTTGCTCGAAAAACCAAAGAAATACGAACTTCATGGTATCAATAAGGGTACCATGGTGCATATATATATATATATATATATATATATATATATATATATATATATATATATATATATATATGCTGTAATTGTGCAAATTATAGTGATAAAATGTGATTTCATAGTTGTAGTCTTCAGTCTCCAAAATATAGTCACACTATCCTTCCTTTAGACCAACTAAGCATCCTCTCTCTCCCTCATATATATATATATATAACTCAGATCGTATCCATTTATGACATATTCATGTCGTTATTGCTTTTGGGTAGTAAAATATATTTTAAATTTTTAAAAAGTTTTAGAAAAATATGAAAGACATTGTTATTAAACTCATACTACCAAAAAGGGGTAGACATCGTGCCACCCAAAAACAATTGGTGGCAATGTTAAATGTGAACATATCCAATAACTCTCTCTCTCTCTCTCTCTCTCTCTCTCTATCTATCTATCTATCTATATATATATATATATATATTCCGTGTTGGTCTTATAGTTGCGTAATGAAGAAAATGCTTGTTGGGTTTTCTAAACCTTGGGAGATAGACCTTTCGCAATTCGAATTCATTAAGATCCCATTTATGTAAAGGCACCACATATCCCAATTTGAGTGATATGTGGAAGCCCCACGTTTTCTTCATTCTCCGATCATGCTTTTCTTTAATTTAGAAAGAATATCTCAGTTATGTGATCGTCATTTAGGTGGCCATCTTGGTGCTCACAAAAGCCTCTGAAATATATAACTACTAAGCTTTCAAATTAGAACAATTTTGTGTCCGCACAATTTTAGCACTTTAAGCACCATGACCCTCCCGACTGGTCGATTCTAAGAATCTTTAAGGGGTGTTTGATTAAGAGGCCCGGGCTTGCAGTTCTTACCACTTTTATCAAATATGACAATAATCTTAGACATATTTTGTTCGTTAGGTTATATACTTAACTTTCAAAATATTAAATAAAAAAAACCAAATTCTAAGTCTTATTTTTCAACTCTATCAATAACCATATCACTGTCTCGACGAGTTTATTACAAACTTAATTTTAGTGTTTCAGCTCTACTATTCTTCCTTAACCAAAATTCAATATTCAAATTCTTATTTTCATTAATTAAATTCTAAATTCAAACATTCTAATGATAAATTACATATTTTAATTTCAAAATAATTATTTTGACTCCGCATGACCTTAGAATCACATATTTACGCAACCTCTTGAGCCTTGTAATTGGGTAAAAAGCTAGATGTATGATCCTGCTTTCTACTATACGCCAAGGCCCAAGTTTGATTTTGACGAGAACTGGAACTGTTCCATAGTCTCAGCACTCATGATCAAACACCCCCTTAGGTCATGAGTTCGATGCACGAGGCAAGCGTTTGGTAGGAGTCTGCTTCTTCATGACCACTTTTTTTTTTCTGAATTAATCAATATTTTATTTTATATTGTGAATAGAAACGTGGAAATGGAAATTATGTAGAATTAATTACCGCGACAAATTTATCCTTGATGAGCAATCCGTAGCCGAACCACATGACGGCACTGAGGGTGATGAATAAGGACAAGAAGAATGGCATGAACTCCACGCTCTTCGTGCGTATCACCAGCCACTACAAGAGAATAACTTGCCTTATACAACTGAAAGGAGTTCCCAAGTCATGCATAAGAAAGCAAACAGAATTCCAAAATAGATAAAACTAATTAAAAATGATTAAATATATCATCATCTTGCTTTAGAATACATCGTAAAAGTTCCATCTGAGCTTTCCACGGGGCCCTCCCTTGGCCATAGAAAGGTAAAACCTTTGCCATATTTGAAAAAAAAGGTTGGTCTACCACTTGAAAGATAAAACGAGAGAGACACAGTGGTTGTCCAGGCGGAGCTCCGTGGATAATTGGTTGCACGGTTAGTTCAATTCTTTCCTGCAAACCTTTAAATTCAGCAAAAACCGGTTTGGAAGCGGTGCCACGGCCTCGTCGCGGCTTGATTTAGCATGCAGAGCTACTTATTTAAACCACCATTCATGTAGACACACACAGACAGGGAGACAGCTTCAGTGGTGCTTGTTTTAGCGAAAACAGTACTACTTTATTTAAGCATATATGATTCAGAAAGCCTTTGTATAACTTCTCTTAATTATTATCATAAAACCGTTCAGGATATGATCAAACTACATAGTGGTCTTAGAGGGATCGCATATAGAAGAAAATGAAGAAAATTGCTGCACATGTCACTTTCCCTGTTTCCTCTTAGAGACCACATTACACACACATAAAAGATATACACACACAAACTCAGTAAAGATTGAGGAGATTTAGAGTTATGATATGTTGTAGTTTTTGAAGCTCTTGAAAGGCCCCCTGCACATCATAAAATTATGATTCAAAGCCAAATTTTCACTAATTAAACAAAGTACGTAAATTGCATTTTATCCGATTAAAAGATTGTTTAGCTTTGATTTTGATGCCCATTGCTTGTTCCAACGCCTTGACAGGTCATTTCTTTAATTAATGGAAAAAAAGAGTCTGATTTCTTCCAAACAAACTAGAAGAAAGTAGCCCTATGCTCCATATCTAAAACACATACAAAGATACACACAGAGAGACAAAACATGCATTACGTGCAAGCACTAACACAAACCACTCTATGAATAGCATGCACGGTAGGGATTTAGAAACCAGGAACATAAGTAGCTGCAGGTGTGTATTGTCCCAAGCTTGCTCTCTCTCTCTCTCTCTCTATATATATATATATATATATATTTGTGTGTAGATGGTCCAGGGTGTCTGAGAAAGAAACAAAGATACCATGATACTCAAGGGAGCTGCAGAGACAGCGATGGCAAAGGCACCGCAAATCCATCCCAAGACCATTAAACGTTGGGCTCCTTGTGCAAGCAAGAGAGTAGGAAACAGGATGCAGCAGAAGATACCAACATTCAGCAACACAAATAACTTGATCGTTAAGATCTGAAACAACATCAATTCACAGTCACAATCTATCTTCATCAACAGCATATATATATATATATACATATATATACATATATATACATATATATATATATGTATGTATATGTATATGTATATATATACAGACGCATACACACATATATATAGGTATGTATATATGTGTGTGCATAGACATACAAGAACATAGACAGACATGGGCATGCATGGCTTCAAAATTCATGGACATAGAAGCAGCTGATGATGAGCAGTTGGTTGGCACCTTAGCTTTCTTTGGTGCATAGATGATGAACAGGATGATATAGATGGACTCGATGGCGCACCCGAACAAGTTGATGGTCACAAGATAAAGAGTATTGCCATTGATTCCCTTGAGAATGGCATAGTAAATCCACAGCGACGCGCTGAAGAGAGCAACCAGATAGGGAAATGACTGAAACCCTTCAGTGCATTTCTTCTTGCAGATCCTGTAAAATGTCGGACTGCACCAACACCCACAACACAAATTTAACTTCACTCACTCTAATTCAATTCGCAGCCCTTATCCATTCAAAAGAAGAAGAAGAAAAGAAGTTGGGGAGTTGGCTTACACTGGAGCTAGGAAAAGCAGGAATGAGATGATATTTCCTGATATTTTTTTTATGTAATAAAAAAGCATTAATGAGATGAATATATAGAATAAGAAAACATAAAATAAATGCAAAAAAGGGAAGCATTAAAACAGATTAATTCTACCTAGGAGACCAAATACGAGGGCTGCGACGTGTGCAACCATGGCTTAGTATGTGTTGATGCCGAAAAATGTAAAAGGTATGTGATAAAACTGAGAGGCCTAAGAAAAGAGACACAGGTTTAGAGGAAGCCTTACACAAACCAAGCTCTTTGTTGTGAGGCTTGAGTTGGTCCGTGCTTCATTGGTCAGTATTTATAGGCACTCCTGATAAGAGTTTGTGTTTGTGCAGAAAGGAATTTCATGGGACCCATACTGAATATCAGCTTATGCCAATACAGGAAATTTCTTATCTGCATTATTTGGGATTGAGAAAAGCCTCTAATACATGTATTTGTTTGAGCCAGGTACTAAGTGGAGACTGTTTCCATCGAAGCTTTTGCCAAATATGAGATATCCGGATAATCTACTTAACTGGGTTTGGGCTACGGATCGCACTGCTATTAAATCCAATCCAGCTCGGTTGAAGTAGTCAAGTTCCTTGGATCCTCCGATCTTGTGGGGATAGGGATGGCAATCTCTACCCAGCCTGCGGGTACCCACCCCGCCCTGCCCCTACATTGGTTCTCGAGGAAAAAAATCCGCTCCACTGTGAGGCAGTGAGAGATAGGGTTTAAGGTAAGCCAACTAAGAAAAAATAAATAAATAAATAAATAAATAAATAAATATATATATATATATATACAACAACAACAACAACAACTAAGCCTTTTCCCATACTAAACGGGGTCGGCTACATGGATTCTTTGTTTCCACGGATCCCTATCGTGTGCCATGTTAGCAGTTAACTCACAATAAGCTAGATCATTCTTTATTGTTTCTTTCTAACACTTTTGTGGTCGTCCTCTACCTCTTTTAATACTTTCCAAATTTAGTTTTTCTAACCTTCTTAAAGGTTCTTCTTTTGATCTTCTTTCTATATGTCCAAACCATCTTAAATGATGTTCTCTTATTTTATCCTCTATTGGTGTCACTCCTAATTTGTTTCTAATAACCTCATTATGTATACGGTCTTTTCTTGTATGACCACTCATCCATCTTCATTTCTGTCAGAGACATCTTTTGTACATATTGATGATTAACTGCCCAACACTAACCATAAAACATGGCAGGCCCAATTGCTGCTCTATAATATTTACCTTTTAATTTTAATGATATCTTCTTATCACAAAGAATACTCCTCTCCATTTTAACCAACCAGCATTAATTCTATGTGTAACATCTCTATCAATTCTTCCATCACTTTGAAAAATTGACCCTACATATTTAAAACTTTCCTTTTGGGGAATGTAATGTGTGCAATTTTAATTTCTATGTCCTTTGAAGTAGCCAAATGATCAAACTTACATTCCATATATTCTATCTTTGTTCTACTAAGTTGGAGGCCTTTGCTTTCTAATGTTTCTCTCCATAGTTCCAATTTTCTATTAACTTTTTCCTTAGACTCCTTCACTAATACAATGTCATCTGCAAATAACATACACCAAGGTACTTCATCTTGAATATATTTTGTTAACTCATCCATCACCATTATAAATAAGTATGGACTTAAAGTTGATCCTTGATGTAACCCAATATTAACTTCAAAGAAGTCTGTTGTTGCTTTATGAGTCCTCACACATGTTTTTGCACTATCATACATGTCTCTTATAAGGTTAATATATGTCAATGGGATACCTCTTTTTTCCAAAGTTCTCCAAAGAATCTCCCTCGGTACCCTATCATAAGCTTTTTCTATATCGATAAATATCATGTGAAGGTCTTTCTTTTTTGCTCTAAAATGTTTCATAAGACGTCTCAAAAGGTGAATCGCTTCAATAGTAGATCTGCTTGACATAAATCCAAATTGGTTCTCTGTTGTACTTGATACTTATCTTAACCTACGTTCGATAATTCTTTCCCATAATTTCATAGTATGACTCATTAACTTGATACCTCGATAATTCACACAATTTTGAAAGTCTCCCTTGTTCTTATATATGGGTATAAGTGTACTTGCTCTCCATTCCTCGAGCATCTTTTGTTTTTTTCCATATTTCATTAAATAGTCTTGTGAGCCAAGTGATTCCTATTTCTACTAGTATTTTTCAAACTTCTATAGGAATATTATCTGGTCCTACCGATTTACCACTCTTCGTATGTTTAAGAGCCTCTTTGACTTCATTCTTTTGAATACGTCGGTAGAAATTGTGGTTTATATACTTTTCTGACTTGGCTAAATCTCCTAAACTAATACTAACATCTTTATTTTCATTAAAAAGATTATAAAAATAGTTTTTCTATATATTTCTTATATCATCATTTGCCACTAGAATTTTTTCATTCTCGTCTTTTATGCATCTAACATAATTAAGATCTTTAATTTTCTTATCTCTAGCCCTAGCTATCCTAAAAATATCTCTTTCACCCTCTTTTGAGTTGAGTTTTTTATATAAGTAATCCCAAATCTTAGCTTTTGCTTCACTAACGGCCTTTTTCGGTTCCTTCTTTGCTTTCTTATAAGCTTCTAAAGTTTCACTAGTTTTCTTAGCATAATGTAATTTGTAACATGCCCTCTTTGCCTTGATTTTATTTTGTACTACTTCACTCCATCACCAAGCTTCTTTTTGTGCTGGTACACCTCCCTTAGATACCCCTAACACATCTTTCGCCACTTTCCTAATATGTATAGCCATATTGTTCCACATATCACAGGGTGTGCCAACATAATTCCAAACATCTCCTTGAAGGACTTTTTGTTTAAATATATCTTCTTTCTCGCTTTTGAGGTTCCACCATTTAGTCCGAATAGCTCGATGCACTCTTTTCTTCTTTGTCCATTTTTTTATTTGTAAATCCATAACTAAAAGTCGATGTTGGGTGGTTCAGCTTTCTCCTGCAATTACCTTACAATCTTTACAACACGCTCTATTTTTTTTTCTACAAATAAAGTAATCAATTTGTGTTTGTGATAAGCCACTCTTATAAGTAATTAAATGTTCATCTTATTTTTTGAAGATTGTATTGACTATAAAGAGATCAAATGACATAGCAAAATTTAAAATCTCCCTACCTTCCTTGTTTATATCCCCAAAACCAAAGTTTCCATGAATCCCTTGATATCCTACTGCCTCTTTACCGACATGTCCATTTAAATCTCCTCCTAAACAAATCATCTCCCTTTGTGGAATCTTTTGAAACACCTTATCTAACTCTTCCCAAAAAACTGTCTTTATACTATCTTCTAGTCCTACTTAGGGTGCACAAGCACAAACTATATTCAAAACCTCTGCTCCTAACACTAATTTCAACGTCATGATTCGGTCACCATATCGTTGTATGTCTACTACACTATCCTTTAAATCTTTATTTATGATAATACCAACTCAGTTTCGAGCATTTTCTTTACCTGAGTACCATAATTTAAAACCTGTATCCTTTATCTCCTTTGCTTTTTCTACAACCCATTTTGTCTCTTGTAAACATAGAATATGAATCTTTGTCCGACTCATAGTATCTACCACCTCCATTAGCTTATCCGATAATGTTCCGATATTCCAAGAACCAATACGAATCTTATTATCTAGGACTAGCTTCCTTACCCCCTGCATCCGTCCATAATCAAAATGCGGAGACCCTTTTTGAAAAATTTTCACTACATTCGAGCGACAATGTAGCGGGACTAACTTTTTTACCCACACCCGTCAATGATGTGGGAACCCTCTCTGCAATTGATTCACTACATTCGAGCGAAAATGTAGAGGCCCTTGCTTACTTCTTACTGTATTCAGGCTCTGCAGCATGTCGCTAGGCAGGGACGCTCCAAAGCAATGCTCATAATTTTTGTAATCCATGTTGTAAAAATCCGACGAAATTTTACGCTGGCTGTCGGAAGCCTAACACAACCCTCTTCCTTTATCCAGCCTTGGGACCGGCAATGCAAACATATATATATATATATATATATATATATATATATATATATATATATATATATATATATATATATATATATATATATATAGAGAGAGAGAGAGAGAGAGAGAGAGAGAGAGATTGCGTTATGTCCACTCATGCCCAACGATTATCTTTTTCGAGAATGAGTGTAATAACATTGTCCATTGTTTCTTTTATGAAAACTCTCATGCCACCAAAATTCAATGGATGAGCATATCAAAGGTGGGCAAAATCTGTTTTCCATATATATCATCACTTAAAATGTAATAATGTGAAACATTATAGAGTAGATTTTATGTTTTATGTAGAATACATGGATTCCCAGTATTCATTGTCCCCTATCTTGTCTCACAATAACATGTAGATTCTTAGTACATATTCAACTTGTTGTTTGTATTTCGTGTCACATGGACATGCCATTTGGTGTCATCTTGTATATCGCACAATCTCATATTATCAGCGCTGTGAGAACCATGCATACTCGTATTCTCAAGGTTCTGATAATATTTCATTATTGTTAAAACCCCATCTTTCAAATAGCAATGAATTTTTGTGAGACCTCATGTACCATTCTACAAAGAACTTATGGTGCGTATCGAGAAGGAAATCTTTACGTGTCTCTTTGACATAATTGAAGAAGGAACTAATCAGTTCAAGTTCAAGGATTTTAAGCCTTGGGTAACAAGTCCTCGTGTTATCTAATTGTGCCAAAGTTCCTTGGTTCTCAAAGAATGATAGGGAGACAATATCTAAGAACCAGGTTTCCCGTGTATTGAGTATGAATAGGGAGGGTTGTCAATGGATCGGTTCTCACTGTAATCCAACTGATACTGGACCCATTAAGGTCAGGGTTTGGTAATAAAAGAGAATATCCATTTGGGTTTTCTGGATTGGACCTGCAAGAAAAGCGGAACCAGATAAAACTTACAAACTTTATCCCTCTGGATCTGACCCCAATTCTGACTAAAACATAGAAACATCATAACAACAAACGGCCATCATCCAAGTATAGTTTTACTCATATCAGACCCGAGAGGAACTAGATCAGGTTCAGGTACTAGCATCTTAATATAGTATTTGGACTTACCTAAACCCAGATCGGGTCGATGTTCGCTGAGTTGGTACCCGATAAGTTTGATATCAAGGCACCAACTAAAACACAATGAGTCTTACAGCCAACTATGATGAAGATATATTACTTAAACTTAATTCCTAAAAAAAATGCATGAATAATTCATATAATCCATTTGTAAATCTTGTTTTACGAGATAAAACATATTATGCTCCCCACTCTTACATCTTCCACCTCGACAAACATTTCAAAGAGGCCATATAATTGATCGTCTTTCATTTGGATAATTGATTTTTTTTGGTGAAGTATGCAACTGGCCGAAAGAACCCTGACTAACCCTGTCGGAGCTCGGTCAGCCCACTATGGAGTAAAGCTATCCCAGCGCTGCTTTGACTTGAACTCGAGGCCTTGCTTAAGGGGATAAATGCCAAACCACTTGAAGCAACCACTATTGGATAATGAACATGATGGATTAGTGATGATACTAAACATGATAGATTAATGATCATAGTACCTCAAGATCATGCCCTCGTGGATTGCACGTATAGTTGTGTCACAAGAGGAAGGATGCCAATGTGAAGTCTCTCTCTCTCTCTCTCTCACACACACACACACACACACACACACACATTGCTTATAGCCCGTGATTGTGTCCATGACCAGAAACACACATAGTTTGTGCGACCGAGTTCGTGTCTACTTCGCTCACCCTAAAATAATTTCTAGATTTTTCTCAGCCACTGCATAGAAGGCTTGCTCTTTCTTTTAGAGGAATTACATTTTCTTTTCCCACTTTTTTTTTTGTTACAAGAGGAGGGTGCCAAAGCTTAACACACACACACACACATATGTATCAGCACAGTGTTGCAAGCCAACAATTACCAAGAGATAATTTCTCATGTAGTTTCCCAAACATATTGTCGGAGTTCGCCTATGCGAGACAACCGAAACCAAGCCTAAGTGGGTTTAGCTACATAGATTTTTAATTAACATTTGATTAATCTTGAGTCGTGCCTTCATTTAAATCCAGAAAACCAAGATCTGCATTTTTTATCTTCTAACTTCTCACATCTTGGCATTGGAGTTTTATTTGAGCATCTCTTTAAAATTAGGAACTTATGATCAAGACAATCCCACCATGCACTATGGGAATTACAATCATGAATCATAAATTGATTGATCATATTTGAGAACAAGAAGAGAATACTCATGAAGATAATGGCATGATTTTCATAATATGTATGAATCATATGATTCTCAAGAATTTTAACATATATAAAAGAAAAAAAGGAGGTAAAATAGAATCTTTAAGATCCCGATTTGATCCTATCAGCCTCAAATCTTGCAACCTTAAGTTGGATTTACAGTTTTGTCAACCATGGGTGTCACTCTAACCGTGTCATAACTCGTATGTAAGCATAATTAGAATCAATGCAGAGAAGATAGAATGTGAACAAAGAAGGTAAATGGCTGCACTTAGAGCGTTAGCTCATCTGGCAGGGCTATAAACTCTCATGATGTTGGCCACGAGTTCGACTCCCGAGGCATGCATACTAGTCTTTGGCCTCATGAAGTAAAAGAAAAGAATATAAGTGGCTAGAAACCCCTGATACACATAAACTTTCAGAGCAGTGAGTAAAGAGACACAAGTAGATAATTGCTGAGAGAGATGGATGCACCAAAAACTTTGAGTTTGCTTAAAGTATATCACAATGTCAAACTTAGGAAGTCCCCATCAAAAGGCCTAAAATTCTAAAGTTGGAGTCTCCCGGTAAAGGAGATCAACTTAATCCGGCGAGCTTTTCGGTCCCCCGATGGTCGGTCAATGTCGTCAAGCCCCGATTTCCGATATGAATGTGCGCCTTTCTTTGGGTTGAAAAAGCTTCTGGCCTATGTATGTCAATCTAGATAAGAATTTCAATTGGAAGTGGATTGTAATAGTTGTGGTTGAGTAGATATTCAAACACTCAATACTGAATTCTGGTTGAGTCCATCATAAGCTAAGAATCTTGGGAATGAAAGAGAGGTGTGTACATTCCTTTACATGGCCTAATAATGTTGTGAATCAAAGTTTGGTTTTGGATGCTAACTATGGCATCTAGAAGAGTTGGCTTTTCTTCTAATTGGGAAAAGGTTTGGTTCTCGCGCAACTGGACCAAATCTTGTTTTAATTCTTGGCTTTGCGAAAACTCAAACCGGATCGACCCTAGGGATGAAATTCAGTCAAGGTTAGGACCACCAACAAAGTTTTATCATACTCATTTTCTTTCAGGAGTTCACCATTTCATCATATGGAGCTTCGCTCCATCTCTTCATTGCTGAAGTTTCCATTCTGTGGCTGTCAAAAGTCTTCACCACCCCCTTTTTAATTTTTTTTAATAATTTTTATATTTTAAATAAAATTACTGGTTTCGGATGATTTGGAGTGGTTTCGGACTCAAATCGAAACGGACCCCTAGCTAGTTCGATTACTATTCTAGATTCTGAATTGATCGAAATTGAAGAGTCTTGTGGACGATTACCCTCGAAGATGGTGGAGGGCGGTGGCTGGTGGTTAAAGTGGTGGATAGTGAGAAAAGAAGGGTTTAAGCATGATAGAGAATCAGGTATAGACTAAAATAAAGAGAAGATTATTGGAATGAAACCACAATGAACTGAGTTCAATGTTTGACTAAATCGACTCGGTCCTAAGCCCAGTGCTTTACATCCCTATAGAAGTTGATCGAGAAGGAGACCTTGACTCTTGTGAGTTGGGGTCAACAAGTCTTTGGAGATGGAGAAATCCAAACGAGGGCCTTGAGGCTGAAGGAGCACTTGGTTCTAACAGGGGGACCGGGATATAGCCTTGTCTGATGTTGTCAGAGCATCCGTTGTCCATTCATTCACTTCAACGCCAGAATCGAGAATCAAATCAAGAACGAAAGCTGAAGAACACTGCCCCCCCTCTCTCTCTCTATATATCTATCTATCTATCTATCTATATATATATATATATATATATATATATATATATATATATGAGTGTGCGTGTATAGTCTTTATGCACTTCCCTCTCTCAATATATATATATATATATATATATATATATATATATATATATATATATATATATATATATATATATATATATATATAGACTGCATAGTATATTATAACGACATATCTAAATCTCAACAATTCGATTTAAAAAAAACATATGCTCGATATTTGAATTCAAAAATAAAAAATTAACTAATTAATGAAGTTCAATTACAAAAGGTAGAAATATATTTTTTATTTTAAAAAATATATATCTACTTTTTAGGTATATTTGATTCATATGGGTAACTTTTGCTTTTAAAATTCAATGATTAATATATATATATATATATATATATATATATATACATATATTAAAATTAAGAGTTGTTATATATCCTTCGATGCTAGACTCTACATCGTTCATGCGATTGTATGGATAATGAAGATCGAGTTGCTCATCAAAATCGATATAAAATTGCACATGAGTACATTACATCCCATATAGGATGAGCACGTTGATCACTAACGTCCGATTGATCGCACTCAGACGGTGACAACGATTAAGGAGTGTCTAACATAAGAAACAGTAACACCTCCCACTCTCTCTATGTATATATGTGTGTTGCTCTTATAAGTATGAGAACCCATATAGCTCTTCGGAGTGAGACGCACTTCATCATAGGAAAAGTTATACTTCACAATAAATCAAGATAATAATTTTTGTTGAAATTGCAAAAGATATTATGCATTATAATAAAGTACCGATTATAATTTTATTGTTCTCAAGTTCAATATTTTTAATCAGCATAATCATCTTCGTTTTGTGGTGATCGATGCCTGTCAAGTTCCAAGACATATCGGCACGAACTCCTTCCATATGCGACAGAAGAGAGCTTCTCGCTGCTAGATGTGCAAGAGGGATCATGGCGGTCTGTAACTCATGAGCAGCCAGGGCAGGACCTTACCTAGGGGTGGCAATTTGGGTCAGCAGGTTGGGTTCGAGTTGTGCCACATCTGGTTTAGGTCAAAATCAGGATGACCCAGATCCTGCCGGAATTTTTATTCAGGTCCATTTCCAAGACTCATACACAACTCAGATCAGGTAGACCCACAACCAAACATATATATATATATATATATATACACACACACATATATATATATATATATATACATATGTATGTATATATATGTGTATACATATACATATATAACATATATATATATATATATATATATATATATATATATATATATATATATATACATATGCCCCACAAAACTGTGCCGGAGAGTGAACAACTCATGAGGGATTGTTTGTGACCATGTTTTTGCAATTATTTGAACCCATTGTAGAAACCTCAAATATATTCGGTTTTTAACTTATTATTTTATTTTATTTTTATTTTTCTTCCTTTTTTGTTGATTAGCGGGGTTTAGCCTGAGCAGACTCACCAGATGAATGGACTTCAGGGTATCGAACTCACGACCTTTAACTTGAAGATGATTTTGGAAATTATCGGAAGCTTTTGATTTTGAAGCCGTGCTGGCCATTTTAGCTACAAATGCCATCATGGGACGGATAGCAGCAATTAGCCTTGCCACCACTGGAGTTGTGTTCAAAGAATTGGTTAAACCGGTCCAAACTGAATAAATCAATTCAAACTGGTGGTTTTGGTTTGATTGATTTAGAAAAGAAAAAGATTGTTTTGGTTCATTTTAAGAGTGAAATTGAACCATTAGAACCAAACCAATTCATAAATGTGTGCACGTGCAGCATCCATATATATATATATATATATATGAGAGAGAAGGACAGAGAGCCATAACTGCATAATATCTTTTAGTATATAATCTTTCTAAAAAGATTTTCACAAAAGATTAATTGTGGATATTTGAATTACAAGTACCATTGTACATTTTTACTTTGTATTCAATGCACAATGTATATTAATTACAAAGTAATTTAGGTTTTCACCTTTGATCTTAAAAATCGAATTGAGATGTTTTAACAAGATCATGCACTAAAAAATATTCAGTAGCTATAATCACTTGTATGTAAATTTCATTCAAACCAAACCAAAAACACTCCTCTTGCACACTCTTTTGGGTCATATCATTATTGCATTTTCGTGTCGCCTTTGTCCTTCATCAAAGAAGAAGCATTTTCGTATCGTGTTTAATAATGGATCGAGCTGTAATGAACCAACCCGATTCTCTTTTAAACCGATACGAAAGAGAGTCGTGGAAAACCGAGTGTGCCAAAGGCTTCGCCCGCTCGTTGAAAATGTCCGTTAAGAAGAAAAGATGCAAAAACGGACAAAGAAATGCTACCGAGCGCAGCTGCGGCTTTCCGTGAAAGACAATGCCGTTGGCCTTCCTTTTCCGACTGATCCTCCTCACTCCCAGCCTCCGATCCGATCGATAGCCTGATCTGGTGGTCGGGACCTAGATCCGTAAAAGGGCGACGTCGTTGCATCTGAGTTCTTCTCTCCTTTGCCTTCACCTTCTGTTTGCCCTCCTACTCTCGATTTTTTCACTCAATTATCGGCACGATTCCGGCCATTCTGCAGTAGATCTCCATCCTTCGGATTGGAATCATGTACGGGGTTCCAACGCCTAATGCCGGAGATGATGGGCGTGCCGCTGGAGACGGCTATACGCCAATGGTTTATCAGGCGTGGAAGGGGAGCAACGTGAGCTTGATTTCCGTTTCCTTCTGTTCTATCTCTCCCTTTGGTATTTAGGATATTTCGTGGTTTTCTGATGGATCTGGAACTACTCTTGATGCATTCGTGCTATCACGTTGTTTTTCCTCCAGAGATTTTATGCCTGTCCTTGAATTTCTAGGGTTTTGAAATTCTCTATTCCTGGATTTCTAGGATATGCACTCTGGCTTCTCAAGTTGCTAGCGACTGATTTCGGTGATCTTTAGGTGATCTTATGAGTTCTGCATGTGACCTTATCACCTAGATTACACGGACTCGTATTATAGGATGTTTGAGATCACATGCAAATTTTAGCAAAGGACATGGAAAATGGCTGCACGCATACAGCTGAAACATCATAGATGAATGCTAAGTGAATTTTATTGATGCATCTTAGGTTGTATATCAAGTAATATTTTGACAACATAGTCTCCACGCATACAGGATGTGTGGATTATGCGAATCTTTTCCAAAATGCCTTGAATTTTAAGTAACGGCAGATGTCATTCCCGAAAGTCCAAGTCAGATACTTAGGGAATAAAGACAGCATGTGAAGAGTGTTTAAGGCGTTTCAATTTATATGTTCTCTAATTCTACTCCTGTGTTACACTCCCCTCTGAATTTTATTACAATAACACGGTTTTATAGTATAAGAATTTTCCCTTCCAATTGGCCATTAGCTTCTCATTAATCTGAAGCCCACCCTGGTAGTCGTGTGTAGTGACTCGGTGGTATAATTTGGAAGGGTATACGCTCATTTGGCATTTCAGAGTTTGGTATGTGTCAGTTAGAGTGTTGTGCTTATGTAAATGAATTCGAGTATGTTTTCCACTTTTTTGTTGACTCATCATTCAGCCAATGTTACTTCTGTTCTCAAATCAATTCAAAATGCTCTTGGCCTGACTGTATAGCATCTTTGTCTTCTTGTTGAGTGTATGCATTTGGTAAAGTGTGATTGATTGATATTAAAATTGGTCCCATTACAATGAAAACATTGTACGGAGCCTGTTCAATATTTCATGACATCTCTATTGGTGCATTCAGAACATATAACTTCATTCTACAGAGCCTGTTCAATATGTCATAACATCTCTTGTAGTGCATTCAGAACATATAACTTTGTTTCAAGCTGAAACCTCCTATTGTTCTCATCCCCGTATTGTTTCCTGCAGATATTTATTCTAAACGGTAGATTCATCTTTGGGCCAGATGTAAGATCCCTCTTTCTAACGATATTCCTCATTGCTGCTCCGGTGGTTATTTTCTGTGTGTTCGTTGCGAGAAGATTGATGGATGATTTCCAAGGACGCTGGGGGACATCTATAATGGTAGTGGCGGTTGCATTCACTTTCTATGTAAGCACTTGTTGATGCCCTTAGTTCACGTTCCTTTTTCAGGCAGGCTATTTTGCAAATGGTTTTACTTAGAACTGTACTTCATGTTGCATTTCAACTTTCAAGAACGCACTTGTAGCTATTAGTCTTGAAGGCTATTATCTGTCTTGTGCGTATGCAACTCATATGTCTGAGGGATAACAGGAAGTACAAATTAGTCAAATATTATATTGAGATTGACAACTTTAATTATCAATGAAAATCATAGGCTAAAGAAAATCTTATCTTTGCAATTTCTGTTGGAAAAATTAGAGAAAATTCAATAGTTATGTGCCATTTGTTTAATGTTGACTGCACCAATGACTACTCCATTTTTCAGATTAAGTTTAATCTTTAGTTGTCTTAAAACTTTCTTAACCTTTAAAAGGATGATATGTGTGCATGTTTGAACTTACTCGTCCCATTCCAACCTGGTCTGGAATGTAATCCATTTGGTCCCACCCATTTTGTGAGGTCCGCTTTCATTAGATCTGGGATCACTAATGTCTCCTTCCTTACCCCCTCAAGTACGAAAAGTATGGACAAACCAAACCTTAAATGATGTATTGGAATTTGGTTTCCAAGTTTGTTTCCTGGTAAAGTTATGATCCCTTGCCTCAAACTTTTCCTTTATTTGGATAGCATTTGATTGGTTTAAACTTTTTTTCAAATTGGATCTTACACGGTTTCAACTGCCTATGAGATGTGAAATTTGATCTTTGTGAAATGCATAAAACTCTAGAACATTTTTTTGTGGAATATGTGCATCCCTTATATATTCTTGGTGGTAAATGGTTCATAGATTTGCCTGTTCGCATGTTGGATGACATGCTGAACTTGGTAAGGAGGAGAAAAGGACCTTTTCACTATAGCTGTTTGGAAACTCAGTTTGGATATTTCGAGTTTTTGTTTGCTTTGTCCACTTTGATTCCGTTCCTATGTTCTGTATTACTACTTTATATGATTTCATTGACATGATCATTTACTTCTGAGAAACTATAGTACGAACACATTGAAAACAATGCATTGCTTGGTCTTGAACAGTTTGAATATCTTGGCCGGTGACATAAACTTTTTGAGTTGTCCTTGTTGATATGTTCTATGAAGCCCATGTCCTCTTCCATGGTTGTTTTACACTTTGGTGTTCTTTTCCTCCAGATTTTATGCCTTCTCCTTCTAACTTCTGGTAGGGATCCTGGCATAATACCACGTAATGCCCATCCTCCAGAACCGGAAGGGTTGGATGCCAATATTGAAGTCACTGCTGGTCAAACCCCACAACTACGTCTACCTCGGGTAAAAGATGTGGTTGTAAATGGAATCACCGTAAAGGTCAAGTACTGTGATACCTGCATGCTGTATCGGCCTCCACGCTGCTCTCATTGTTCAATTTGCAATAACTGTGTGGAACGTTTTGATCACCATTGCCCTTGGGTTGGGCAATGTATTGGGCAGGTAAAGAACTACCCCTGTTTAGGACAATACACTAATCATTTAGCTATCTTGTTCTACAATAATTTTCTAATGCTTCATGTATCCAATAAAGTTTCTCTATAATGCCTTTGTGCTGATGAAATGGATGTTATGCAGAGAAACTATCGGTTTTTCTTCATGTTTGTCTTCTCCACAACCTTGCTATGCATTTATGTCTTTGGATTTTGCTGGGTTTATATTAAAAGGATCATGGATTCTGAACAAACCAGCATTTGGAAGGCAATGGCTAAAACGCCTGCTTCAATTGTGTTGATCGTGTACACTTTCATTGCTGTGTGGTTCGTTGGTGGTCTTAGCATTTTCCACTTGTACCTTATCGGCACAAACCAGGTAATTTTGCTTTATTATCGTTACTTTTGTTTTAGCAAGGTTAAAACAAATAGAAGGAAATTTTCTCCTGATCGGGTTTCTTTTTTTCTTTTTGTTGTTCGTCAGACAACTTATGAGAACTTCAGGTATCGGTATGATAGACGAGCTAATCCTTATAATAGAGGCGTTGTGGAGAACTTCAAGGAAGTTTTCTTCTCAAAGATAGCTCCTTCTAAGAATAAATTCAGGGCAAGGGTGCAGTTGAAGTCAGGTTTGCAGCCAGGATCAGCTGAAGCTGGTTTTATTAGCCCCAACATGGGGAAGTCAGTTGGTGACATTGAGATGGGCGGCAAGCCTGCATGGAGGGATGGTGGCATAGGGATGACTGACTTCGAAGGAGGGCTTGGTTCTGAAGCTTTGGAGGGCAAGGACGCTCTTGGTGATACATCGACGCCTGATTTTGAAAGGAATGCACTTTCGATAGAAGGCATGGATGGGCATGCTGTAATACATCCAAGGCGGTCTAGTTGGGGCAGGAGGAGTGGGAGTTGGGAGATCTCCCCTGAGGTCTTGGCTTTTGCATCCAGGGTTGTTGAGCCAAACCAATCCAGGCGTCCTGCTGCAGGGTTGTAATGAATGATCAGCCTGTCGTTGATTGATCTACTAGCCCAATGCTTTCTGGAGCCCTGTGAAGCCACTGGTAATATTTACCTTGTTTCTTTCCGGCATTGGCTTTGATGTACTGTAGAAAGGTAGCCCCTCTAGGTGAACTAGTTTAGACATTAGTGCAATCACCGTGTTCAACCTTGCTCCGATCATTTCGGTTTGTAGAGTGGTGTTACGTTTCTTGATTCAGTTAGTATTTATTTCTAATTTTTCTTGGGTGCCTAATCAAGATCAACCTTGTGCTTGGATGGAAAATAGGGATCTTTTTCTGAACTAACCGCACTTCATGTCTCAGGGTGTAATTGTTGTATCCTGATCTCCGAGGATATGTACGTATAGACTCTCAAGTCTGGCTTGATGAAACACTCTCAGTGAATCTAGTTGCTTTGGATGATTGAGTTTTTGGGTTTTTTCTGATTATGAACATCGACATATTTTGGTGGTTCCAACTGTTCGTCATTTAGGTGGTAATTTTCATGTTTCTTATAGTTTAACCTTAGTTGCTAGAGTTATTTTCTCTGATCTGTTGCTTGCCATGTCAAATGTGTAGACAGAGCATATCATTGAGAGATTCGGGGACTTCGCATTTTATTAGCATGTCATATTTGGTCAATCTCATTGGAAGGTGTAAAGTCTTTAATTTAGTGTTCCTCGATGATGATGATATTGATGACAAAAGGTTCCTTGTCATTTTTCGTTTAGGTTCATGTGGTTTAAAAGTTTTGTATGTTATTCTGTGGATTTCGCTGTTAATCAATTCAATCACAAATAGGCCTGTCTCTAATTCGAGGTGGCACATCAACTACCACATCAACCTCCATGGGAGGTTATATTAGTTGATTGCTACGGTTACGGAAGCATCATCTACTACATTATATCCCTTGGTTATGGCCACATTAGCTTATATTTAATATTATGCTTTAACATTAATTAATAATAAATTTAATATTACTAATTATGATAATTTAAAATTTATTTATGTAATTTATGCTAATTTTTATTTACTATTTAATGTTAAATTAGTTTATTAATACTCAATTAGTATTAATTTGTAATTTATGAGATATTAATTTTATATGTAATGTTTAATAATTAATGTAGTACTAGTTTGTTTACATGAACTAATATCGAATTTAAATATCAATGTATTAGATATTTGATTTAATATTACTATATATTGTTAAACTTAATAGTACTAAGTGTACATTAAATTAGTTCACTAATAGTGATTAAGTAGTAATTTGTAATTATTAAATAGTAAATTCATATTTAGTATTTAGTAATAACAATTTATTTGCACTAGATATGATGAATAATAAACTCTATATTAATGATTATTAAATATCAAATATAATATTTATTATATGCTAAACTTGGACTAGTTCATATTAAATTAAATTAAATTTGAAATATTATTAGTTCGATTCACTGACATGTTTTTTGACTTGGCACTAGTTACATGGTTTTGTAATTTAATTTGATTTGGTCTAATTGCTCTTCTAGTATTTACATTTCAACTTTGTAGGTATCTTCATATCGTACAAACCATTGGAGGCACCTTGTAATTTTCACCAATATGCGTTAGTTCTATATATCACATCTTCATCCATTGTTCTATTACTTCGAATAGCTAAACTTAAATACTTAAAATTATTCTTTTGAAAGTTGCAATATATGCCAATTTTAATTTTTTTATCATTGTAAAATTAAAAGTACTTAAAATTTAAGTCGCATTATTTGTAAATATAATTTTGATAATACAAAATTTTATGGTTATTAGTTTAGAGGTTCATTATCCTTTGCACGGGCTCAAAGAGATTTACACACACACACACACACACACACACACACACACACACACACACATATATATATATATATATATATATATATATATATATATATATATATATATATATATATATATATATAGATAGATAGATAGATAGATAGAGAGAGATAGAGAGAGAGAGAGGTTTTTCCATATACACACTCATCCGTGCTGCTTTAAAGTACTTAAAAATTTTAACCGTTCAATCTACAATTGATATCCAAATTTTACAAGTACGAGATGCAATAAATGTACTTGAAAAAAACATGTAAGTGCTTTCAAATTTTCACTTTTGAAATTTGAAACTCAATCATTGATCTTCTCGTTCCGATGGTTGAGATTTTTAAATTTAATCTAACCTTGTGTGCATGTACTAAGTATATATATATATATAACATAGCTTGGGTTTGATTTTTTTATTTCAAATTTCCACTTTTGAAATCGAGAGAGAAAAAGAGAGAGAGGCCAACCCAACCTGATCCAAATGAGGTATATATATCATTCGGGTCAGGTTGGGTTGGCCCCTCTCTCTCTGTAGAGATTAGTGTTGTGCGAGGTAAAAAAATCAGTATGACCTCCCTCTAATTCACAAAGAGTAGCATTTGAATCATGATTTATCACGTCTTCCCCATTGCTTTTACATGCTTGAAGGTTCCTTCTAGAATGCCATTTCTTGTTTTGAAAACTATCTTTTGAGCGTCGTTGAATATGATTAAACCTGGAAATGAGATTTCTATCATCTGGCATATGATGAAACCATCCTACAGAAGATGCTAAACTTCAATCCTTTCTCTCAAGCACAGCAGTAAATAGATGGCTCTATGCAGAAATTCAGTAGTTGGGCCTTACATTGCACTGAGGGTGTTAGCCCACCAGGCAGGGCTTTCAACTTGCGTGATGGCTGGCCACGAGTTCGACTCTTGGGGCATGCATTCCCTTCTTCGACCTCCCTTACATTGCAGTCAGGGTGTCAGCCCAGGTGTGCAAGTTCGACTCTACGGCCATGCATACCTGGGTTCGGCCTAAAAAAAAGAAGTTAGGCCTTGCCTGCATACCAGATTTTGGGTTGAGGAAAAAGACACGAAACAGCCCATGTTTTTTCCTTTAATGCAGTTTACAGTATTGGTTGCAGCCGTGACTGATTCACTACGATAACCCTGCATTCAGTAATGAGGAGTTGGTCGCCCAGTGTGTGTGCCGAGTTGGGTTGGATTGGGTTATTAGGTCGGCTCTATTCAGACTTGACTTTAGAATTGCCACTGGAACCTGATGCATCATGACTCGGTCCTAAGCCTGATAAAACTAATATAACCATATAGGTGAATGATTTTGGGGCAAGAAATAGGTTAACGTCTTATTGTTACACGGTCAAGAAATTTCAGACCCAGACCCAGACCCAACTGTTTATCTTTTAGTTCCCAGTACAAGTTGACTCATGCTCGGATCCAATTCACAAGTTCCATTTTCAAATCATGCAATGTTAATTATTTAATAATTACGGTATGTTTCTTTTGATAATTATCTCGCTAAAGATATTCATAAACCACAAGATCTCATTATGAGACATCTTTTTATTTGTAAAAACAGGTTAGCTTTGGATTGGTTTGGGATCTAGGTGCGATTTGGATTGGTGTAGAGTTCAGTATGAGTCAGTTGGCCATAGTTTTATAAACCTATGTAGAATCAAACATGAACCAATTTAAATATTTCATGCCCAAGAGGCAAGGAATGCGCAATAGCTCACCTGGCTAAGGGGTCGACTCACAAGTTAAAGGTCAGGGGTTCGATACTCAGAGTGCATCCCGCTTTGCCCTCTACATTGTACCAAAAGAAGTGGCAAAACAGTAGCAAAACAAGTCCAAATTTAGACTGACAATGACCAAGGGATATGATAAATTGGCTTGGACATGGTCTAAAGAGTTCGATTCGAGGGAACCTAAGCTAGACAGGAAGTAGGTTCGTAAACGAGACGAATAAACAGAACAGTGGCTGATCATGCTCTGTTCGTGAACACTACATCTTGTTCATGTTTGCCTGGCTGAACATGAACCATATGCAAAACCGAGTTGGCTGCTTCAAAGACAAGCTTCTTGTTAGTTAAAAAAGTTTGTATATATAAAATTAGGGTTAAATTTTTTATCAAAATTTATTTTCTAGGCGTTTCTCTTTTTTTGGGCAAAATTGAAAGAATTAATCACGAGTTATATACATTATATCTACCAAATCACTGGGTTAACATGATTTTCTAGCATACACGTACATAAATGTTCTATATACTCAAACAAGCTGACATGAGTAGAATAGAGCCAAACCAAACACGCATTCTTCAAGTTCAGCTCATACTAGTCAGCCTTGTTGCACTCGTTTAGAACACATGAATGAGCGCTTTAAGAGTCAAATAGAGATGAACGCACACACAAGGAGAAAGATGAACAAATGGGAAAGACTCGCCATTTTGAACACACAAGTGTTTCACACGTATGATTCTGGGTCGACTTGTGTTGTGCTTGTCTGATCTACAGGATCACAGGTTCATTGGATATTAGATTCAATCTATAAGACTAGATCTAAATCTTAGATCCAATCATAACATTTCAGGTTTCAACAAGCCATATACACAAGTAATAAACACACACACACACACACACACACACACACACACACACATATATATATATATATATATATATATATATATATATATATATATATATATATTATATTATTATGTACTACGTGTGTATATATATATATGGGGTTCACTTGGCTCACAAGACTATTTAATGAAATATGGAGAACTCAAAAGATGTTCGAGGAATGGCAAGCGAGTACACTTATACCCATATATAAGAACAAATAAGACATTTACAATTGTGCGAATTATCGAGGTATCAAGTTAATGAGTCATACTATAAAATTATGAAAAAGAATTATCGAACGTAGGTTAAGACACATATCGAGTATAACAGAATCAATTCGGATTAATGTTAGGTAGATTTACTATTGAAGCGATTCACTTATTGAGATATCTTATGGAATATTTTAAAGCAAAAAAAAAGAACCTTCATATGATATTTATTGATCTAAAAACAACTTATGATAGGGTACCAAGAGATGTTCTTCTGAGAACCTAAGAAAAAAGAAGCATCTCATTGACATACATAAATCTTATAACAAATATGTATGATGGTGTAAAAACATGCGTGATAGACTCATGAAGGAATGACAAACTCCTTTGAAGTTAAGATTGGGTTACATTAGGGATCAACTTTACGTCCATATTTATTTATATTGATCATTGATGAGTTAACAAAACATATTCAAGATAAAATACCTTGATGTATATTATTTGCATATGGTATTGTGTTAGTTGATGAGTCTAAGGAAAAAGTTAATAGGAAATTGGAATAATTGAGAGAAACATTAGAAAGTACAAGCTACAAATTAGTAGAATAAAGACAAAATATATCGAATGTAAGTTTGATCATTTGGTACTTCAGAGGATATAGAAATTAAGATTGACACATTTTGCATCCCTTATAAGGAAAATTTTAAACACCTAGGGTCAATTTTTCAAAGTGATGGAAAAATTAATGAAAATGTTATACATAAAATTAATGTTGGTTGGTTAAAATGGAGAAGAGAATTAGGTATTCTATGCGATAAGAAGATACAATTAAAGTTGAAAGATAAATATTATAAAGTGGTAATTAGGCCTGCTGTGTTTTATGGTTTTGAATGTTGGGCATCATGTGCAAAAGATGTTGAGATAGATGATGAGTCATACAAGGAAAGACCGTATACATAATGAGATTATTAGAAACAAATTGAGAGTATCAGCAATGGAGGATACAAAAACAACAACAACTAAGCCTTTTCCCATACTAGATGGGATCGGCTACATGGATTCTTTGTTTACACAGAGCCCTATCATGTGCCATGTTAGCAATTAGCTCACAATAAGCTAGATCATTTTTTATTGTTTCTTTCCAATACTTTTGTAGTAATCCTCTATATCTTTTAACACTTTCAAAATCTAGTTTTTCATACCTTCTTAAAGGTTCTTCTTTTGATATTCTTTTTATATGTCCAAATCATCTTAAACAATATTCTCTCATTCTATCCTCTATTGGTGTCACTCCTAATTTGTTTCTAATAACCTCATTATGTATACGGTCTTTTCTTGTATGACCACTCATCTATCTCAACATCTTCATTTTTGTTACAAACATCTTTTGTACATGTTGATGATTAATTGCTCAACACTTAGAACCATAAAACATTGCAGGTCTAATTACTGCTCTATAATATTTACCTTTTAATTTTAATGGTATCTTCTTATCACAAAGAATACCTAATGTTCCCCTTCATTTTAACCAACCAACATTAATTCTAAACATCTTCATCAATTCTTCTATCACTCTGAAAAATTGACCCTAGGTATTTAAAATTTTTCTTTTGGGGGATACAATGTGTGCCAATTTTAATTTTTATGTCCTCTGAAGTAACCAAATGATCAAACTTACATTCTATATATTTTGTCTTTGTTTTACTAAGTCTGAGACCTTTACTTTTTAATGTTTCTCTCCATAGTTCCAATTTTCTATTAACTTTTGCGTTAGGCCCCTCCACTAACACAATATCATCTGCAAATAACATACACCAAGGTACTTCTTAAATATGTGTTGTTAACTCATTAATCACAATTATAAATAAGTATGGACTTAAAGTTGATATTTGATGTAACCCAATATTAACTTCAAAGAAGTTTGTCATTCCTTCATGAGTCCTCACATATGTTTTTGCACCATCATACATGTCTCTTATAAGGTTTATGTATGTCAATGGATACCTCTTTTTTCCAAGGTTATCCAAAGAACCTCCCTCAATACCCTATCAAGCTTTTTGTAGATCAATAAATACATGTGAAGGTCTTCCTTTTTTACTCTAAAATATTCTATAAGATTTCTCAAAAGGTGAATCACTTCAACAATAGATCTGCCTGACATGAATCTAAATTGGTTCTCTATTGTACTCAATACTTGCCTTAATCTATGTTCGATAATTCTTTCCCATAATTTCATAGTATAATTCATTAACTTGATACCCCGATAATTTGCAAATGTTCTGTAAGTGTCTCAAAAGGTGAATCGGTTTAACATTAGATCTGCCTGATATGAATCCAAATTGGTTCTCTGTTGTACTCAATACTTGCCTTAACCTACATTCGATAATTCTTTCCCATAATTTCATAGTATAGCTCATTAACTTGATATCCCGATAATTCGCACAATTTTAAATGTCTCCCTTGTTCTTATATATGGGTATAAGTATACTCGCTCTCCATTCCTTGGGTATCTTTTGGTTTCTCCACATTTCATTAAATAGTCTTGTAAGCCAAGTGATTCCTGTTTTTCTTAGGATTTTCCAAACTTTTATAGGAATATTGTCTGGTCCTATCGATTTACCACCCTTCATATGTTTAAGAGCCTCTTTTACTTCATTTTTTTTGAATATGTCGGTAAAAATTGTGGTTTGTATACTTTTTTTATTTAGTTAACTCTCCTAAGCTAATACTAACATCTTTATTTTCATTAAAAACTTATAAAAATAGTTTTTTCATTTATCTTCTTATATCATCATTTGCGAGCAATGGAGGATAAAATAGAGAAAATCGTTTAAGATGGTTTGGACATGTAGAAAGACGACCTAAGGATGCTTGTGTAAGAAGACATGAAAAACTATATTGTAAAAATGTTAAAAGAGGGAGAAGATGACACAAAAGTGTTGAAAATAAAAAATGATATAGTTTATATTGAGTTAACTTTTAGTATGACACATGATAGGGCTATATGAAAACAAAGAATCCATGTAGTTGACCCCATGTAGTATGGGAGAAAGCTTAGTTGTTGTTGTTGTATATATATATATACACATATACATATATCCATGTAATAAAAACTATATATATAGTGTATGTATACATGTAATAGAAAAAACTTTATATAGCTACACTAGTTGCAACCCCCCACTAATATACATATATGAGTCATATATACTATATAAATATATGTAATAAAAAATTATACATATATAGTATATATACATCATGTATCAAATATATGTGTATATATGGGCAGTGGTGGACTCCAAATTTTTTTTGGGATGAGGTGCAGTTGTATGAGTTCTAACAACTTATTTATTGATTAATATTATTATTTTAAAAAATATTAGTTAATTTTTTTTCTTGTACTTTGATTTTATAACATAATAATGCTATTTAAAATGGAATGATACAATGGCACTTGTAAAGTTTGATCATACTATCAATAGCTTAAAAGTTAACATCAACATCAAATAAAATAATAATAACTTTTAACATCAAATATAAAAGTAATGGAACTAACAATGAAGCTTTAACAATACACACAAACCTAAAATGTTATATTATTTAATAAAAACTTGCTTAATTATTTTTCAAATTAATAACACTTAGCATCTTTAACAATTTTCAAATTAATAACTATTAGCAGCTTTAAGAAATATCAAAGTAATGGAGCTAACAATGCACGGAAACCTTTTATCCGAAATACATATTTTCCTTCTCATTCTAGTGCATTTCTCTTAAAGGGAAAAGAAATTGAAAATATGACATTTAAGAATTTTGATGTTATGAATTAAAATGAGAAGGTTCAAGGTAGCCTTTCAAAATGGCCCAAACAGAACCAAGTCGATTGTTGTTGGATATATTTTCTTTACAAGAATTTAATTTAATTTAGGTTTCTTTCATTTGCTTATTTGTTTTAATAACAAGTCACATAAATGCTATCATTAGTGTGAGATTCATTGGGACTAAGTACACTAGTCTTTCCTGGCAGCACATGATACAAATCTAAAAAGAAAGGTTAAAATGATAAGATCTCAACAAAAGTAAGAATATGATCTAATAATTAAAAAATATATAAAAAATTGTGGGTTTTAATGTGCCACGACCCACTAAGTATTCACCAACAATAGGATTCAAACCACCAAACAAAGTTAGCAAACTAGAGAGAGAATAGAGAAACGATTACCATAATCGCTACCTATGAAAAGAAAAGAATAGTGGTGGTCTTGGCGAGCATTATCCACAAAGTATGTTGTCGACCCATCGTGCATATTGCAGCCGGAAGTGATACGCTGCTTTACATAAATCTCTTAAAACTTGTTTGTAAACCCTAACTTTTTTTCAGATTTGAATTTTGGATATCTTGGTTGGATTGAGTTTTTATTTCTAAAGACTCATATCTTATAAGTTTTTAACATTTACACTTTAATAGCTTAAAGTCAAGTATTTAAGTGTCGCCACCTCTTATTTTTCTAAATTCTGAAAATACAATACACTTATAATTTTTCAAATTTCGGATGAGACGGTCGTCTTACCCCGTCTTGATGCCCATTTGTATTTGATCTTGCGTATTTCTCTTGATCTTTGATTAGATTTTCCCAATGGCCATTAAGGTTTGATTTTGTGCATTTCCCTTGGTTGTTTGGATGAATTGTTGTATTGTTCAGGATGAGACGGGTTTATAAGAACTTGCTTCAAGAGACTGCACATAGAGCCGGCTTAAACTTGCCTGTTTACACCACGGTGAGATCAGGCCGGCTTAAACTTGCCTGTTTACACCAATTAGACCTCCTAATCCTGCTCCCCGAGAGCAAATTCATAAGCAAGAAGGCTCTGGATTAAATTCACAAGAAAACATAGCAGATTCAGCTGCTGCAACTATGGCAAACATTTCCTTATAGACCAAAATTGTACAGGTGATAGTTTCACATCATCGAACATCTTTCACCATCGAAATTCGTGACTTTTTAAGTGTTTGTGGATACACAATCTTCTAAAATTTGTGGATGGAACGTGAATGTGAATGTAGACTTTTTCTTTCTAGTTATAACAGGGAGGCCGAACTTCGCTCAAGTAAGGGATCACTCTTGCATTGCGTGTCCGAAGCCTCGATAAAAGAGGAGGGTTGTGTTAGGCTTTCGACAGCCAGCATAAAACTTTGTCAGATTTTTATACCATAGATTACACAAATTATGAGCATCGCTTTGGGGCATCCCCGCCTAGTGACATGCTATAGAGTCTGAATACAGTGATAAGTAAGCAAAAGTCAATATATTTTTGTTCGAATATAGTGAATCAATTGCAGAGAGGGTTCTCACATCATGAACTAGTGTGGGTAAAGAAGTTAGTCCCGCTACATTGTCATTCGAATGTAGTGAATAATTTACAAAGAGGGTCTCCGCATTTTCAATATGGACTTATGCAAGGATAAGAAAGCTAGTCTTAGATAATAAAATTCTTATTGGTTCTTAGAATATCACAACATTATACCGTAAGCTAATGGAGGTGGTAGATACTATGATTCAGAGAAAGATTCATATTCTATGTTTACAAGAGACAAAGCGGGTTGGAGAAAAAGCAAAAGAGATAGAGGATATAAGTTTTAAATTATGATACTCAGGTAAGAGAAAAACTCGAAACGGAGTTGGTATTATCATAAATAAAGATTTAAAGGATAGTGTAGCAGACATACAACGATATGGTGACCGAATCATGACGTTGAAATTAGTGTTAGGTGCAGAGATTTTGAATATAGTTTGTACTTATGCACCCCAAGTAAGCCTAGAAGATAGTATAAAGACAACTTTTTGGGAAGAGTTAGATAAGGTAATTCAAAAGATTCCACAAAGGGAGATAATTTGTTTAGGAGGAGGCTTAAATGGACATGTCGGTAAAGAGGCATTAGGATATCAAGGTAAAGAGGCATTAAGATATCAATCTTACTGGTTGTTTAAGACATGGTTTTCGATGGGTCATTATATATATATGTGTGTGTGTGTGTGTGTGTGTATGCATGTGTTTTGGACTCTATCATTGAGGTGAAAGTAATAAACCCAAAAGTATTTAATGCACATGGTATGGTTTGAGCATAGTGTATTAAATATAAAATATGGTGAGGCTTTTAATTAAAACCTCTTTTATCATGCCAATTAAGTGATGTTTGAATGAATTTGAACATGGATGTGGTTTAGGTGCTTACTAGTGTATGAGAGTGGTAAATACCCAAATCACATACATGTTCAAATCTACTCCAACATCTTCATACTTTGATTGAGATTATTAACAATGAAGATTTGAATTAAAAGCATTATCATACTCTAATTATATATACACACATATATTAGTATATGTGAATACTTATTTATACTCAAATTTACTTAAAAGATCTCTATTGATCGATATGTGGTTTGAATTTAAAAAATGAAAAATATTATTGTACTTTTCATACTTTGCATAAATATTTTTTAAATTCAAACTCTATCTTTTATCATGGTGATCGAATGATAGAAATTTTAAGGGGATTTAAGCATGTATGAGTGTGTGTATGGACTATGATCTCTTCTTTCTCTCTCTATATACATATATATATATATATATATATATATATATATATATATATATATACATACATATATATATATATAATTTATGTGTGTATGTGTATAATCATATATTAAAAGAGGTAGAGGACAACCACAAAAGTGTTGAAAAGAAACAATAAAGAATGATCTAGCTTATTGTGAGTTAACTGCTAACATGACACATGATATGGCTTTGTGGAAACAAAGAATCCATATAGCCAACTCCGTCTAGTATGGGAAAAGACTTAGTTGTTGTTGATTATGTGTATAATCATAAGAGTTTCATCCATTTGGAGGTATTTATTCATGAAGTTATGTTCTCTCATTTGAAGCATGTCTAAGGCATCACCAATTATGCTATGGCAAGACATACCAGTGTATTGCAAAATCTTGGTGATCTTCTCAATCTAATAAATGGGGAGCCTGCATATATTGTTCCTAATTCTACATTGTGGGTTTATTTTCCTAATATTTTGACGAACTAACCATACTTCGTTTAGGTCAGTCAGTCCATTGATAAGGGGATTCGAGGAAGCTGGAACCCAAATTCCTCTTTTAATTCGGCTAAACTTAAACGGACAAAACGGAATACGAAGAAGGAAAAAGAAAGGACGAAAGCGTTGAGAATCTTAGCTTATCCGGATATTCCACATCATGTCTAAGAATATCCGAATTCTTTCCCGAATATTCCGCGCCATCCCTCTTTGCTGAGCCCCCTGTTTTCCTATAAATTTGACCCCAAAGACCAATATAAAAAAATTAAGAAAAAAGGAGAAAAAAAAGGGTGGTTCACGGAGTCCTCTCCCGTCGCCTTCCGTTAGGATTCCTTGAGAATATTCGGGCGGAGCGCCTTCCCTTCGAGAAGGATGATGCGAGACAGCGCCACCCCTTTCGAATGCGGCAAGAGGATGACGACTTATCCACCCGCCGTTAACGTTATGATGGACGGAATATTCCCCCCCGTCATCCCTTCCCTCCAACTGCTCCTCTGATTCTCCCGTCTTTCTCTTTCTCTTTCTTTTTCTCTCTCTGCAAAGCGAGGCTCCATAAATCTTCGTCCACAAGAAGGGGAGCCACTCGATCCAAACAAGCAAGAAACTACACTGCCCGTCCGGAGATGGCTCTGAAGGCGGTCCACGTCTGCGATGTCCCCAACCTCGATCAGGTGCCGGAGAGCGCCTCTCTCGCCATCTCCTCCGGCCGGTTTTTGAAAGGTAAACCGCTTGAGAGCCTTTTGGTTTTTCCTCTCGTTGTTTTGTTCCCTGTTTTCGTTGAGTGTCGCCGAATTCCAGTTTCGATCGGAGAGATCAATTTCACGTGGGGTGAGGAAGGGATAGTGGAAGACATTGTGCATTCTAGTTTTATCTTTGTTTTATATGTTCGCCGGAAAACTGAATTTCCGGCCTGTTGCTAGAATGTGATGGCGCATTCCCCGTCTTTCCGTTTCTTTTCCCTTTGTTTGTTCGGTGTCCGTGCTCGTTGCACTCTGTTTCCCCGGTTTCCACATTCCTTTTCTTGCCGAGATCACTGTTGCTGAATTCCTATAGTCAAGAACCATCTTCCGGTTTCATATCCGACTAGCGGTTCTTCTTGTTTGCTCTGTTTTTTATAGTTTCGTCTTTTTCGAGGACATCTCCATCGGTTTCCGGTTCTCTCTCTCTCTCTGTGCCGCGCGCGTGGGCGGGTGGGGGGTTAAAGTATAGGATGATCAGATTCCGGCGTCTGAAACACATTCACCGGCGGCAATTGAACGACGGCTCTGTATACACATGATCTTTGGGCCATGAATCGCGATCATTTTCTTTTAAAAAGAATCATGAACATCTTCTTGCTACTTCTTTGAGTTTTTTCCCTGCTTCTCGAAGCGGTATAGCTCATCTCTAACTTCTTCGGTGATATGCAGGGCCGGAAGAACAGAGAACGGCATTCAAGCCGGCGAGGTTCATGGTGATCGGCCACCGGGGTTGCGGCATGAACGTTCTCTCATCGACGGACAGGAGGATGAAAACGTTGAAGGAGAACTCTCTCCTGTCCTTCAACAACGCCGCAAAACACGGCATCGACTTCGTCGAGTTCGACGTTCAGGTACCTTGCCAGAATTTTCTCCTGGACTAATGTACAAATATCGAGTTCAACGTCGAGTTCAGGAGAATGTTGAGGCTTAAAGTGAAAAGTCGTTACTAATGTACAAATTTGGGGAGTAAAATATTATAAGAATTCCGAAATATTAACCTGGTTTTGAGCAACTCTTAGTTCAGGAGTATGTGCTAATTAACATTAACCAGAGGGGTTTCGACTATTGATAGTAGGAATCAAGTATTGGTTGATTCATTTGACTCGTTTACACGCCCTATTTCTCTCAATTTGATACTATCACGAGCTAAAATTCAAAAATTATCCCATGATGAAGTTTAACACATAACCGACGAATATATGAGGATTTTTTCTCCGCTTTGGGAGAACGGGGAGGCCGAAACCAGATGCACGCCCTGGGTTTCGAACTGATGACCCTGTGTGTCGACACCCCCGCCAGGTGTGGTGATTCTTATCATGTCAAGGTTTTATAGATAACTAGCGAGTTTTCTTTAAAAGAAAAGTTGCCGCTGTTTATTCTTGTCTGTTGATTTTGTTTCCTATTGGAAGTTGTGGTGATTGGAAAATTGCTGCATTGTAGGTCACCAGAGATGGTTGCCCTGTAATTTTCCACGACAACTTCATACTCACCGAGGACGACGTAACTCTCTCCCTTTCTCTCTCTCTCTCTCTCACACACACACACACATGGATGATGGACATCCGTGACGTGCAGGGGAGCTTATCAGAAAGGCGATTGACGGAGCTGACGCTTGCGGAGTTCCTCTGCTACGGCCCCCAAAGAGAACCCGTATCTGTAAATCCTCAACGCTCTCTTTGATGTCGTTTTTTCTTTGTGACTCGTAGCAACGTCCCGTGACTTTTCTTGGTATGTAAAATTTTAGGTGGGCAAGCCGCTTTTCAGAAAATCGAAGGATGGACGAATCTTTAGCTGGAAGGTGGAAGACGACGATCCGCTCTGCACGTTGCAAGAAGCGTTCCAAAAGGTGGACTCCTCGTTGGGTTTCAACGTCGAACTCAAATTCGATGATGGTTTGACATATTCGGAAGAAGAACTTGTTAATACCCTCCAAAATATTCTGCAGGTATGTTTCCCAACCTTTTTATTCTTGTGTTGGTATACTTACTGCCGGAATCCATCCACTGATCACCTGATTTTCCGATCGTTTTCCTTGAATTTAGGTTGTCTGTGAATATTCTCAAGATAGGCCGATAATCTTCTCCAGTTTCCAGCCAGATGCAGCCCTGCTAGTCAGGAAACTTCAGAATCTTTATCCGGTGAGTATTTTCCTCTTATTACTCAATACCCATTTATAGGGCCCGAGTCCGATAAATGGGCCTTGTCCTCAGAATCGGAAAAGAAAGAACCATTTATAGAGGAAGGGATGAGGTATAGGTCTGCTTTCACTTTAAGAAAAAAACCAAATCTTTCCCGCATTAATTAACTGCGGTTTGCTATGGAACCTTGGTGTCATTATGATCTATCTTAGGCCATGCCCGCATTTAGGTTTAAAGAGTACAAGATTATATTTTATGCTTTGCTTTTTAACACTTCTTTTCTCGCCGAAATATTTTAAAGGGTACAAGATAAAATGAGAGAGAAAGACGCGTCCCAACATTTAGACAGGTCATCAAAAGCAGCTGTGAATAGAAGGGTGGAAGAAAAAAGGTGAGCACTTTAAAAGAAGTTGGGGAATAATGCAAGTGTTGAAAGAAACAACAAAAAATAATAAATATGATCAGGCACTTTTGGAGTTAAATGCTGATATATCATAAGATGGAGCTCTGATCACTTCCCTTCGATGTCGTTTCCAAAGAAAAATGAAATTCAGTTCCCTGGCATTTTGCCGAGACTTTTAAGAGATATATTGCTGATAGAACTTTAATATGAACTTTGCAGTGGAGATTTTGGATCCGAGCATGACCTGAACTCTGTCTGCTAAATGTATGATCAGGTATTTTTCCTCACGAATGGAGGATCTGAAATTTACATGGACACCCGAAGGAACTCTCTCGACGAAGCTATCAAATTGTGCGTCGCTGGAGCATTGCATGGGATTGTATCTGAAGTGAAAGGCATTTTCCGGAACCCTGCTGCCATTCCCAGGATAAAAGAAGCCAACCTTGGTCTCTTAACCTACGGTCAATTGAAGTAAGTATTCTTTGTTCCTTTTCTCTTAATTTATCTGTGTGCTTAATCTCACCTTGATGAATGTACAATATAAATGAAGGTAGTGTTACACAGACTAATTTTAATTGCAAATACCAAATATGTGCTCAAGGTAATATGCTGATATAAGTGAAAGGATATCTCTTCTTAAAACAGGAAAACTTATATTTTTGTTTGTAATTTTTTGGCTTAACACAGCAATGTATCGGAGGCTGTTTACATGCAACACTTGATGGGCGTGGATGGAGTGATTGTTGATCTTGTAGGAGAGATTGCAGACGCTGTTTCGGATTTTGGGGCACCCGTCGGCGAGGAGGATTCGAGGTGTGTTGAAGATGGGAGGCTGCACAAGGTGGCCTGCAGGCCCAAGTTTTCTCAGGGGGAGTTATCATTCTTACTGAAACTAATACCCAATTTAATACAGTGACATTACCCAATTTAATACAGTCAATGAAAAAACTTTAAAAGAAAAGGTTTTTACCCTTTGCTTGTGTAAAATCTCCAATTGTGTGTGTCTTGGTAATGCCACCATACATTAATTGTTGAACACTAGGGTTGTAATTGTATAACCAAGCTCGTCTTGGTTGGTTTAAGAAATGCTCGGCTGGAGCTCAATCAAGTTCGACCTTGTCTTGAACTATCTTTGAGCAACTCGAGCTCAAGCACCTTCGGTGTGTTTAAGGTCATGGAGCTTATAAAAGGAGGAAGAAAGAGAGTCGCTGAATTTCACGTTCTGGATTTCAAACTCATGAATTTGCAGGATGACAACAAATTCAACTAATTACGAACCCCATGAATTTGCAGGATGACAACAAATTCAACTCAGGAAAAAAAGGTCATGAATACTAAATTCACACTCCATCTTAGACAAAAGGCCTACTAAGGATTGCTTTAACCCCTTTGCCTTTATCATTTTTCTTACAATGGTTTACTCCAATCCTCTTCTCTCCGTAAATATCAAAACTAAGTTTTCATATAAGTAAAAGTAAAGATCAATTAGGCACACAAGCAACTCGAAGCAAGTAGTTGCCAGTTCGAGTTTGGTTCCTCATGGTCAAGATTGAGCCAAGCTTTGCTCAAGACAAGATTGATTCAGTTCAAGTTATAATCTAATGAATTTCAAACTTGTCATTGTTAATATACCCCAATGGTTTAACCATGTGCCGCGTGAGTTCGGTTTCAAAGTTTGGCTGAGACGGACGCCTCATCTCGTATTAATGTGACCTATCATTATGTGATTTATCAGCAACTCGGGTTTAAGCTTAAGGTTCTCTTCTTCGTATGCAGACCCAACTTTTCTTAGTATGACACTTGCATTCGAAAACTTTTTTTTAAAGCAATCAATTAGCTTTTGTTGCTCTTGAGATTAATCCCCTGATCAAATTTATATGTAACATAAACATGTTGGGGTTGTATAGGTCACAAACTGTATATGAATGAGCTCGATAAGAGCGCATACCTTTCTCGGCCTTTTGGCTAAGATCAAGTGTAGTATCTGTTCTTATCAGTTTAATATCTGATACGTGGTCATTGGCCACATGATATTAAATTAATATGAACTCGAAATAATCTTCTACTAGGCTCTCGATCCGATTTTAGGCCCCGTTAAAATGGGGAGGCTGAAGGCTATTCATGCCCGGCGTATGGAACTCAAGACCCTTCACTTGTGAGCCAACCCTGTAGCAAGGTGTGCCACGGCTCTTTATGAGAATTTAATGGCTAAGAGCTTGAAATTCTATAAAAGATTATGCAGAACTTAAGGCAGAGTTTTTCTTTTTGGAACCGGTTGTTGGTTCTACAGAAGCTAGAACCGGAACGGGTCCTTTTTTATTCTAGATTTGATCCCAAGTTCGGTTCTACTTCTTGACCCGGTTCATTGAAACTCCCAATTATGATGAAACAATCTGAAATTGTTATAATTTAATGAATCATAGCAAATTGGTGTGGTCTCTCTGCGTCCAAATCTAGTTAATGAATCATACTTGGATATTTCCAACTTCTTTTCAAATGTCTGAACCACCACAAGAGAAGTTATTAAATGATCGATAACAAATTTTCGAGGTTTTCACAATGCCTTGCCACTTCTAGTGCGGGTAATTACACCTGGCTGGTTTCGTCTGAACTGGGACAGAAAGTTCCATAAAAAACTAGAACGGAAACCCGATCCGACCCTCTGGGTTCAGGTTCAGTTCGAGGTTCATTTGAAAATTTCATGGAGATTTGTGAAACTTTAGAACAGGAACCATAAAAATAGTCGGAAATGCCGGTTTAGCTCCGCTTCTCCGCTTCCAGTTAGTTTACTGGGCAATTGGGTCCGACTCACCCTGCTAGGCTGGTTCCAAACCGGCCTAGATATTTATAATATTTAGGGTTAAGAAGTTGAAAGAAAATATTTTGGGCCAACAATAAGAACATGAGCTAGCTTAGATATTTATCTTGTCAATTTCAACGTGGGAGCATCTTGCTATATAGCCATATTCCTTCAATAAATAGATTATATGTGGTTTTCGCAAACAACCTGGAACTGAAAAAAATGTTTTAAAATTTTAATTTTTAAAGAAAAAATATTAAAATTTTGGAACTTATGATTTGGAACCGTCGTTTCTTGTTCCGTGAAAGGTAGAACCTGAATCGAACCGAACCGAGTAGCTCTCATTTTTTTGTTTCAATTGATTTCTGGTCCGATTTGGTTCCAATTGAAATTGCCAGCCCAGTTTCAAACCAGTCATGTCTAGGATATATACTCCTTATCAGCTAATCTCATTAGTGTTTTGCATCAAACTTGTGTTAGGAGTACATTGTGCTCATATCCATGTTTTGTATTATTTTGTCACATAAGATCAATTTTGAACCGGTTACGAAAAAGGTCTCAAAAGTGTTGGAAGACGAAAATGATAAAATTATGATTATCTTTCCGAGTTAAATCCTAAGGTGATGCGATAACAATCCAGTTATCGTATAAGTATAATTGATCCCTCTTGGTTAAAAAGATCATGCTTTCACAAGCAGTTGGCCTGGTTCAACCAGGAGACGCACAAGAATGGAATTCAGAGTTTCTCGACTTCTCCAAAAGAAAGACTCCGAAGGAGCCCACATGAAGAACATTGGAAAAACTGTTTTTTCGCGTAAAGAAGTGTCGGTTACACAGGCAAGGAGTCAACTTTCCAAGGAATCCTTTTTTTTGAGGGGGATCGACTTTCCAAGGTAAGGCCGACCCGGAATCCGATGAATTCTTAAACTTCCTATAAAGGGCAGTCTTAATTTTTCGGAAATCACCTTTTATGAACCACCTCACTTGAATTTCGCGCAATTGAAATTCGTCTTAGCCTAAAAGAATTTCTAGATCCGCCATTGAAGTCTGCTAAGCAAGTTGAATCGAGAAGGGCCACCAACCAAACTTTGTTGGTCTGGAAGAGGATGACTTTGACTTGGCTGATTAGTGATAATCTGCCACTGATCACTCTCCATTAAAGAGGGAAGCCAGTGACGTTGCTTTATGCAAATTGCGGGATGATAGCAAAAGGGATTAGCAGATTTGATTAAATAATTTTGAAATGATTAATTATTATTATTCGATTCAGGGAGGAAGAAAAGGACGTCAGTAAATAAGCGTGATTAAAATATAATTGACGGAAGGGATAACATCGAAGGAGAGGGGCAAGAACGAGGCGGGTCGGTGAGAGCTCACTGGGTGTCACCGGTAGCCATCTTTCTCTCTCTCTCTGAGGAAGCAAATTCTTCTTCATCGGTCGAGTTTTGTTTCTCGTAATTTGCTTCGAGGAATTTGGCGTTTCTTTTGTTGATCGGAGGAATTTGGCGTTTCTTTCTTCGATTGGGGCTTTTTAGTTGTTTTTTGGGCTTTTCGTTTTCAAACGGGAACATTGATCTCCATTCTGGGTTCTCGTCTTTTGATATTGCGTTCTCTCTAATTCATCCTATGGAGATTCTGTATTGGATTTGAGATCGGTCTTATCATGTTTTTCAGGTATCGTTTCGTGTGCTGCGGATTTTGGGAAGTGATTCTTGTTGGAGTTGGTGAACTTTTTGGGTCTGTTCGTTTACTTTTGAGGCAGAGTTCTGTTTTGTTGGAGGATTTAGGTAATCGTTCTTTTACTTTTTGATAAGGTGAAAAATCTTTTTTTCCCCCGAAAGGCGGTGGAAGATCCTTTTTTGTTTGAAATGATTGAAAATCTTTATCATTCTAATAAAGAATCTCATACAAATCCATTGGTTTAGGAGTTCCTTCTCTAAAATCGTATGTCAAAGTAATCACCTGTAGTTTAACAAGTACCAGTTGATGAATCGACTGTGAGTTTCTACTCTTTTGAATTGCTCACGCTTCAAGAAGCTGGCAATTGAAAGTGGGATCCAAATTGCCTATTAGTATCTAGTGCTTGTATCGGTTTCTGGTGTGTTAGTGGCTAGGATCGTACAAGCACAACTCCTTTGGTGTGGGAAGATGGTATTAATTGTGGTATGTGGGTGGGTAGGATCAGTTTACGAGTCTGCTGTATGAATTTCTCTTGATTCATTAATTTCCTACCTATACCTTTCAAATATTCCTCTGAACATTAGTTATCCACTTTTCTTGAATCATCATCAGAAGTGTTTTTCCTTGTGAATACTTTGGAGGAGAATACTTCGCATTTCTGCTTTGCCATGTGCGTCTGATGCTATTTCTTGTTATAACCAAGAGGGGTATCTCCTGAAGTAGTCTTCATATTCTCTGTTTGTAGAGCCTCTAAAGACCGAAATGTGGGGTGCTATTGTGCAAAAAGTTAGCCATAATGGACTTCGTGCAGCTGCATCCTCCTCGGTAATGACTTCAGTGCTGCACTTCTTTGATGGTTAGTGGTCAAATCTGTCGTGATAAAGATCCTTATGCGTGCATGTTTCCTGATGTTGCAGGCACATAGTCAGCTTTTATGCAGGGTTCTTCCTGGACTATCTATGCTTCCAAGGAGTTTTTCAAGTACCGGAAAAGAGGTACAGCCCATTTACCTCGGTACCATGCTTCGCATAATTTTGACCCTTGTAGTTCCTATTTTAGTAAATACATGGATCCACATTCAGTATCTCATTTTTTAACAATAAGTGCGTGCAATTTTTGCAATTTATTGGGGTAGATATTTAATTCAATGCATATTGAAGGATACTATATTACTGATTGCCTTTCTCATGTCAGAACTTGCACGAAGTTGTACAAACATGAATCTGTGAATTAAGGAAATATAAACACAAATGTGTTGTTTGTTCATACATATAATTTTTAAGACAGCAATTGCTGCATAAAGATGAACCATCCACAAAATTGACCGACTCTGGCATCAACAAGTACCATATTTGCTGTATTGGAATCCCAGTTTCTAATATTATAACCATCTGTTATTAGCAGGTTCGCCTATTTAATGGTTATGTCCTAGTATTAGTTTATTGGGACACACTGGTGCATGTTGAATCTCCACCTTCTTGAAGAGGCCATAGTTTCTTATTGCTGTAGTGGCATTGGGTTCTCAATTGTTGAATAGTGGCACTTCAGTGCTATATGTTCATTGTTTGGCAGTTCTTTCCAATCTTTATGTTTAGATAGGGAGTGGCAGTGTTTCACTTTCACTTAACAAGCATTTGACATGTTGTTTGGAATAATTGACATGAGCTGATCTTATCAGGCAGTCGAACTTGTGGAACAACCCTCATTCCCTAAGGGTTTAGAATTTCCAAGTCCTATAAGTTGTAGGTAAACCTTTGTATTTTGGCAAAAAGGGATTGGGGATTCTTGGCAATCAGATTTGCTAATGTGCCAGACACTATTTTTCAGAATCTTGTCAATGCAAATGAGATTTGCTTCTCCCAATTTGTAGAATGGCTTCATAACTTTGGATATTTATTTTATGTTTTCTTTTGTGTAACTTGTTCATTTGTCAAGATTAATATATTACTCTGGTTGGTTTCCCGGTGAATAGTCATAGTCTTATTCAGCTTCAGTTGTAGTGTGTAACAATCTTTGGCCTATGCATTTGTGTCATTACAGATGACAGTACGTGATGCCCTAAACTCTGCTCTTGATGAGGAGATGGCTGCAGATCCTAAAGTTTTCTTGATGGGTGAAGAGGTACACAGCAGGTGTCATAAGCTCAAAGTTTCTGAAGCTTTTGGTATTCAATGTACTAAGGTTGAATTAATTTGCAGGTTGGCGAATATCAGGGTGCATACAAGGTAACAATCAAACATGCACGGCTAGATCCTTTCTTCTTCTACATGTAGTTTCAGAATTTACCCCCTGAAATGGCTGCTTTTAGGTTACCAGAGGCCTTCTTGAGAAATATGGCCCAGACAGAGTTCTTGATACCCCTATTACGGAGGTAATTCATGTGTTGGGATCTAGGGTTAACTTTTATCTGGTTTGAAACAAATAAATGATGCATTCAAAACTCTCTAGATAGTTTTGTTCTAAATTTCTGTTATTTAACTTGCTTAGCAATTCTGTTATTGCAGGCTGGTTTTGCTGGAATTGGTGTTGGTGCAGCATATTGGGGCCTTCGCCCTGTGGTGGAGTTTATGACTTTTAACTTCTCAATGCAGGTTAGGATTTTCTTTATTGATGCCTTATTGTGTCTATTGCATACATGTTATTGTGTTTTTCTTCTCCTTTTTTGTCATTAAAATGTGCGATGCCTGAAAGAAGATTTAAGTGCTCAGGAAACTAATGAGATGCTGGGCTATCTTAATCGAGATACAGCTTCAACTTATGAAAGCTCGCATGTCATTGCCCTAGTTTGGGATGAAATCTTTGCCAGAGTTCTACTGATCCTAACTTTGTCATCAAATAACCATGTAAGAGAATTTGTCCTAGATGACAGGCACTGGTGCTTTTGACTACAGAAACATATATCTTATAGTATTATGTTACTAATGTTCTCGATGGTAGAGAAAGGACAAAAGAAAGGTAAATTACCGATCTCCTGTTCCAGTCTCAAGGCCATTCTTGTAAAAAACTGTTAAAGCTGTTGATTTTTGCTTATAAATTCATTCATTCAATCACAGAGGAATACAATTACGTTGGTAGGTAAAAAATCATAAACAATATCTTATTATGCATTAAAGTGCTTCATGGAAAGCTTTAGACTTCTTTTTATGGAGGGAGATATAACCTGGAAAAGCCATCATCTGGAGGTCTGGAGTTTTGGTCTTTAGCCACCCTCTGTAAATATCAGAGGTTAGGACCTGGGCTTTGGCTTATACACATCTTGGACGCTGATAGGTTTTCAAAGAAAGCTTCACTGGTATATGCAATATTCTAGTAGAATTTGTAAGGGCACATCTGAAACGACTCTGAAATTCAGTATATGTGATGACATCCATGTGCCTTGTTTCATTTCACAAATGCAGAACTCCATAACTTGGTAAGTCATTGTATGTGCTCTTCTGGTTGATTTTGACCACTGACCTATTTTTATGTATGGTATCTCCTAAGTGAGTTTCACAGTGTTTCTCTCAGATATAATTGGTTGGTCCATTGAAAACTTATTATTTTTTCTATTCTTAACAGGCTATTGATCATATCATCAATTCTGCTGCAAAATCAGTTTACATGTCCAGCGGGCAGATATCGGTACCTATTGTTTTTAGAGGTCCAAATGGGGCTGCAGCAGGAGTTGGAGCCCAACACTCACAGGTTTGGTGCTGCTCTCAAATATAATCATTCTTGTGATGATGATCTCGGTGTCTCGCACTAGTTACTTTTACTTCATTTAACTATTGATTGCTTTCTGTGGAACCTTGTTTCCAATTTAAGTTTGTCAAACCATACAGTAATGGATATACCTTCAACATGGTTTATCATTTTTGACAGTAGCTTAAAATTAGGCTGTTCTTCTATATAATTATTAATTAATTGATTTATAGCACTTGGCTTTTAATTTGAGGTTGTACAAAACTTATTAGGCAGTAGGGGAAGGAAACTAAATGCACGTCCCTTGTTATTTGAAACTGTTGAGAAACCAGTTTTCTCTACAACTACGTGTCATGCCTGTTACGTTGGCTCATAAAGAATTCCGAGGGTGAGTTTGTGTGTAACATATGCATGATGATTTTGTTGACAGTGTTATGCCGGTTGGTATGGAGCTTGCCCAGGGCTTAAGGTGTTGGCTCCATATTCATCAGAAGATGCACGTGGACTGCTTAAAGCTGCAATCAGGGACCCAGATCCTGTTGTTTTCCTTGAGAATGAACTATTGTATGTAGGTTCATTCATTGTGGTTTTTGAAAAAGAGCACTAGTTTCTGTCATGTATGGATTCATCACTTGTCAAGTATGATGCTAATGCAGATATGGTGAATCTTTTCCTATTTCCGCTGAGGCTCTTGACTCTAATTTCTGTCTTCCTATTGGAAAGGCTAAGGTGCATCATAGAATTGAATTTGCTATACAAAACGAACATGCTTTTATTTGATTCTCATATTTGATATTCAATGTCTCAGATAGAGCGGTCTGGAAACCATGTGACCATTACAGCTTTCTCTAAGATGGTTCGTTATGCACTTCAGGTTAGTGTGTTTGGTCTGGCTTTTCTATGAAGAAACATATTTATGTACTGGAGAATCTAAGCATGAACTGTTTGGTAAGCACCATGTAATAAACTTACTATTAAAATGTAGTGTGAAGTTGATCCTCTGCAATATGGAGTTGGATTTTGTAGCCCAAATCTGTTTCTTTGAGGCATCTTATATAATTTCTTCATTTTGATCAAATATTTCTAAACATGAAAGTTTGCAATTCACAGTAGCGTTGTATTCCTCGTGAAATGCCGTGCTTTTTTCATTCCATCATGTTTCTTAATCTGATACTGTGATTGAAGCACCACCTATGTAAAGTTGCTAACAACCTTTTGCGAATATGCAGGCTGCAGAGATACTTGCGAAGGAAGGAATCAGTGCAGAGGTAAAACCAAATTACTTTAGATCGAATATTAAAGTCAAATTCTTCACTTAGGCTTCTTTACATACTTGTAGGTTATAAATTTGAGAACAATAAGGCCTCTTGATAGAGACACTATTTTTGCTTCTGTGAAGAAGACCAATCGGCTTGTTACCCTTGAAGAGGGTTTCCCTCAAAGTGGTGTCTGCGCAGAAATTGGGTTTGTATTTTTCCAGCCTTGCAGACAGTTTATCAAGCTATACATCTTTTATTAGAATATGAAGTAACCCTTTTCTCCTTTAACAGTCAATCTGTAATGGAGGAATGCTTTGATTTCCTTGACGCACCAGTGTATAGGGTATCTGGAGCTGATGTACCTATGCCTTATGCTGCCAATTTAGAAAGGATGGCCCTCCCACAGGTATTACAATTCAGTTGCATACTTGTTGCTCTGGTGGGTCTTGCTAAGAAAGTTTGTTTTGTGTATGCGTGTGTTTGTTTACAGACTGCCTGAACATGTGTAAAATGGATGAATAATTCACAGTTTTCTTTGCTATAACAATGAATCGCAGAGATCTGCTATTGACTAGGTTTCTGTGCATGTGCATGTGTGCTTGCACGTCTGTGTGGAATGACTGCCTTGGTTTGTAAATGACCGTGTAATATGGATGTTAGCATGCACAGTTATTTTTGGCCTTAAACACTGTACTGCAGAAGATGATTGAAAGGCTACCTGGGTTTATAAATGAATGTGTAATATTGATGATAATTCACACTATTCTTTGCTTTAACATTGATCTGCAGAACAAAATCTATTACTTACTAGGTTCTATTTTCCCTCCGAAGCATCAATCACCAACCAATTGTTATCAATTGTGTGCAGGTCGATGACATCGTACGTGCGGTTAAAAGGACGCTGCATGCTGTTCCCCTGGCTGCAACTGCCTAAACTTGTGTCTGAAGATGGAATCCTACAACTTGCGCACTGGCTCAACTCCAGTGGGCATTTGAGATGTAAAATTACAAATTATTTCGAGGGAAGGTTGATTCTTTCCCTTCAAATTTTCTGTTTTACAGCATTTTGTTGAGCCACATTGTGGAAATAAGGCCCGATGACACTCAGGATGTTTTCAAGATACACGCGCATTCACAAAATCTGATGAAAACAACGGTCGCGGCAAAACGGTGTCCATCTCTTTGCATTTTTGTGGGTGCATGTGCTTGTTTATGTATGTGTTTGGGTCTGTGTGTGTGTGCATTGGGTTTGCTCTCTCTCTCTCTCTCTCTGAGTGTGTGTGTGTGTGCACAGGCATGTGCAGGTGTTATGGTTAGACTTGCTGATCTTTGAGCGCAACACCCACACGTGCCTGCGTAAACACACAGAGAGAGAGAGAGAGAGCTCAGGGAAAAACTTTGTACACCTGTTCATTTCAAGATACTTCCTATCCTACAGCAGCAGGGAGACTAATACTTCCTGTAGAAGGATGGTGTTCCAATTTTAGGCACAGACCTATAAATAAAATAATGATGTGATCGTCTACCTTGTATTTTGTTACAATGGGGGGAGGATCAAGCGAGATGCATGGCCCATGTATCGAACTCATGACACCCCGTAGTCAGGTGAGGTATCGTAAATCGTGCGATGATGATCTACCTTTACCCCTGGAGCATCCAAAGGACTACAAGAGGAAGAGAAGATGAAGAAGCATCTAAGAAATATTTTGGAGAAAGGAAGGGCAACCAAAGTAGCATTTGATTTGCCAGATGGTAAGATAGTTGCACTGCCCCACTTAGCTTCCAAATGACTACAAGATTTGACGGTGAAAAATCACAGCCAGCTTTGCAAGAACCCAGATCATCAACCGCCTGTGGTGATCACCTCACAGTGAAGGAAAACGACCGAAGAACAGCTTCATTTATATAGCTTGCCAGAAAATGTCGCCTTCTTTTGCATCTCTCTCTAAACATGGACATGACTGCTGCCGCCGACCTCCGAGACTCTCTCTTTACCGTTTATTCTAGCCATCACTTTGATCTCTCCTAAGGCCTATTGGGAAATCAGCCACAAAGTGTTCGAAATTGATGCTGGTGAATGAGGATGAGGTCCAGCAGCTGCAGGCTTCCCGATCTGACCAGGCCATGATATTGCTGGTGGTGGTGCTTTAGCAAAGTTGAAAGTTGTCTATGTGAATGAAGCATCAGAAACTTCAAAAGATTGTTCGTGATTCGTTGCATCGACGGGGAAGTCAACAGACTCGTCTTGATGAGGAGGTGAAAACAAAAGCTTAACATTGCACAAAAGGCTATGCTAAAGCTCCGCAGATAGAACAGCTAGTTGGAGGCACTTAGCACAAAACTACTAAAATTGGGAATCCCTCTTGAAAAGAAATCATCAAACAATAAACAATAATTAAACCTTTTTCCATACTAAATAGAGTTGGTTATATAGATTCTTTGTTTTCATAAAGTTCGATCATGTAGCATGATAACAGTTAACTCAACGTAAGCTAACATCTTTTTTATTGTTTCTTTTCAATATTTTTTTTTATCTTCCTCTTTCTCTTTTAACACTTTCACTATTTCGTTTCTCATACTTTCTTATCAAAACTTTCTTTCCACACTTTTTACATTTTTGTGGTCTTCGCATGTTTAAACCATCTTAAATGATTTTTTTGAGTCTTTACACTTTCACAAGACTCATGGGTAGCTCAATTCTCGCTTTTGCTAGAATAACCTACTCGCGCTGATTCATTATTATGTATGTTGATTAGGTTTGATTCAAATCCAAACATGATCTGTTGCCACCTTTTTGATACTTTGATCTTGAATATGGATCTGTTCTCTAAAAGGAGCTCGATCGCCATATCTCGAGGCAATCCACATCCATCCATGAAGGGTCATCACGATAATGGTATGACCCGAACAATCGACATATTAACTATTTCGTCCCTCTTCTAGATACCGTGTAGAATGCACGAGATCCGAGCTCATGACCCATGATCAAGGATGAGTTGCTTCTTCCAGTTGGATGTAGTTTGAATATTTTCGCCAAGTTTGAAATTGAGCCTTGCACCTTAAAACACAAATTTGAACTGAATCTGCTACTTATCTGACTCGAGATCCCATCAGGCCGCACATGAATTTCGGACCCGGGTCAACTCATTTACATCTTTCTCCTAGGGTTCAAATAGTTCGGGTCTCGAATGTCAAATGGGCCCAACGTCCCAACTTCGGATATTTGGGACTCTGTTATCTTCAAAGAGCAGAGATATTTGGGGGTTAAGTTTTCTTATATGGGCTTAAGGAATCATAGATAGGCATAGCCGGTTCTAGGCAAACCGGAACTGGTACTTCCAAACCGTCAGTTTCGGTTTGCCTAGAACTAGAAATAGAAACTGAATCGGGAATAGGCCGGTTTGAAACCATAGGTTCCGATTTAGGCACTAAACTTTTCAAAACAGAAAAAGTAAGATTTTTTTTTGACAAAAAATATTAAAAAATTATGGAACGGATGATTCTGAACTGTCGCTTCCGGTTCCGTAGAAGCTGGAACCGGAATCGAACAGGGCCCTTCCCAGTTTTGGATCCGGTCGGAACCAACCATGTCTAATTATAGATTCCTACTGGTTGTGCTTGTTTTCACTGGAAAATTAAAATCTGTGATTCGAAATCACTGCCAGCTATGAAAGTTCCGGAATCATTTGGTAAAGCAAACATGCTCTAAGAAAGTCCATCTTTCTTCATCATTGAAGGGTCCCTAACTATTGAAGGCTGGCCATTAACCGCATACGTCACACCTTCATCAAAGGACACATATTAGGCCGGGCTTGTATTAGCACGGATCCCTAACGATCTGGGGTCCATGTACTGATCCAAAACCCGGTTCATCATAAGGGTCATGATCCTGCTTTTATTGGATTCGATTAGACCCAGATCGATCTTGTGTTTAGATAGAACCAGGTAGCTCAGATCCAAAACCAAACTAAACCTTCTCAAACACCAAGGAGCTCATATTCACTCAGTCGAGTTTGTCGAACTCGCTGTCCGGCCAGAATCTTCCCCAGCTGCAGGTGCGACCTGAAACTTGAAGCCTCACCAGTTTGAACCAAAAAACCCAACTGACAATTGATCCTGTACCTGCACACCTGCACACGCGCACACACACCATTTAGGGTCCATACACAAGCAGTATCAAATACAGACGAATAATTGATAGAGCATGCAATCACTGTATGATTTGAAGAACAACATCATTTAGAACTTGATTTAGATTTAGATCAAGTCTGTACAGCGAACCACCTTGATTAAACAGATCTCGATTCCAATGGGATATGAACTTGACCCAAACTGTTGGAAACTTAGGGCTGGAAAACCACCTCATTGATCCAAACGAAGGAGGTGGTGCATCTCTCATTAGTCTTCAGTAGTACATATAGATATCTTATACCTGCAAATTCGTTGCTATGATTGGTCGGTCCGACGGGCTCTCCGGTGTACATTCTATCCCATGATGCTACTGAAATTCCAACATCAATTAGATTCAAATACACAAAATCCAAATCCAAATGGCCCAGATTGAGATGCCAGATCTGCTAATTGGTTTTGGAGCAAGACTGAATATTCAATTAATATCCAATCCATTCCATTGCATCCCATCCCTACTTATAGAGCCATAATGGATTCGGGTCCAGAAACACCACATCAAACACCGAATCTGCCAAAAGTTTACAGCACCCGAGTGGACTGGACCCCTACAATCATTCAAATATTCATTTGACAAAAACTCACCTAACTCTCCCCACTAACGGGTGAATAGCATGTGCGTCGGCTTTAACGTGGCAAGAAGCCATTGGTTCGATAAAGATACTGATATCTAAAGATGCTTCTTCTTCCTCCTGTTCTTCGTCATTCTCCTGTTTCCTTGTAACCTTCTTCCTTGAACTCTCATAATCATGGCGTCCTAAGGCTATTTCCCTCATTAATGCACTCGCATACGAGAGAGAGAGAGAGAGAGAGAGAGAGAGAGAGAGAGGATGGGGAAGGTGTGCTGTGAGTCTAATGACGATGGTGGGTTCGATTGGACGGGTATAGTGGTGGCTTTACTGGTAGTCATTCTCCTCTTTCTTCTCTGCCAACCACGCCGTAGAGTCGCAGTTTATCACTGCCCTGGTTACCTCCTTACATGATTGAATAAATTCGAAGAATTGGAGGCGGCAAAAATCATGCATGCAGGTAAATTATTCATGTATATTTATTGCTTTTTACAATTATTTCGACTGGATCTCCTCTACCTGGCGGGTGTCTCTATGAAGATCATTGGGACTTTTAGCAAGTAGCAGCTCCTGAATCTCTCGAGTCAAGGATCCTCGAGCAGATTGAGCGGTGAGGAAATGGGTTCTGTTATAATGATCAATGAGCGACCTCCTTTAGGTGGGTGAGATGTTTGCTTGCCTGGCTGCTCCATTGCATGTCTGTATGTTGTTCATATTAGCTATGCGATTGCTTTCAGCTTTTACGCACAGGAGTTGCAATTAATTAACGTATATGGCTTTTCGAGTATCAATAAAGCTGCTTCTGCCGTATTCGCCTTTTATCATATATATAATCTGTGGAAGAGTAAAATCGCAAAATCGTGCGATTTTTTCCCCAGAATTTACATGGGCATCACCGTGTTAATAGAGACTTTTAAGTAAACACCGGCTTTATCAGAGTCAACTGGCAATCGTCCTCAAAATCGTAAATTGTACGATTTCTTCCGATCTAAAATCGCGACTTTGACTATATGTAATCTTTCCTTCAGCGTGCAATGTTATTTTGAGTGTTAACTGATGCATTGACTCGTATATATAAATATGCTCGCACTCTTAAATATTAATAAATCTAAATAAATCTCAAATCTATAAAATGAAAAGTACATGTATATTTATATACTTTGTACATACACTTTATTAATATTTTTACTTTATAGATTCAAATCCCAACCTTCATCATAATCTTTTGTTTTAATTTGCTAGCTCATGAAGATGTTAGTTTTCTCTCTTTTTCTCTCTCTTCTATATATATATATGTATATGTGTGCGCGTGCCTGTTTGTGCATAATCACATTTCTGAGGTCGTCCCGAATGATGTATTCCCAAATCCTGCATTCGATAAAAAAGATAAATGAAGTCGTTTACGACTACGAGTGCACACTTCAATTGGTGAGATGAAGTTCTAAGGAGAGAAGATTAAGCATAAGGAACTCTCTCTCTATATATATAGGGGACACTAGATGGGAAAGAATTCTACTTTATGCTTTATACTTTTTTGTTCTTTATTAATACCATTCACCTCTTTTACACAAAGTTCGAATGTCTCATGATTAATCTAGCAATTTCCTCCCCCCGCCTCCCCCCTTCTCTCTCTCTCTCTCTCTCTCTCTCTCTCTCTCTCTATATATATATATATATATATATATATATATATATATATATATACGCACATGGTATTGAACTGCTAAACTTTTACAAAGTATATTCTTCTGTCGTCCTCGAATTGTCTTTGGCTTCACTAAGTGATTAGGCTGACCGTCATAGTTTCATAATGTCGTGTCATTTCGTGTTCAGTGTAAAAGGTAAGCATAACCAATTATGACCCGACTTATTTTCAGTCACTTTGAATGGATACAGATACATGTTTCGGGTCTTGCTCGTGTCTCCCGTTTTTCCTCAATTCTGATTCAGAAGGTCCGATGAGCAAAAAAGCATCGGATTTCAGGTCCAACTGGTTGCATTGACATGAATTGGTTGATTGCGGACTTTTTCCGATTTAAATTTTCAATAAGCAATTTATATCACAATATTAACTCCGTCCATGTAAGGGATCACCCTTGCATTACCGGTCTCAAGCCTGGATAAAAGAGGAGGGTTGTATTAGGCTTCCGACAGCCAGCATAAAACTTCGTTGGATTTTATAACATTGATTACAAAAATTATTAGCATTGCTTTGGGGCGTTTCCACTTAACGACGTGCTGCATAGTCCGAATGCAATAATAAGTAAGTAAGAGCCACTACATTTTTACCCGAATGTAGTGAATCAATTGCAGAGAAGGTTCCCACATCATGGACAGATGTGGGTAAAGAAGTTAGTACCGCTACATTGCCCGCCCGAATGTAGTGAATAATTTTCAGAGAGGGTCTCCCCACTTTGATTATGGACGGATGCGGGGGGTAAGGAAGCTAGTCCTAGATAATAAGATTCGTATTAGTTTTTGAAATATCGGAACATTATCCGGTAAGCTAATAGAGGCGATAGATACTATGATTCAGAAAAAGATTCATATTCTATGTTTACAAGTGACAAAATAGGTTGGAGAAAAAGCAAAGGAGACAGAAGATATAGGTTTTAAATTATGGTACTCAAGTGTAGAAAAGGCTTGAAACAGAGTTGGTATTATCATAAATAAAGATTTAAAGGATAGTGTAGTAGACATACAACGATATGATAACCGAATCATGATATTGAAATTAGTGTTAGGAGCAGAGGTTTTGAATATAGTTTGTGCTTACGCACCCTAAGTAGGACTAGAAGATAGTATAAAGACAATTTTTGGGGAAGAGTTAGATAAGGTGATTCAAAAGATTCCACAAAGGGAGATGATTTATTTAGGAGGAGACTTAAATGGATATGTCGGTAAAGAGGCATTAGGATATCAAGGTATTCATGGAAACTTTGGTTTTGGGGATATAAATGAGGAAGGTAGGGAGATTTTAAATTTTGCTATGGCATTTGATCTCTTTATAGTCAATAAAATTTTCAAAAAACGAGATGAACATTTAATTACTTATAAGAGTGACTTATTACAAACACAAATTGATTACCTTATTTGTTGAAAAAAAGATATAGCGTGTTGTAAAGATTGTAAGGTAATTACAGCAGAAAGCTTAACCACCAAACATCGACTTTTAGTTATGAATTTACAAATAAAAAAATGGACAAAGAAGAAAAAAATGCATCGAGCTATTCGAACTAAATGGTGGAACCTCAAAAGCGAGAAAGAATATCTATTTAAACAAAAAGTCCTTCAAGGAGATGTTTGGAATTATATTGGTACACCCTATGATATGTGAAACAATATGGCTATATATATTAGGAAAGTGGCGAAAGATGTGTTAGATATCTAAGGGAGGTGTATTGAGACAAAAAGAAGCTTGGTAGTAGAGTGAAGTAGTGCAAAATAAAATCAAGACAAAGAGGGCATGCTAGAAATTATATTATACTAAAAAAACTAGTGAAACTTTAGAGGCTTATAAGAAAGCAAAGAAAGAAGCAAAAAAGGCCGTGAGTAAAGCAAAAACTAAAATTTGGTAGGATTTATATAAAAAACTCAACTCAAAATAGGGTGAAAGAGATATTTTTAGGATAGCTAGGGCTATAGATAATAAAACTAAAGATCTTAATTATATTAGATGCATTAAAGACGAGGATGAAAAAATTTTAGTGGCAAATGATGATATAAGCAATAGACGGAAAAACTATTTTTATAATATTTTTAATAAAAATAAAGATGTTAGTATTAGCTTAGGAGAATTAGCAAAATCAGAAAAGTATATAAACCACAATTTCTATCGACATATTCAAAAGAATGAAGTCAAATAGCGTCTTAAACATATGGAGGGTGGTAAATCGGTAGGACCAGATAATATTCCTATAGAAGTTTGGAAAATACTAAGAGAAATAGGAATCACTTGGCTCACAAGACTATTTAATGAAATATGGAAAAACCAAAAGATGCTCAAGGAATGGAGAGCAAGTACACTTATACCCATATATAAGAATAAGGGAGATATTCAAAATTATACGAATTATCGATGTATCAAGTTAATGAGCCATAGTATGAAATTGTGGGAAAGAATTATCGAATGTAGGTTAAGACAAGTATCAAGTATAACAATGAACCTATTTGGATTCATGCCAAGTAGATCTACTATCGAAGTGATTCACCTTTTGAGACGTCTTATGAAACATTTTAGAGCAAAAAAGAAAGACCTCCACATGATATTTATTGATCTAGAAAAAACTTATGATAGAGTACTGAGGGAGGTTCTTTGGAGAACTTAGGAAAAAAGAGGTATCACATTAACATACATTAACCTTATAAGAGACATGTATGATGGTGCAAAAATATGTATGAGGACTAATGAAAGAATGACAGACTTCTTTGAAGTTAATATTGGGTTACATCAAGGATCAACTTTAAGTCCATACTTATTTATAATGGTGATTGATGAGTTAACAAAACATATTCAAGATGAAGTACCTCATTGTGTTAGTGGAGGAGTCTAAGGAAAAAGTTAATAGAAAATTGGAACTATGGAGAGAAACATTAGAAAGCAAAGGCCTCCAACTTAGTAGAACAAAGACAAAATATATGGAATGTAAGTTTGATCATTTGGTTACCTCAGAGGACATAGAAAATAAAATTAGCATACATTGCATTCCTCAAAAGGAAAATCTTAAATACCTAGGGTCAATTTTTTAGAATATGGAAGAATTGATGGAGATGTTACGCATAGAATAAATGCTGGTTGATTAAAATGGAGAGGAGCATCAGGTATTCTTTGTGATAAGAAGATATCATTAAAGTTAAAAGGCAATATTATAGAGCAATAATTAGGCCTGCCATATTTTATGGTTCTGAGTGTTGGGTAGTTAATCATCAACATGTACAAAAGATGTCTGTGACAGAAATGAAGATGTTGAGATAGATGAGTGATCATACAAGAAAAGACTGTATTCATAATGAGGTTATTAGAAACAAATTAGGAGTGACACCAATAGAGGATAAAATGAGAGAATATCGTTTAAGATGATTTGAACGTATAAAAAAAAGATCAAAAGAAGAACCTATCAAAAACTAAAGTTGGAAAGTATTAAAAGAGCTAGAGGACGACCACAAAAGTGTTGGAAATAAACAATAAAGAATGATCTAGCTTATTGTCTGCTAACATGACATATGATAGAGATTTGTGGAAATAAAGAATCCATGTAGCCGATCCCGGCTAGTATGAGAAAAGGCTTAATTGTTGTTTGATTAATATGGTAATATTGTTAAAAGGGTCCCAAATCGTCAACAGTTCTTTCATATCAGACCCGAGAGAGGAATAAAGTCATGAGATGAAGCTGGGTAGGGTACGGCGAATTCACATGTCAATTGACCTCCCCAAGTTTCAAATATTCAAAAAACTGGCACTACATTTTCGATAAGAGATTAAGTGGCCATCTAACTTGCTTTTCTATTTGCTTAACTCATACACGTTTTTAAGTAACCAATTTCCTTTTCTTTTTGGTACATCGGAGAGAATGAAGCAGGACGCACACTATGTTATCAAATTCATGACCTTCAATTTGTGAATCGACCCCTTAGTCAGGTGAGTTAATGCTCTTTTGGCATTAAGCGACCAATTTCTGAAAATAAGGTCACTTTTTTGAATATTTGAAACCCGAGTCAAAAACCGACCGAAACCCGAACAGGTCAAACCAGACCTATGGAGCATTAATTGGAGGCCATCAGGTTCAATTCCTGTTCCACTTTTCTTGGAACTGGAACTGGCAGTTCCAAACCATCAGTTCCACGCATATTTATTTTAATTTCAAATATTTTAATAAATTTTCTGATTTTGAGCTCTTAATGACTCAAACCAAAACCAAAGCAGTCCCAATTCAGTTCCGGTTTCTGGACCAGAACCAGCCATATGTATACGTAGCTGTATTCTTAGGCATGACCCTAATCGCACTGGCTGAGTTAACCTGGCTAGAGGGAAGTTTCATTTATTGACCTCCTGAGTTCGAAACTCCAACCAGTGGCAAATCCAGAGATTTTTTAGCCACCTCATATAATAATATGGGAAAAGGCTTAGTTGTTTTTGAATTTTGATGGAGAAGCCACTTCACGCTATATCAATTAACGGCGAAGATGATCTTGTTTCAAATCAAATCTTGCTCAAAACGCAATTTAATGATTCAATTCTTTGTTCCAAGAGTTTTATGCAAAATCAATAAATGAATCCAGAAATCAGTCGAAAAGATTAAGAAAAGTACATTAATACAAAGAGGATACATGAAGCCAAACATGAAGAAGCAAGCTTCCTTAAAATTATGGTAGCATACTACTTGATTAATGAATCAAATCTTTGACTGGATCATTAAACATTTCCAAATTCAAATATGGTCACTCTTATTCGGTAAAGCTCGATTACGCTCACAAGATACTCAAGCCGAGTAGTACCGAGCTTGAACTCGACTAGCTCATTCGTCAAGCTTGAGCCGAATTCAAGTTATTGTCAAGCAAATCATGAGTGGTTCGTAAATAGCTTGGCAGGTTATGGACCTAGTTGAATTGGATATGTAAGCCTAGTTCCCAGCGTAATTAGATCGAGGTATCATTGTGCACAGACATGGCCACTTCAGATCTGACCCGGCAGTTCGAACCGGTCATGAAACCACCGGTAACCGGAACCCGGGAACCCACCGGTTCTGGATTTTTGGCAACCAGCTTGAAACCGACGGTTCTAAACCATCACTTACCAAAGAACATATATGTTTTTAACATGGACTATCATGAGTGATGACTCAATAGTAGGACGCTCCCTACTATTGAGTTAAGTGGGGAGTTCGACTCCCCCAGACGGGGCAATGCCTCATTTCTTTCGAAGGAAATGACTTTTTAACTCGTTTTTAGAGTGGTTCTGTAATGGAAACTTGAACCCTCCTGAAACTAGTGATTAAACCGGAACCAAAACTATTTTTTTTGGAGCGATTCGGTTTCAGTTCTAGGTTCCAATTAATTCAAAATCATCAGTTCCGGTTTACCTGAAACTGAACTGATTGCGCATAAAAATGGAGATGTATGATCCCACTTTTACATCGATTACAAGGGCCACCTACGGCCCACCCATGAAGGTGGGCCGCTGGAACAAAGCCTGCAGTACTGGTTCTGTAAGCTCTAGTTCTCGTTAGGAATTGATTAACCCGGACTTCAATGCGCGGGCAATCGGATCAATTGAGCTGGATCATGGTAGACACGAATCTTATTCTAAATCTATTTTATTAAAAAAAATACATTTCATTATCTTCAAAACACAAAGAATCCTTCTAATACTTTACAGGCAAAAGAGGCAAAGTCATTTTCTAGACGAGAAGCCTCGTTTTGGCATTAGAGAGAAAGATTGCGCTCAGATGTCATTTCTGTGTTTTGGGACGCAGTGTAGAACTATCCCATATCCTCTCTTTCTCAGTGTGAGTGTGTCTAAGCTGGAGTCCGGAAATGGAGCTCGTCGCCATCCGGCCGAGGTTCAGAGTCCACGTTGGTCACCTGTTTCCTTCTCCAGCAAGCTACAAGGGTTATGTCTTTCCTCTCTTTACGAAGCCGTCGTCGTTGGTCTACTCGAGGAAGCGTTTTCGATCGACGCGCCTTTCAGGTTCTCTCTCTTGCTTCCTTTTTTTCCCACCGAAAAATAAAGTTTCTTGCTTGTTAGTTCTTTGTCTGTTTGGTTAGTACTCAGACTAGAACTTCTTTTGCGACCAAAATTTGGGTGGGATTTCATGCGTCTAAGTAATCGCGAGTTTGGATTGGAAATTTGAAGGAAAGAGAATTCAAATGTCCCATCTCATATTCGCAATTCTGAATTTCACTTTGGTAATGCTATTTCGAAGTCTCAATCCTTACAATACACTCGTTTATGTTCCCCACCTCCTAATGGGAACTTGCATTTCCCCGCAAGTTGATGAGGAGACATGTAAGGATGCAAATTGTGAGCTCCTGAGGATTTATCCAAACACATACTCACTGTTGCATTTTGAGAAATTTTGTTCCAAATTTGCAGTTTGTCGAATCAAGTTCCTCTATTTGGTAGTAGGAAATGATTATGTTTTGGCGTACAACTCCCAAAGAATGCAATTTAGTTTTAGCTTTCTAATCACTTTAGTGTGTATTTGGCATCCGCTGGTCATTGAGAAGACTATCTAGAATTTGAGAATTTTGTTCTCGTACGAACAAAATAGTGTGATTTCTAGTTACAAATGTTCGAAAATTATACAACAAAAGAGCTTCATACATGCACCTTTGCGTCGATTCCTAATTTCCTATAATTATTTTGTGAAAACAACCATTGTTGAGGGATGCTGACTCCATTCCATCAAATCATGATTCCTACGGTTGTTTCTAAAGAAATCAAGCTTCTACTACTACTACTACTAGTAGTAGTAGTATCAGGCATTTCATTTTACTCTTTAACGTTTGATTTGCAATTTTGGTTCTCCTTGCTTTATTTGTCATGTCATTTTGTTCAACGCAAAGGATTCTTCAAGAATGAGAGACGTGTGGGATATAATATTTTGAAGATTCGACCTTTTTGTGAATGTCAACTTAAGCAGTAATGATGTTTTGTTGCTCTACTTCCTGTTCAGGTGCAAGGGCATCAACTGTCAAGAACGACCCATCTTTAGTTTTGAAGGTGGGCTTCCTTCACCAACTAATACTAGACGGTTTATTGTACAAAATCATTCAGTCCTTGAAATGGTTTCATATTTCATTGGACTGTATTAGTTGCTGTACTATATGTGTTAGTTCAGTAACTTCTCAAGGATGTTTTTTCCAACTACTTGTTTTTCGTGATGCAGACTAAGGGTGTAGAGGCATCCGATGGACTGAAAGGAGCATCCCTGTTTCTCGTTGGTACTAGAAGATTCCCTTATATTAAGCTGTTTGATAACGTTAATCAACATTTATTACTTACCTATGGTTGTGCATCTTATTTAGTTGAAACTTGAAACCACCGTTGCAGGAATGAGCAGCACCATAAAGACCAACTTGGGGAAGATATTAGCAGAAGAGTTGAGGTACTATTACTTTGATAGGTGAGTGGTATAAAGTCAAATTTCCTTTAAGAAGGTTCCTATATGTTCCTATAAATCCAGAAAGCTTTTCTTCAAAGATTCTTAACCGAGCTATGTCATATTCATTATGAGATCCTTACTTTTTTCTCTTGGGCATGAAGCAGTGATGGCTTGGTGGAGCAAGCTTTGGGTGGTGAGCTTGCTGCCCGTTCTCTTCATGAGCAAGATGAGACTGGATATCGTGAATCTGAGGTGACTCTATTTGATAATTAACAACAGCTTCCGATTTAGCAAATTGTAGTTGTAAAGTTCAGGTTCTTTCAGCAGTTCGACTGTTATCCATTTTATACTCTCTCTCCAAATGAGATGATCATTTTTCTCTTCCTATCTTCATGAAAGACTGAAGTACTTAAGCAGCTGTCATCTATGGGCCGCCTTGTAGTTTGTGCTGGAGATGGTGCTGTTCAAAGCTCTGACAATCTGTAAGTTCATTATTTTAATTTGAATTGCAACCCATAAAATCACTATATGTTCTAATATATATATATATGCATGTCATGTGCACTGACTATCGTTATCTTAATTTGCAAGGGCATTATTGAGATATGGAGTTTCAATATGGGTAGATGTTCCCCTTATTTTGTTAGCAAAGGAAATAATAGGCATGGGGAACCAATGCCCATCAACATGGGGGATATCAGCTTCTGACTCATATCCTGAGGTGAGTTCTTTTGTTTGCTCTCACCTCTTGATTGCAAAAAAGTTAAAACATGCTTGCTTTCCTTTGTTCTTGCCATATAGTCATAGTGCCATGCACCGGAGAATAGATGGTTAAGTCGTCAAGCAGCTCTACTTCAGTCAATCCCAAAATACTTGATACCATCAAATGCTGGATGCGTCAAACAGATAGAGCAATTTACTTGTTTCATGAATCAGCTTGCGTTCCCGCTGTCAAAGTTGAGCTATATTTGATGAATAGATTCTTATTGAAGGATGTAGCCCTTTTATGATGCTTGCATGATTAGTTTGTATGCACAGGACAAATGCAACTTATCAATGTGATAGAGATGCAAACTCTTGAAAACATGAAAGGAACACGTCAGAAATCAGAAAACGTTATTTATTTGAACTTGGTTAGATTAACTTTCTGATCTAACAAGCTTTGTACATGAAAGAAACTATAAGTATTGTTGTTCCGGACTTTGAATTTTATATTGATTAAGTGAATAGGATCTAGCTCAAAGTGCCTTACGTGAGATTTGAAGTGGGTGAAATTTTTATTTCCTCCCACCTTCCTATGAACCAGTTAAATGGATCGGTATTCTGTCTGCTTACAGTTTGTTCCTTATTCAAATATTGAGCAGTATCCGATATGGATTAGTTAACTCGATCTTGCTTGTGTTTATATGGTGCACCTGCATCTCATGACTGTCCTCTTCCAAATGAAGGTGCTCGAGAAGCTAGCCAAGTCCTATGAAGAAATGAAGGAAGGCTATGCCACTGCTGATGTAAAGGTTTCAGTGCAGAGTAAGATCCTCTCCCAGTGGGCGCAACTCTTTCTGGTGAATGGCATCCACTCCGTTTCATCCTAAAGTAACTCCTTATAACAATTTAATCTGCGTTTTATCAGGGGTTGCTACATGCTTAGGCTGTGAAAAGTTGGATGACGTGACCCCCCAGGATATGGCTCTGGAGGTAGCTTCGAAACATAAAACTTCTTGTAGCCAACTAATCAGATTTGAGTCCATATTTGATAAGACGAGTTCGAGTCAATGGGAATTCAAATTAACTCAAAATCTCAACTTTGGAACAATGCCAGATTGAATTCTTACTCCAAATTCTCCTTGTAGATTTCACACATCCTTGGGTTGGAATTTTGAATTTTCACATAGATACAAAAACACCACAACCAAGCGTTGGTGCCATAACTTCCAAGAACAAATTGGAGACATGAAATTAAGGATGTATTGGTGCACATAAAAGTCAGAGTGAATTATTTTGAACTTCTAGCATCAAGAATTTTCATTCTCAAGTGCACTTCTTGATAATTTAACCGAGCTTGACCATTTCCAGTCCAAAGCCCTAATGACAAAGGAGGAGGGTTTTGTTAGTTAGTGAACTGACCAGCTTAAAGCTTATCCAGTCCTTTCATCACATGGATTCTAGACAAGATTGAGCTACATAATCGACCCCAGTCTGTGTTGAAAGATGCTTGGTTTGGTTTTGGTATGCCATAAATCTTCCGATTGGTCTCAATCATTTGTCTGAATTACAATTTTCAGGTCCTAAAGGAAGTTGAGAAGCTGACCAGAGTAAAAAAGATGATGGAAGCAGCCGGGCAACCATTTTGAATTCTCTATATGCCTGTATGTACAGTTGTGTTTCTATTATCTAGTGAAGCTCTAAAAGGGTCTTGTTTTTCATCACCTCTTGCACTCGTTTATACTGTCCCAGCTGGGTTTCAGGGATTCCCCTCCATTGATAACATAGATTTCACTTAATATAAATTTTTGGTAGTTATATTTTTTGACTCTTGATTCTGTATTCAAGAAAGCTATGGACGCACATGGTAAAGAGGAGAGAGGTTCCCTCAAGTCGGTACCTTAGTTTGAGACAACAATGCTTGGCCCAGTGACCAAGTTGTGGTTAATGGCAAGATTATCAACCACCGCACTGGTTTTGCTTTCTATAATATGAAGTAGCAGTCTGTCACTTTTTTTGGCTTCAAATCGCACACAAACAAGAATACATATTTAATTAACTTCTGGTCTTTGACTGGAACCTCGATGAACAATTCTTGTAACGGATCCCAGTTAGTGTGAGATGAGACTTTTCTTTTGGTTCACTGAGTGGGTATCCCGTCTTATTTTTAGGACACACACACAGAGACACACATGGCTTCTTCATTCATTTCATACACCGTCCGAAAGCTGACAATCTATACATACCAATCAACACTGATGTACGAGTTATAAACCAGAGTCTTCCTTTTTCAGTCCTCTGATAACTTGGGCTTGCACCAACTTTTCTCCTTCGTTTTCATTGAAATTACAGACTCAAACTTTTTTAACTTCTTACACAAAATGACTCATCATTTCCCTTCAAATGAGAATTATTGTCATTTCAAATCCCCCCATGGAAGCTTGTAGAATGCTGTCTTCCCTATATTGTTTAGGAAGTTCTGCGACTCCCAGGCACTTGGTGGCAAGCAGAACGCCCACAAGGAGAGAGCAGCAACAGAAAGCTCCTCGCCATTGCCACCAGTAACTTACCACACATCCACATGGCTCACTTCTCACTCAATCAACAATGGAGGAAGCCACAATATACCACGCTGACCAAGAAACCATCCTTTCCTCCTTTCCGTGCTGTGTAAATGTTCACCTTTCTTTGCATCTACTCGCTTTCGCTCTCTAGCAATATTTCTTTCTTATTTGGCCAAGGGTAGCTAAAAAATAGCCTCCTTGTTGAGTGGAAGGAGGCAGATCGGGGGCTTGATCACTGTACCTACACATGTAGTAGGTTTTGTTGGAGACGGGGAGCCTCTGGTTGTCCTGAAATCAGTGAAGGATACTGTAACTGCACATAGTTTTTTGTCAAGACTTTCTTCTCTAGTGTCTGTTGTGAGTTAGAGGGCTTAGATCAATGTACCTCTTTTTTCTATGTTAGAAACTCCTGCAATATAAACCTTGAGCTTATAATGATCTCAAATGGCTATATATGCTTTTCAGTGACAGTTTCTGTAATTAAGATCTGCGTTCAGTGGTAGTTATTTGTGGTTCAGATTCGACACACGTATCCACCAACCACCATGCTGAATTGTCCTTTTCTCCTTTCATCCTTCAGAAATTGAATTGGTGATTTTATACTTTGCAGATCTTTTTCAGCAAATATAGAAAATTCGTTCAAAGGAAAAGGTAGAAAGGAGGCTTTGTGGAGCAGAAATAGGGATCTCCCGTCATGAAATATAGAAAATCTTACATTACAAACTATCAATAAAGAAGATAAAACAAGTAAATCATTGACACTATATCAATAGTTATCCCTGCAAGGCACTGTTATGACTTCATGTTAAGATATTGCAGAGGACCGCGAAATGGATTGCTCTATCGTCAATCCTTGGAACATAAACATGCTTGTCCAGAAAACCTTTGGTAAGCACAAAACATTCCCCTCCCGAGTACAAAATCACTCTACCCATTGGTCCCTGCCTTCTCTGTTTGACCTTTTTGAAGAGGACTGCGAAATGGATTGCTCTATCGTCAATCCTTGGAACATAAACATGCTTGTCCAGAAAACCTTTGGTAAGCACAAAACATTCCCCTCCTGAGTACAAAATCACTCTACCCATTGGTCCCTGCCTTCTCTGTTTGACCTTTAACATAAACATGCTTGTCCAGAAAACCTTTGGTAAGCACAAAACATTCCCCTCCTGAGTACAAAATCACTCTACCCATTGGTCCCTGCCTTTTCTGTTTGACCTTTACATACATATATATATACATACATACATATATATATACATACATACATACATACATACATATATATATATATATATAGAGAGAGAGAGAGAGAGAATAGAAAGAATGAGAAGCTATAGGAAGTCGAGTGGCAAAAAGCTGAATGACCACCCTACCCTCTTATGAGTATGCCACTCCTTTCATCCCTTTTCTCTCTCTCTCTCTCTCTCTCTCTCTCTCTGACCCTAAAGAAGAGGAGACAGAAGAGAGCCAGAGAGAGAGAGGGTGGGGTGGGGGTGGGGGATTGTAGGAAGCCAAGCAGCAGCAAGCTGACGGCCTCCTCACTTTCAAGTGAGGAAGCGGGAAAGCAAGAAAAGCAAGCTCAGAGAATTCGTGGAGTATGCACATGTGCGCGTGTGGTGAGGCTCTTTGTACAAATGGATGAGGTAAGATAGCGAGATTACAATGTTTGCAACATGCATGAACGTGCTCTTAAGCATACTATTCGAGTGTGACAATGACAACGAGAACATATGTTTTAATATATATATATATATATATATATATATATATATATATATATATATATATATATATATATAGTGATTAGGTCCTGCCCACCACTCATGCACGCTCATGCTGAGCTTTTGGGTGGTATGATAACAATATCCTTCGTAGCTTTTCAAAAGCAATGGAGAGAGAGAGGGAGAGAGGGAGGGAGGAACGGTGAGCCCTCTCCGCATCATGGACCCTCTAAACTGAGAAAATTTTCGTTTAGAATAGGCCTGCGCATGGTGCTATTCTGATAGACAACTCTCCCCGGAGTAGCGATTTGCACAGCTAACACAATTGAAGCAAGAGAATCCTTTATTGATGAACACCAGTTATAAGCCTCACTACTCAAGGCAATCCTAAAAGAACTCCTTGACTCACTCCATGACTGCAACCATTCCCGTCGGTTGCCTTCTCCAACCACCAGGTGAGTCACCTCTTGCATAGTTTGAATTTCAAACTTTCTTCAAGGCATTACCATCCCCTCGATTGCAAACCACTATCAAGCAAACGCAGGCCACTAATTACTCCAATCTCCACTTGAATGACCTCTCCTGAAGATCAATCCATTTTCAGCTCCTACATCTATACCTAGAGCTATTCCACCTCTACATCTGTTTCCTCTAAGATGAAAATGGCTTAGCAGGAATTTCTATTCACCTATCATTTAATTGATCGTTTTAATTATGATAATTTATGAAATTAATCGGTATTAAAAATGATCTTAAATCTGATTAGTGAGGGCCAATATAGCCATTAACTCCAGAATGTGCATGTGAAGTTGCCGATGTAGACAGTGGCGGATCCAGAAATCTGTATGTGATAGGATGAATAGGCCATGAGGCTGTTTAAGGTGGGACGAATTATACATTATGGTCACAGATTCAACCACGAGATATGATGTTTGAATTCTGGGTGGAGCGGCCGCCCCAGTTTGTCTCAATGTAGATCCACCACTGGATTTAGAAATTTTGTTTAAGGTGAGCAAACTGCATACTCCACACATTCAACCATGGGCTCTATACTTTAACGTTTTGAATTTCAGGTAGGGACCAAACTGTGTACGTGTTACTCGTTCAAATCGTGCACCGTGATTCAAACTAAATACCAACAATCAGCAAATTTGATTTGATTTTAACTAATCTCTTTAGATACTCTAAGAACCATTCGTCTAAAGAGTATCCATGGCTTGTAGGACTCAACAAAAAAGTTATGAAGGTAAAGAAGTAAGGGTGTTCATGGAACCGCTAGAACCAAACCAAACCATCAAAGGTTCTAGATGTTTGGCAGTTCGGTTCTAGTTGGAAAATTTGCTGGTGGTTCGGTTCACGGTTCTAGTATTGAAATAGAACCATGAGAACTAAACCTAATTGAACCATTATATAAATATAAATAAATATATAATATGTAAATAAGGTTATACAATTTTTATATATAATCCTTATAAGTTTACGGATACGAGTTTTATAACTTATATACATTAAAATGTGAATATGTATAAAGTTTATATACTTATATATATTTAAATCTTGCCAAGTTTATAAGTTTATATATATGACTTTTATAACCTTATATACATATAAAATATGGACCATAGATTCAAATAATAACTTTATATATATACACATCCCATTAACACAAAAGGCTTTAAAAAATGCCCTTACAAACCAGTAAGGCTAGGGCGGCATGCCTCGTCCCGCTCCCTGCTGCACCCACGGGGCCTCACGGCTACCTTCCTGTAAGGATGGTGGCGCCGTGTCAACGACGGGCGTTACAGTAGCGAGGCCCCCGACGTGGAGCGTGGGTAGTTAGTCTGTCACATCCTACCGCCCCCTGAGACTCACGTGGCACGTAGCGACATTGGTGAGGTCACTGATGACTCCACTGACGGTCTTCGTTTTAGTTCTTTTTGTCTGTGCACCATACCAGAGAAAGGTATCAATGGGATTGCACGAAGGCAGAAAGACTGACCGAGACAGGTCCTATGGCAAGGGCCCGTCACTCTTTTTTTGGCTGCAGTCAGAAAACTCTCACATTGATTGGGCGGAAAGTAATTCGATTGGATCGACAGAGTATAGAGAAGGCCCTTGCCAGCTTTCTGACCGCTAAAACTGCCACGGCTTACTTACGCTCCGTTGTAAGTACTCTTGGTTGTGCTACCAACACCTTGGCGTTATTGTTGGTAGATCTGAAAAATAGTGTTAAGAAAACGAAGCATGTATTTCATTGTGTTATGAGTTGTGTTGTACAGGTACGTCATTTTGGGCGACGTACTTGTATCTGTTACGTATTGGGTATGTGTACGTGTATGGGTACGTCTGGTACGTACTCATCCACGAATGGCATATCGGTACGCATGTACGTATACCGATACGCATACCCAAATTTGGGTACGTCACGTACCGGTACTGAGTACTACATGGATCGGGTTGACCCATTCAGATATGGGTCAACCCGATTCAAAACTAAAAATATAAAAAGCTCCAAGCGTACCCTAATCCCCAATCTTACGTGTGTCTCGTGCATCTCTCTCTCTAGTCTCTTGCATCTCGTGCATCACTTTCATCCTCCATCTTAGCTCATCGTCGGGATTGCGACCTGCGACCGGTAGTTGGCCTACTGGATTTTTTGTAAGGAAAAAAAGGACAGGTTTATTCTCCTTGAATTTGTTTCCCATTCTCTTTTCTACCTTCCTGATATTTTAATACTAGCAATGACATATCATAAATTGATAAACATTAAGAGAATCACGGTAGTTGTGTTTTGGCTATTTATATTGGTATAAGTATTGGACTGTCCTTATGGCTTTCAATTTTATGGCATGCTCTTGCGACTTAACTGCTAAACCTTGGAATAAGTTGTGGTGTATTTGTTCCTAGTTGTGGTTTGGTTGTTGAAAATTAAATGTCTAAGACAATTTGGAGCTTTGGTTTTACTTAAGAAGCATACGGAGAGATAGGATTTTAACTTGCATCTTGAATGACGTTGCTCTTGATTTATCTAGTGTCACTGTGAATTGAGAAACTTTTTTATGGCATGAAGTTAGTGAGTTTAAACTTTAAAGTAATGAGATAATGGCTGATAGAAATAAAACAAGAGCTAGCCGTTCCTACAAGTCTATATTTTGGACACTGGTCTTGTTATGCAAGCATGGCCACCAAAGTGGGACATGGTCGGGTGAAGTGAATGGTTTTGGTACATTACTTCACTAGTTTGTGCTCAAGTGCATCATCAATCATACTTGGAATTCATGTTTTTCATGGGATTCCCAGTTTGTACACATCCCAAACTTGACAGAAATCGTCTTCCTCAGTAGCCTCCGATGCTATTGAAAACAACTAGAATCTTGAGATTGGCTGGCCTTACTAGTCATACAAGAAAACATCAAATTGAATCCACCTAGTTAGGAATCATGCAATATTTTTTTGCTTAATACTTGTGAATCAATTTATGTTTATTGATAGTTAAATATTATTTATTTTTCAGATTTTTAATATGTCTGCTACTGGTAGTACTTCGTCTGCTTCTATCACAAGTAAATTTGCGTTTGGAAGACCCGAAAAAGGTTGCCCGCTTTGGGCATATGTATCCTTGTTACAAAATAAAAAGACAGGAGATGGAAATGCAAGTTGGCGGTGTAACTACTACGATTTAACTTACAAAGATTCTTATTTTATCCACCTAGTTACAATGCTATAAGAACTTCAATGTTGCAAAGAGAAAAAAGCTCACATATCGAGATTACTTCAACCCATCAAAGACACTCGCACGTAAAAGGTGTGAGTATAGTGAGTGATGGTTGGACTTGCTTTGAAAAATATTTGTGCTCCTAAAAATAATCCAAATAATGAGAGTGTTTATGAATGTCATTGGATTATCGATATTCTTGATGATGCCTTTTTCATTAAGAACTTTATCATGAATTATTCCATGAGGCTAGCCATGTATAATCAATTTGTGCATCCGAAGCTACTTTCTATTGTTTGAGACTAGATTTGCCTCCGTCATTGTAATGCTTAAAAGGTTTAAAACTATTAAGCATGGTCTCCAATCTATGGTCATTAGTGAAGAATGGTCTCACTATAGAGAAGATGATGTTCAAAAGGCTGCCACCGTTGTGAAAGAAACAATTTGAATGACCTTTGGTGGGATAAAGTTGATTATATTCTAAGCTTTACAAAGCCCATCTATGAAATGCTTCGTTTGTGACAATCGATAAGCCAAACCTTCATTTGATTTATGAGAAATGGGATTGTATGATTGAGCAAGTGAAGCTAGCCATCTATCAACATGAGGAAAAGGAGTTGAATCAACATTCATCCTTCTATGGAGTGGTGTTTGACATCCTAATTTCTAGATGGAATAAAAGTTGCACACCTCTTCATTGCTTGGCTCATTCACTTAATCCTAGGTAAATTTAATTAACTTTCAAGTTCCAAGTTCTTTTACTTTTTCATCTAAGAGATGTACTTTGGTTTTTGTATTATAGTAATCACAATTTATATTTTATATAATAGGTATTATTGTAGACAATGGCTTGAGGAAGCTCCAAATCGAGTCCCCCACATAAGGACAATGAGATTTGTATGGGGGAGAAACAAATGCCCGAAGGATTACTTTCCGGATTCTCAAGAAAGGCGAGAGGTCACTTCAGAGTTTGTTAAATTCTCAAGTGGTGAAGAAGAGCTTAGCCAATTTGATTGCTTGCAAGATAGGTGGGACTTGACACCAAAGGAATGGTGGGTCATGTATGGAGCTTCAATCCCCAAACTTCAAACCATTGCCTTGAAGCTCCTTTCACAACCTTCCTCTTCCTCTTGTTGTGAAAGGAATTGGAGCACATATTCCTTTATCCACTCCATGAAAAGGAATAGGCTAAATCCCAAGAGAGTCAAGATTTAGTTTTTGTCCACACAAATTCGTCTCCTCTCAAGGAAGAATAAGAACTATAATCATGGTGAGACTAAAATGTGGGACATTGGTGGAGATGAATGGGATCCATTTGAAGGAGTCAGGGATTCTTGAAGTTGCTAGTCTCTCTCTTGATGAACCATTGGAGGTTTGTTCTTTTCAGCGATGATGGGCAAGGAAATGATGAAATTGAGACTATTGGAGTTGAACTGTACCCGAGGACCCCTAAGAGACTTGGTGAAAATATCTCAGAACCGATTATTTAAGCCGACAATTTGCGTACTTTTCTCCACTTTGTATCTTCTCTCACAAAATAACAATCAATTTCTATGTGTGTTTGATCTTCTCATGAAACACCCAAAGTTAGAAAGCGATATGTAGGGCTACTCGATTATCACATATAAGCTCCATCTTGCCTAGTTCACACAATTTGAGTTCATTGATTAATTGTTTCAGCCATATTAAGCTCACGTATGTTGCGAAGTCTTAAAGCACCGCGATACTGCCCTACACTTTCGATCTTGCCACTGACACTTCTGTTTCTTACTTTTCCAGAAATTAGGTTTCTAAAACACAATAACCCTGATGTCTCGCGTCTGTCGAATAGAACACGATGTATACATCTGTGTATCCCATCGAATCTGAGTACCCGCCATTTATCTTCATACAATAGGCCATGTATCCTGGAGCCGCTTTGATATATCTAAGTACGTTCTAATAGGTACGCATCCCATACAATAGTCCATTTCACATGGTGAGCCCTCGAGAAATATCTAAGGAATTCTAATGGGTCGATCCCAATGTCCTTCACATGGTGAGTCGAGATAATTGACTAAGGATGCTCTGGGTATAAAGGGATATATCTAGTCGGGTAATAGTCAAATAATTTAATAAGTCAATCAACCTGCATGAGTATTTAGGTGCTTGATCCGATAATGGTTCTCCTTGATGCGGACTCGAGTTTAGGCATTGGGATCCATTGGTGTATCTATTGGCCTAGAATTCAACATTCCACTTTCCTCTTTGAGAATGTCCCTAATGTATATTTTCTCACGAGAGATACAAATCCCTGCGTTAGAATTGTGCCACTGTCTATTCCGAGGAAATATTTCAACCTATTCAAGATCTTTAGATGCGAGAGAAGTGATCGAATAGATGTTGTTTTAACTTCACAATTCCTTAACCCAGTCATCCCGGTGATAACAATATCATTGACATAAACAATCAAATATATGGAAGTTCCAAAGGAGGAATGATGATAGAAACTTGTGTGGTCGGCCTCACTTCACGAACCATACCAAAATCAGGTAAATTATTGAATCTACCAAACCAAGTTGGTAACAAGCCATATAAAGATTGTTAGAAACTTGAAAGACCAAGCCAGACTACGAACCATACCAAACGCTCGATGAGACCGCATTGAATTCTTCCAAACCAAGTTCGAGGAGACTGCTTCAAGCCATATAAAGATTTACATTCTTAATATCCAAGCCGACTCCCTCTAAGCAACAAACCCCGCAGGTTGGATTCATCTTGGACATCACCAAGGAAAAATACTGTTCTGGCATCATATCAAGTAGGATAAGATATGGCCATCCTGGTGGAATCAAGGTCGAAAAATTTGAATGAAACAGACGAACCGAGGCGGAACTTTGCAACCGGGAGAGATCATGTATCTCCATAATCAAGTCCAAAAATTTGAACTATGAAAATCCACGGAGCAACTCAAAGTACGAACTTTGCCAGGTGGCAATGGAACGTGCCCATCAAGTCTCCAAGTACCATTGGCATGTGTAACCAATCAATACACTCAAAGTAACATTTGCTTGGGCCCGGTCTAGATGGGACAAGGGCTTTCCAAGCTATTGTTTTTGGTATAGTCACGGAAGACAAAGAAGAGATAAAAGCATTCTAGGAAGATTGCTTCAAGCGATCCGATAACTCAAAGGAAAGAGGCTATAAATAGGATGAGGGATTGCGAGTAGAGTCACGTATGACAAAGAAGAGATAAAAGCATAATGGGAGGAGACAAGCGATGATAACTCAAGAAATTATAACAGATGAGGATTGCGAGTAGAACGAGTACCTTTTTCTGGGTAGCAATGGGAGGACCGAGATAACATCCACTGGTTGGATCTAAGGAGGGTTCACCACCGGCTCGGTTGTGAATCAAATAGGATTGCATCTCGGACCATTAATCGTACGAGGTCGATTTACGATGATAAACTTGGAGAGGTTTATCTATGAGGATCGGATGGGGTAGAAGTCGGGAGTAGTGGGGACGGGAGGTCGGCCTCTAAGTAAGGAACGGTAAAACCTCGGTAATAGGAGAGGAGATATAACATCGCAGGAAGAGAAAAAAGGAGTATTTTCCAAGAAAAGTAACATTACTTGGGGGGGACACAATAAAATGCAGCTTAAATTCGGGGGGAAAACATCAATATCCTTTTTGGAATCGAGTATATCCCAAGAAGACGCGGCAATAGAACGAACAGTGCTTATCTTTACAGTATAAGATCATGAACAAAACAAGTTACAACCAAATATGTGTAGTGGAAGAGAGAAAAATAGGCTCGTGAGGAAATAAATTACCCTCGGTATAATGATCATGAACAAAACAAGTACAACCAAATATGTGCATGGAAGAGAGGACATACTGTGGAGGAAATAAAATCAAATGAGGGATTTGATTTTGCAAGACAGGAGGACATACTGACATTAAGGTAGCACGCAAATAAAGATAGCTTCACTCCAAAAACGAAGGGGAAATATGAGTATGAATAAAGCGAGAGTGCGAAGCGGTTTCTAGTAAGCTGGCGATGTTTGAGCTCATTAACTCCATTTTTGTTGTGGTGTGTGTGGACAAGAAGACTAATGGAGAATATCTGTGAAGCCATAAAAGATGGAAAAGATGGAAAAAAATATTTACGAGCATTATCACTATGCAAAATTTTAATATTAGTATTGGAAGTTGTGTCACGAATTTGAACAACAAAGGATTTGAATATAGAAAACAATTCGGATCTCTCTTTTCATTAAATACAAATCCAAGTACAACGAGAATAGTCATCAATAAAGGTAACAAAATAACGGAAACCTTGACAAGCAGGAAACACGACTTGGACCCCCAGACATACGAATGAATAATGGCAAATGGATACACGGCTACTCTTATTGACACGATTAGAAAAGAAAGTGCAAACATGTTTTCCTAATTGACAAGACTCACTCGTTATTAAGACTCAATAGACTAGGGAGCCATAGTTTGGAGCTTGGATAGGCTAGGATGCCCCAAGTGACAATGAAACAATTTTGTGAAGACTCAACAACAACAACACAAGATATTGATGAACTTGGCAGGTATGGTCGGACGGTGCAATCCCTTGAGATTCACATTCGGTCAAGATTTAATGCGTCCGGATTCCGTTTCTCCGATCCTCGCACAATAACGGAATCAAGAAAAAAAGGTAATAGAACAATTAAGAGAGCAGCGAGTAAGGCGCTATGGCACCTAAACTAAAATTAAAGGAATAGTTAGGCATATAGAGGAAACGAGATTTTAAAGGTAATGTGGGAAGAGGGATTAGCTTGACCTATCCCTTATTACACAAATTTTAGTAACCATCAGCCGCAGAGTAATGGATGGAAGAAAAAGTAGGTTATTCAAGTTTAGAAAGGAGGTGTGAGAAGAAGTACCATAAATGTGATCAAAAGCACTCGAGATCGAGGACCCATGGTCCAAGAGAGGAAGAATGAGAAATACGAGGCAAACAAGATTACCAGAATGTGCAACCGAAGCAATGGGAGTAGAGAAGCACAACGCTTAGATACTTGGTACTTGAGAAACTCATTATAGTCATTTCCTCGAAACATAAATATCATGTGTTTCCCTGTGGGTTAGAAGGAGTGTCGAAGTCTCGATCGGACAGGTACCACCATTAGAGACCTTTGGAGGAGACGACCATAAAGCGCTATACCACCTGCCTTGGGTACGGCCTACTTGATGGCAATGGGTACAAGTGAGTCTTGAAGCACGATTAATTCTTTAAATAAAAAATAAATAATATTGAATACATTTATTATACCTGTAAAAGTATCAAAATATTTTATTATATATATATAACCCTAGCTTGCCCCGCTCCACGGTGGGGCAGGCATTTTCCCTGCAAAAGCGGCCCCATGCAACGTTGTTGTGAGTAAAAATTGCCATTCTCATTATAGTCTGCAGATAGAACCACACAGTATAATTGCTATGCCTTTTCTATTATTTTTGCTAAAAATTTGCTGAGAAGAAACCCACCTTGGCTCAAGATCAATCGGCCAGTGTCGACAAGGGCCGTTGAATAATAAATATGAAAGAACGATTTGCTGTACCGCAATTGATGAGAGACGATAGGTCTGCCCGGCACGGCATTTTCCATGACTATCATGTATTGAATGACCAACACTTCCACTAAATAATTATACTTTTTTTTGTTATAAGAGGAGTTTTATGAGAAAGAGTATGGTGCAGTTAATAATCAACGTCTATAAAGAATGTTCATGACATAAAGTGAAGATGTTGAGATGGATGATTGATCAAATAAGAAAGAATTATATATAATGAAGTTATTAAAAACAAATTAGGAATGATATCAATAAAAGATAAAATAAAAAAATGGTTTAAGAGGTTTTGGACATATACAAAAATGATCAAAGAAAGCTCCAATAGAAAGGTATGAAAAATTAAATTATGAAAATGTTAAAAGAAGAATAAAAAGACCATAAAAATGTTGAAAAAATAAAAAAAAAATCTAATATGGTATGGAAAAAGGTTTAATTATTATTAGTGTTGTTATATGAGAAGGCCGGAGCCTAACACACCCACACATGCACCTTGTGAGAGTCGAACTCCCCACCAGTAGCAATGATGCTAAAGCAACACGCTGTCCGTCCAAATAATCATACCCTTACAAGCAACATCTGGTTGTTTATTTTCTGTCACCCTTGAATGAAAAGCTGCATAGTCATCAAAGGCAGGTAGATATCCGTTCATTTATAGAGATAGCTACTGCTGAAAAACAAGCAGATGCCATAATAAACTCTTTGGATAGTGAGAGTCGACTCACAAGTCCAAGGTCATGAGTTTGATACCGGGGGTTTGAGTCTAGTTTGGGCTCCCCGTTGTAACAAAAGGGAAAGTTTAAAAGAAAACACCTTATGGTCATTAACCAAACACATCCCTGCTTTTCCCTTGTGGTGGGCAAGTAGTTAGGAACTAGCTGTGTCTCTGTGTAGTCTAACCATGCGTACAGCATGCACGCACACACACAAATGCATGCCATCTGAAAATATCTAGCAGGAAGGACAGGAATATCACATAAGGCACGTCTGTGAAAAGGATTCATGTGAGAAAATGAACCTTTCTCTCATCTGAATCCCTTCAGCTAGGCATGGCCAATTTGGAACATGCTCAACGGTTTCAACCAGAACCGAATCATGCAAAGAACTGACTGAAATCAGAACCGGTAAAACTGAGCGCAGAACCGGAGACCACCCTGTACAGTTCAGTTTCTACCTTCCATTGAACTGGAACCAACAGTTCCAAACCACCTATTTCTTTTGGATCTTTTTAATGATCTTTTCTAGTTTCAGACAGTTTAAGACTCAAACTAGAATCAGAAACTGAAACAACCAATTCCTGGCTCCAGAAAAATCGGAACCAGTCATGTCTACCCTCAACAAATCAAAAGTTAATAAACCCTAGACAGCTATAACACATACAATAGGAGGCTGAAGCCAATGCATGCACTCGGTATCGAACTCATGACCTGCAACTTGTGAATGGACCCCTGGCCAGGTGAGCTGGTGCTCTTTGTGCACTTAATGCCCTTTTTACATCATGTTAAGATTGACCAAGTTAAAGACAACCAAAATTTGGCAAAAAATGGTGGCCTGGAGTGATGCATCAAAGATGGTAACGTGTTCTACCTTTTGTTAGGTGAAAAGCAATTAAGAGTGAGCAGAAGATCAAAATCCCTCTCTCTCCCTATAAATGCACGCATACATTTCCATTTTCTCTCACCAAAGCTCCAATTCCTCTTCTTCCATATCTTTTAGCTAAGTCATTCAATTCCAAGCTTGTCACTGGTTTAATCATGGATGTCGAAGGTAGAAAAACCTTCAAAACAGAGGAGGATCCCCCACTTTCTGGGCACTTCCTTATCTTTCAAATCCTGCTAAGGCTTCTGGCTGCAGTTGCCACATTAGTTGCTCTGGTTCTCATGCTCATAAATAAGAAGACAGTCGACTATTTCGGGTTCATTCTCACAGCTAAATACGACCTCTCCGAAGCGTTCAAGTACTAATCATGGTTTTCAATCCAAATTACCATATTTAAGTTGACATAACTAGTGGTAGCTAACTGATTCTTATGCTAATGTCAGGTTCTTCGTGGCGACAAACTCGATCGCTCTCTTTTATGCAGTGGCATCTTCCTTGTTCTTGATGATGAAGTCCTCAAGTTTCAAAGGCAAAGGCCAGTATTTCATTTTCTTCTTGGACCTGGTAAGGCTTGTTTGCCTTTCATATATTGAAACATTTTCTTTCATGAGATGAGATTAGATGTAGTAAGTTTATAGCTTCTCTTTGCAGACTGTTGTGGCTTTGCTCATGGCCGGGTGTGCGGCCGCGACTGCTGTTGCTTATATTGCAAAATTTGGCAATCCAAAGGTTGGCTGGGCAGCGGCCTGCAATTTACTAGGCTCATTCTGTAACACGGGCGCAGTTTCAGTGGCAAGCTCTTATTTTGGTTTCCTCATCTTCTACCTTCTCACCGCTATCACCATGAAGGGACCTAGGCAAGTACCAGTTGCTGCAATTTAGCTTTCATCCCCCCTAGTTTTTGCATGGTTGTATACATTTTACCGTGTGCTTAGCTATTCTAGCTCCACCACAAAAACCAATTCTGGACGTCACCAACGAGAAGGTTTTTCTCAAAGCCAAACCAGTGGCTGTACTCTCTCTCTCTCTCTCTCTCTCTCTCTCTCTCTCTCTCTCTCTCCTTTTTTTTCAAGGCATTATGGTGCTTAATCTGTAATCCTAGCTATATTACAGAAAGTGTGTTCTATGGGCATATATAATGAAGATGTACATTGGCAACCTGAAAGAAAGCTTTCATTGACAAGGTTCTCTTGCCAAATTGTTGTTTTAAAGGAAAATCACTTCCTGCACTTGAAGCAATTGATTGGTATTAAGCCGTATTTTGGTTTTCTTCATATGAACCTTTTATTATTTAGTTGGAGCTGTAGCGGTTTAATTGGATACAACGCACAAAACCTTTTATTGATAACCATCTTTCTCGAGAAGTTAGTAGATGCTCCGACCCTGTCATCGACACGATGCCCCACCGGAGTGCCAACAAGTTGGATCTAGGTGAGATCGGGTGAAGGAACAAAGTGGTGTGTGTGGTGTGTTTCCTTGTTGAGGTAATTGATTTAGAACCATGATAATGGTGGTTTAAGCATTTCTATCAGAATATAGCAATCAAATCTTGCGACCCAAGTCTGCAGATATGTGTGTGTGCCTGCGTTCCTTTGAGATAAAAAGAGAACATACCAATACTGATGTGTGTGTGTGTGCACGCATTCCTTTGAGATAAAAAGAGAATATATTTGTATTAAGAAAATTAGTACCAATACTTTGGTTTTTGGCACTTGCAGCCCTTAAACAAAGTCTAAAGTTCGAGCCTTGTTAGTGGAGAAAACCAGGTTTGGAGCAGTTTAACCCTATAGTGGGCTGACCCTGATCGAACTGGACTAGTCATCGTGGATGTTTTACAGTACTGGTCGATCTTTTAATGGTACAAATTCAACAACCACAAGTTGAGGGATAAAGCATACGCCAATGCGGTTGATGAAGCTTCTTGACTAAGAAATCAAAATCAATCATATTGGTTCTTAAGTTGTCCCAAATGGGAATGGCTTAAAAGGAACAGAGAAAATCACGTTGGCATGGTGAAATCTAGTATATATAACATGTTACCTTGAATCACACACACACATATACACTGCATCATGGAAACTACAAAAATAGGTTCTATTCCCTTTCTGTAGTTAATTATGATTAACTCTCTCTCTCTCTCTCTCTCTCTCTCTCTCTCTCTCTCTCTCTCTCTCTCTCTCTCTCTTTTGTACACCCATCACTTTCTGGCCATAAAAGAACAACTACCCAGTGGAAGGCCCTTTATGACCTATTTATTGCTTATTGCAATTTCACACCATTCATCATCATCAGATCTATTAGTCCTTTTCTGTAATTTCGTATTGTACAATTCCTTTTTGTGGGATAATTATCCGCATGGGATAATGAGAATTTTTTTTCAATGGATTGCAAGCTATGCCTAGATCTCGTATAAACGGAAAGCATGACCATATTGGTTGCCGAGTTGCTTCCGCAACACCTTGAAACTTTCATTCTATTCTTAGACAGGTAGCATGCGTGTGAGCATGCACACAAACCCCATAACACACACACAAAAGATAACGTAGGCCATTTCGCAAATGACAATTACGACTCTGCAAGACTTTTTAAGCTTATCCTGTTGAACATCGTCTAGTTACAGCCACAAGACGTTGCACCTTCTTCCATTAGGTCCAACGAAAAGACTTACATTCAACAGTTTTATAATGTGTAGTGAAATCTTCCACTGAGCTTTTGCATTGAATATTGCTACCTAATGCAACCCATTAGATACCTAATTTGTTTGATGCAACTTATTTGGTACAATGGGAAGCTGAAGCCAGATGCTTGCCCAGGGTATTGAACCCATGACCTTTGAGTCTACCCCCTAGCTGCGTGAGGTCATTGCTTGTTTACGTAACCCCAAACAAGCACGATCTGTTTTATGTGTAGACGTGTTACAGTCTTGCATTACACAGAGAACTCTGCTTGTCCGAAGCAGTAGACCCTGGGAGGCTGGGACGGGCTGGATGGCCCCTAGACGCATTCACGGCACTCCTTTCTCTGCTTTCTTGAGATTCGGCGAATTGGGGCGGGGTTGGAACCCGATGGGAATCTGCCGCACATTGAGAAAGAGGCTCTAGGACCCGCCTTGTGTCTCAAAGTTGCAAAACTTGCACCCGCCTCCGGCTGGTGTTCTAAAACCCAACCTACACATATTAGGTATCAAATTATAAGACCCATCTTTACAATTGACATGAGCCAAAGCGAAAAAAGGCTGACATGAGCCAAAGAGAAAAAAGGTTGCACCATCTTTAATTCTCTCACCTTATTGTGTTGTTCCTTGATCCCTCACACTTCTCTCTTATCTTCAGTTCAGAACCTAAAATCCCCCACTTTTTAGGTAATGGAGCATGGTGATATCTTTAAGCGGTTTACCCTAAATCGACCACCCCCTCCCCAAAAAAAATACAGCCATATGGCATGATAAACAAAAATGAAATCCGCATGAGGAGCGGGTTCTCAACCCACACCAACCAGGGTAGGACGTGTTGGATAACTGCAGGTTAGGTCGAGAATGTCAACCCTATATTACAAATCCACCCCTCCCATTTTAACCATTCATAAATTGGCCTCTATCTTGGTTTCACAATAAACCTTAGTCTAACAGCTCAAAAATCTGCAAAAGCTTCAATCATCAATCAAATACAATGTAAAAAGGAACTACTAATCATATTGTATGCAAAAATTTCCACCAAAGCCACCTGCCTTCTCGAAGAGGAATACTAGTGGCAAGGGGAGGCCGAATGGCCCGAAAATGCACGATCTGTGTGTAAAACTCATTACCATTAAGCCCGGTGAGCTATTGCTCTTTGTGTTGATTCTTCATACTCTACAAAGGACGATGCTTTCTTCATACAAAGAAAGTGACATAACATACTCCATTGATTTCACATTATTTGACCTTTGGATCACTTTATTATTATGAATGTGAAAATGACTACATTTCCAAACTTCTATAAGATTACATATGTCGTAAGATCCTAGCAATTGCAGACGATATTTGATTAAATAGTCTGTGGTGAACAAAGACATGGAGATGGCCAGAAACCAGAATTCATTCATTCAGGTCGTTCTCTTGTTTGGAATTGGTATTTTCTGATTGAATGAAGAGTCATCTAAGATGAACTCGGGCTCGGCCTAGAAGGGCGGGAATATTTTAGGAAAGAAACCATCATAAAAGCAACAAGCTACAGAAGAGAATATCAATCCAACATTTTCATGGGTATACAACAACCAAGCAAACAAGAGATTCACACCATACAGGTCTCACAACAATCACAAGCTTTACTGCAATCCACCAAATTCAAGCTAAACAATTGGGTTCAGTGGCCTACCCGAACATCCCCAGCTTGATTCGCCTTAACAAAGCGTCCCCTCACACGTAACCGTGTGTCCGCCCTCGCCTTCCGTGATTGATAACGGATGAGCTTATTGTATCTGTTTGAAGATAAAAATGACCAGTCAGATGGCACGAAGCTACAAGCACATTTTAACACACACACGTACCTTCTTGTTTTCTTCTTCTCCATATAACGCAACATGGCATGGCCCCTGTTCTGAGCCAACAGCTTGGTGTCAACTTTTGACGTCTGCAGCAGTTCACCTCCACACATGACCGGCTGATCGGTTGTGGATCGTCCTTTGGTGCCATCGCTAGTTAGAGTTGGTTGTTGAGAGAGAGTAACGCCAGGACAACTTGTGGAGGGTAAGATGGTGGTCTGAGGATGTTGCAGGCTTTCCTTATGGCTTGAGGTAGGCTTTCCTATCGTACAAATGGTAAACGTGCTAACCTGTTGGAGATTACACATGCAAGCATGACTTAAGCACAAGAAGCATTGATCAACATTGGCATGGAAACATATCGAAAGTTTAATAACCGGAACTTCTAAGCTTAACGTTAGTAGTCATCAAGAAAACTTCATCCTCCGTACACCTACAGCCAACCCCCTCTTTGAGAAACCCAGTCCCACCGGTTCACAACCACCCATACATGCATACATAAACTATCCAGGCCATTAGAATATCAGGTCAACAGGTCCTTAATACTACGCAGAACATATTGAACTAATGATTTGAATTAATGCACAAGCATCCCCATGGACACGCAAGCACAAATTAAGCATCAAGTAAGCACTAACATGTTGTCAATAAGAGGTTACTCCACACCAATATGTTATGATCCGAAAAATGTGAGTGCATGATTCTTGGTTTCTACCATCATCGACATAATTAATGTGAGCAATTATCAAGGTGAAATTTACACCAAGATTGTTTTAAGCTCTATAAGAAATCAAAATTTTGCATAACTTCCAACTGTGCTATCCAGACAAATTTGAGATAAACAAGAAAACATGTATTTTGGGAAGAGCACCAATCAACCTTCTCAGCAGTAACGGAAGTTTGCAAACATACGGTGTTCGATGATTTCAAAAGTCTTGCCATATAACTTCTCTTTTTCTTTCAGGAAGATCGTCTTCTTTTTATGGAACTACAAAGATTGTTTTATTCTGCAATTCACTTTCTATCTAATTTATGATATCTCTTTCAAAACGTCATTTAAAGCTCCCACGTCTATGGGAGATGAACTTTTAAGGCTTTAAAACGATCAGCTCAAGTTGAATAAACAGTTAATTTTCTATCATTCACACTAGAATCTGGTATTTAACAAAATAAAAAAATTTGAATTGAATTATTTTCCCTACTTCAAATTACGTTCTGTTAAATCTAATTAGGAATTAGGACAATTTCTCTTTTTTGTTTTTCATTTTACAGCAGCCAGCCATGCCTCCAACTAGGGGTGAGCATTATTTAGATATAACCGAATAACCGAACCGAAAATTCTATTTTGGCTCGGTTTTACTAAAAATCGGTTCGAGTTCGGTTTACATTATTATAAAAGACTTGTTTATCGATTTGATTCGGTTTTTAATGTTTGAAAACCGAATAAACCAAAAATTTGAATATAAATAAATATATATATATATATATCAGACTTTTATATATATATATATATATATATATATCAGACTTTTATATATATATATATATATATATATATATATATATATGTAGGTATATATATATATATGTAGGTATGTATACATATACATAGTATATGTTTATATATGTATATATATATACACATAATATATATATATATAGAGAGATGTAGATGTATATATGTATATAAACATATACACCATATACACATATATGCATATACAGTTATATACATACATACATATGCACATATATACATATACATCTACATTCCTATATATATATATATATATAGAGAGAGAGAGAGAGAGAGATACATACATATTCACATTGTATCCCCCAAAAGGAAAGTTTTAAATACCTAGGGTCAATTTTGATGGAAGAATTGATGGAGATGTTACGCATAGAATTAATGCTGATTAGTTAAAATGGAGAGGAGCATCTGGTATTCTTTGTGATAAGAAGATACCATTAAAGTTAAAAGGTAAATATTATAGAGCAACAATTAGACCTGCCATGTTTTATGGTTCTTAGTGTTGGGCAGTTAACCATCAACATGTACAAAAGATGTCTGTGATAGAAATGAAGATGTTGAGATGGATGAGTGGTCATACAAGAAAAGACCGTATACATAATGAGGTTATTAGAAACAAATTAGGAGTGGCACCAATAGAGGATAAAATGAGAGAATATCGTTTAAGATGGTTTGGACATATAGAAAGAAGATCAAAAGAAGAACCTGTAAGAAGGTATGAAAAACTAAATTTGGAAAGTATTAAAAGAGGTAGAGGATGACCACAAAAGTGTTGGAAAGAAACAATAAAGAATGGTCTAGCTTATTGTGAGTTAACTCTAACATGGCGCATGATAGAGCTCTGTGGAAATAAAGAATCCATGTAGCCGACCCCGTCTAGTATGGGAAAAGGCTTAGTTGTTGTTGTTGTTGTTCTATATATATATATATAGAATTCAGCCATGGAAGGTAAACCGAATAACAGAACCAAACCAAACCGAAATATTTTGGTTTTGGTTTGGTTAAGTTATCTATACATTTCAGTTTGGGTTCGGTTTTGAAATTAAAAGGTTATTCGGTTTCAGTTATTTCAGTTTGGTTATTGAACCGAACCGACCAAAGCACACCCCTACCTCCAACAGTCTTCTAGCCATTTGGAAACTGGTTGCCTTGGCTGGTCCTCCTCTATAAAGCTCCAATCTTGCATCATTCCTGTGTGGCATGATTATGAAATATATCCTTAAGGTTGTTTCAATCTTTTTCAGCTATATTCAGTTTGTTATTGTGTCGACATTTCGAAGAGTATAAGATAGTCATTTTTGGTAACCATCTCTTGAGGATTTGTATTGGTGGACTGTGGTAGCCACCATTGAAGTGTTCAAGGAGATGTTTCTTACATAGTATCAAAGCTTTCTTCACAACATCTAATTTCTCCCTCATAGCATAAGCCAACCTTGAGACATTTGAGCTTCCTTGAAGGTTTTAGATTCATTGATGGTTGCGATGGTGGTTAAAAGCGCTATGTGTTACGGTGAGAAAGTTTCATGAAAAACAAACCTATCAAGTGGCCTAGACTCTCAACAAGATCTACTTGGAGTAATAGGTTAAGTGGTTTCTAGATTCCTCCTAGCATAATATCTTTTAAATGGAGTGACAGTGTTCTTTGAATCCATGATTTGATTGTCAACAGTTTGATTTTCTATATTGTCTTCTTGATTTTCATCGTCACCAAAGATATCAATCAAGAAGGAATATCTAGAATATCAATAGAACTAAAAAATATCACTTGAAAATAGAATTCACCTTCTACAAAACTGAAGGTTTCAATCCTTGAAACATAAAGCTTATCATTTTTAAAAGCATAACACCTATAATCCTTTTTCTCAATAAGTGATATTTTTAAAACAAAAGATAGCAACATGTTTATCAAGCAAACTGATGTAATTGCAGCTTCAACCCAACGAATTTTAGGAACTCCACTAGACATTAATAAAGTCCTAGTTGTTTCCATAATGTGTCGATGCTCATGCTTACTAACACTATTTTATTGAATAGTTTTGGTATTTTTATTTTTTTTATGTAAAATACCATGTCTTTCAAGATATGTTTCAAATTGATTGGAGACAAACTTGCCTCCATAATCACATAAGAAAATTTTAATGTTAGTATCAAACTGATTTTTAAGAACATTGTGAAAGATCGTGAAATTTTTAAAAACTTCAGACTTACCTATCAAATATATCAATGTATATCTAGTATCAACAGAAGTTGCATAATATGAGACTTCATTCAACATGAGAGGTGTAGAACCCCAAGCATCATAATGCATAAGTTCAAAGGTTTACTTAAGATAAAAATCCTATTAAGAAAAGGAAGGTACCTCATTTTGCCTGGAACACAATCTTTAAAAAATAATTCTCAATACTTTTGATTCCAAGAGAACACTCATACAATTTTTGGATATTCAAATGTCTAAGTCTTTGCCTTTGATAAAACATTATAATAACCAAAATTTTGAACATGTAAATGGTCATCACATATAAACCACCATTTCTATCGCCACATCCAATCACCTTCTTTAAGAAGTGATCCAATGAGAAGAAAACAAATGAACCAAAAAAAATTCTTATGCATTTTGCTAAAAGATTTTCGTTGCACGTCATGTGAAAGTAGGCTCTGGAGTCAAGTAACCATACATCCATAGCTTGTGAGGAAGTGGTAGAGCACACCACATTGGAAATAGAAGCATTTTCTTTCAATTGTATCTCTAGTTGCTTCATTTTCTCTTGAAGTTCAAGAAGAGTTGAGGTTTGATGTATCTCTCATCAATAATGACTACCTTCTTTAATCTTGGATATCTTGACTTAATATGTCCAACTTCTTTAAAATGATAGCAAACCACTCTTTTTGAATATCACTAGTTCATTCCATTTTGAAATGTGGAGGACGATAGGGCTTTATATTAGCCCTCGGTCTAGAGGCTGCCAATGCAGAGGCCTTTCAAATTCTAGCTTGATTGAATCTGGTTTCCACCAATCAAGAGATCAGCGAGAACCTCTTTTGGTGTGGGAAAGGGCTTTTAATGCATAAATGAAGATCAAACATCCTCAAATTCCTCCCCTAATCCTCTCCACAATTGATAACAAAAATCTTAATTTTGTTCACATGATCATGTATCAAAACAATGTGTGCACTTCTTTTCATATCCATGTAATTGTTTTCAAATGTTAAAAAATTTACTAAAATACTCACTAACACCCTTATCACATTGTCTTAATGAGGATAACTTGTACCAAAGTGTCATTTAGTATGCAACATCGCTTTATACATGGACTTTCTTCAAGTATTCTCATGCTTTCTTGGCATTAGTGAAGTCGAGTAAATTGGCATGAACGTGATCACTCGCATTATCCATAAGAACCCCACAACACGATGTTGCGACCTCCTTCATATTTCTCATTTTGTTCTTAAATAGCATGGATGGATGGTTTCATCCTTGTTCCACTCACATAGCCCCACAATTTTTTAAAGTAGAGATAATTCTCCATGTTTTGTAATCAGAACTTGTCAAATGAAAGTTATCTCTTACTTTTATCTTTTATGATATTATAACATTATTAACCTCGTGAGACTTTAAAGGTGCAAGCAAGAAGGCTACCACAATGTCACGGATTAACTCAAAGAAAATTGTTGCAGCAAAGACTTTACAGCTTCCAACTAAATCAGCAACTTTAATGATCTTTTTTGAATCAGCAACTTGAATTCTCATCCACAAAAGCTAAATATCAAGCTATGGCTAATACAACCACTAAATTAACTTGGTTACGAAGACTTCTTCAGGACCTGAACATGAGCCTTGGATTTACTCCAATCATGTGCTGTGCTAACAATAATGTCATGTACATCACTAACAATAATACCTTATGTGAATGGACGAAGCATATTGAGATGGATTGTCACAGCATACAAGACAATCTTAAACTTCACTTCGTCAAATTTCATTTCTTCATTAGCAACTTTCGGTGATGATAATGTAAGTTTGAGGGGTTGTTACATGCAATTAGAAATAGGATATATATAATTAGGAGGTAAATTTTCATTTTTCTTTTTCATGTTACAACAGCCAGCCATGCCTCCAACAGCTAGAAATTTAGCCGTTTGGAGGCTGGTTGCCTTGGCTGGTCCTCCTCTATAAAGCCCCAATCTTGTTGTAATGTATGCTTGGGTGACATAATTATGAAATATAATCTAAGGTTCCAATTTTTCTCAGCTATATTCAGTTTGTTATTGTGTTGAGCTATGAAAGAGCATTAGATAGTCTCATTTTGTGACCATACGGTGGACTGTGGTAGCAACCATTGAAGTGTTTAAGGAGCTGTTTTTTACATCATCCCCCATTTAATAAATCAGAAGTGCGTTCCACTTTAAAAAGCAGTCAGAAGCACACTCCACTTTAAAAAGCAATCATTAGTGCAACTTATGCTTTAGTATTTGGAATTATTATTCTATATACAAGCATATGTCCTTGATATTAGATCAAGGCGATAAAAATGCACGCAGAAAGGCAACTGACAAAGTATGACAAGTCACTACATCACAAATCCCCTTGAACTCTAGAACAAGAACGGTGATCCAGTGAGAAATGCTGAATTAGAGCTCAAAATCTAGGACAACTATGGCAGTGTTTTCTTGTGTACGTTACTGAGTACGAGCTAAGAACATAGTAAGAGAAAAAGATCACCAACAAAAACACCAATGAGGCAAAGTTCAAACCTTGAAAGCTAAAGGGGGAGAGGGGAGAGGATGATCAATAGGATCTCCACAAATAACATTTCATGCTAAATTTTCCTAATAGGTTTTGCCTTCATCATAAAGCATGAGATAGAAAATGATAAATCAACCAGAAGTCCAGGAACCAGGACAATGTTAAAAGGTACCTTTTGCGAAGGAACCTGTTGAATATCAGGGGAACGGAAAACATGGTGTGCAGAATGGCAACTTAGGGCAGATATGTCGTCCAGAACATGTGATCCTCCCAGTGATGTTCCATTGAGTAGTTCTCTGAATCTCTTGATCCTACTTTTTTTGTTAGATCCAGCATACCCAATTTCTGTTTCACACTCTTCATCATCCCAGCATCTTCTATACTGGAAATCCCAGATCTGGACCTGAAAGGATGAAGAAGTACAGAAGTTTGAATCTGTATTATAAGTAGCCAGACTCTCATGGTCATAGATAGGTACACGCAATAAGTATTGTAGCTTAATATAAATATCGTAATAATAGAAGTACTTAAAATCTATAGAAAGTCTTAAAGAATCCCTAAAAAAGAGGAATCCTCATTACATGATAATTAATCATTAAAACATGCATTAACTAAGTTGATAACACCCAATATGGGTATAATACCCATTACATGATAGATAAAGATATGCCCCCATCTTGTATGACAGACACGATATAGGGGTGCTTCATAAGTCAGTCGCAGTATGCTGTCATATCATATTGCAAATGATGTTGGCTACAGTATGTCTTTCCTTTCCATATGCATGACGCTCAACAGTATTTACAACATTTATCTGGATTAATGTATCTGATTACTTACTGGTAGGATAATTTTCAATAAAATAAAAAGAAAGACCTCAAAGAGCAATCATGCTCTCTATCATTCAGCTCTAGTAACATTCTACTGCTGCCTTGCATAATCATGGTTATGGATGAATAATAACCAAAGGGATGCAATCGCAAGAAGAAATAGCAGGATTTCCATCTGTGTGTCCTTAAGGAGAAGAAGAGTGGACGTTAGGAGAGAACCATTGACTTATCAGATATGTTTTAAAATCCCTGGGGTTCTTTTAAGTTTTAAACTGCATAGTGCCCCACTGAGGCCAAGGGAGGGAGTCCCCTTGAGCCGATTTGGTCTAGGACTGCAACACCCTGCATAAGATAGAACAATTAATTGCAATAGATGTGAAGTCTTAGGGCACCATAAATTTACAATAACCACAAAGACTCAAAACAAAAGGCAAAATAAATTTTCCAAGTTTTTAGGCAATGCTATAGGAACCATATCCTTTCCTTGGTTCATTCAGATCTTTTTTAATAGTTTAGTTCAAACTTGCTATCATGTGACGATATTTTTCTCAAAAGTCATTAGAAAGCTTGTTCAGCAAATCAAAGTTATGCATTTGCGACCTCAATTTGCAACATGTATTTCAATAGTTCAAACTTGCACGAGATTCTTCTGAAAGCTGTGGTTCAGCCTAACAGCAGACAATATGAAAACCAAAACGATTTTATACTCACATGTGATGGAACTATACTACGAAAAAAACAGAAGTATTTTAAAGCCTAACAAAAAAACACGTGAAGAAAAAAATTGATACAGAGGCTAAAAAGAAAAACCTGGTTAGATCGATCTGAAGCACGACCACGCCACATAGGCTCTTCGGTGACACAATCTGCTCCAAAACCAGGAACCTCTGCGGGGAATACCATCGATTCCACATACGTGGGATCCTGATCCGCATCAACTATGCCTTCTTGCATCCGATCACTGTAAGAATCTGGCACTTGGAGATTGCTTGTAGGGACATTCTGGCCAGGCGTTTCAGGACTTAGATCCTCAACAGCTTCAAGGTTTTCTTCGGTCATTTCTTTCCTGAGCAATTCTACAAGTTGGCGAATCATAACTTGCTTCCGCTTCCCATGGGTCAATTTCTGATCCTAAATTGTACAGATACGCGAAATTTGACAACCCAACTAAAATATACCTACAAACTTCCTGATAAATAAATAGACACACTCTTACAGCTCGTGTTCTGACTTTGCCCTCAAACAAGCAAGAATGAAGCTTAGTACATCTAATCGTCACAAATTGAAGTGCATAGCACCTACCCTGCTGAAACTAATCACTGGGACAACTTAATAGTTGACATAAACACGATTTTCTGAACTGAAATTGAAAATAGTACCTTTGAAAGAGAGCAAGATGATGCAGAGAGAGCGACGACGTCAGGAAGACCAAAGAAGCGCAGTTGGTCGTGACCATGGACTCGTCGGAGAGATCGCAGGCAGAAGCAAGATCCCGGGCGGACGGGCAGTCCCGGAAAACCTCAGGCTGGCGAGCGCCGAAGCGCAGTTGGCGTGACCATCAGAATCGCATTCCCGGCAGAGCACCAAGGCGTCCGTGGCACACCGGAAGGCCGCTGGCTGCGAGGCGCAGTTGTCGCAGAGTTGCGACCGCGTGTGCTTTCGGGAAAGCGCGTTCGCCGAGTGAACCACGAGATCGCAGACGAGGCAGAGCTTCGCAGAGTCGGGGCGGCAGAAGATCACGGCCCTTTCCTCGTTGCAGTGGTCGCAGACCGCTTTGGCCGCTTCCATTCCTCGCTAAGCGCCGGAATCCAACACAAGCAGAAAATTACACTCTATCTCGAGCCACAGATCATCATAATCCAACAGCCAAAAGAAGACGAATAATTGGAAACACTAGATCCAGCAGAATAAGCAGATCAGACTCTTGGAACATAGCATAACGCCGAGAATTCCAGAAGCCAAAAAAAAAAAGGCTACGCTCACTCATCCCCGAAGATTCGCGAGGATTTCCGTTTCTAGAAAAGATTCGGCCGCACCCCTTACCCAAAAAACATCTCGGCAGTTCATACATACGCGCGCGCACGCAGAGTCCTTCCGGCGAAGAGAACGGAGGGCTAACCGTTAACCGGGAAAACGGCCAACGGGAAACGACTAAAACCTTAACCTGGAGAACGATCTTTTTTAGAGGGCTCCACGACAACACAAAAGAGATATCTTCGCGCGGAAAAAGAAAAAACTTCAAAGGTAATCCGTGGGCGGTTTCATTCATCATGGCCGCTTCGAGATCGGATCGAAGGTTTAAACTGGAACCTAACCAGATCTAAAATCCACTACAGGCTGCACCACGAGCATGCGCTCTAGCGCTTTTGCTGCTGGTGGGGAGTTCGACTCCCAGAAGGTGCATGTGTGGGTGGGTGTGTTAGGCTTCGGCCTCCTCTTGTGTAACCAAAAAAAAATCCACTACGGGCTAACACGAACCCGAAACTGTGGATATGGCTCCTAAAAACTGAAACAGGAACCAAACGGCCATTCCGGGTTTCATTTTTTATAATTTGTTTTCTCAAATTTTCTTTACCTTTAATCGCTTTCGGGTTTGTGGTTCGAACTGAAGCTTTAACAGCCAATTACTCACCGGAACATGGTTCAGGTGGAATGCAGATGGCTCATGGTTCCGTGTTTCGGGTGAACTCGAACTAGCCATGGTTACATCTATCTCTATTCTTAAAATGACCAACCCAAGTTGAAAGCATTTACCTCATTTGTCACTTTCTCTAAAATACAGTACTGACCTTAATAAATGCAAAGAAGTAAATTTAAGCTTCTTCTTTAAATCACTTTTAATTTTCCCAACGAAAGCTGATTATTTATGAACAAATATCTTAAACCACTTTAAAAAAATTTAACAGAAGATGATTATTTGTGAAAAATATATTTTTGGGTATCTCTTCAATATTTATAGTAATTTTAATATTTAACCGCATTGATTCTTGAGGTTTGACAATTTTGGTTGTATTCCAGAAAATCCAATACCAACTAAAAAAACTTCTCAAAAATATGAGCAATTTGCACATCGATACCCTTAAGTTTTGAAATCATCATTCCATTATCATAAGGTTTTGATAATTCATCCTTTCAATGTAGTTGACATGGCGTATGAAGTTCAATTATATCAACAAATATTTTAGACCATGAAGAAACATAGAGAATTAAGGTGTAATAATTTCTTTACATCAAAGCTCCTACAATTAGGACAAAAATGTAACATGTTTCACCATGAACCTAATGGTGATCCTTATTTAAGTTCAGATTTAGTCCCGTATAAATATTTACATAGAAATCATCCTATCGCACTAACCAATGCCCAGTTAAATAAGATATTGATTAATAATAAAAGAATTTAATTAACATAAAATAATATAATTTGAAGGTTGCTAATGATATTCTAAAAGGTCAGCTTTTGTTAATGCAGCTAAATTAAAGTAATTAATTAAACAGAGTAAACTAGAAGTTATTAATCACAATTTAATACTTATAATTAATAATTAGCTAGATACTTGATCAAAGTTATTAATGTAAAGTAATAGTTAATATTTAAAATGAATGTTGTTAACATATACAATAATTAATCAAATATAATCAATGTTAGATAGTAGATTAAAATGTATTAACTTAAATTAATATTAAAATATATATCAATAACATGTTTAAATATGATTTATCAATGTAAATTGGTAATTGATATTTAAGTTAAAGTTAGTAGTGTAAAATAATTAAAATGAATATTAATCATTATTACAAGAAAAATGGGAGTTGTTAACTTTAATTAATATTTAAATTAATAAATGTTTGAATGTTTGAACTAAACTTATTAAAAATATTTGATTAATAATATTACTAAATTATACTACGAATATTACTAATCAAAATAATATTATTTAAAAAATAATTTCATAATCAATATATAATATTAATTCAAATAATCAATTACAGTTAATCAATAAATTATTATAATTAAAGTATTATTATTCTAATTAAATAATTAACTTAATATTGCATTTAATAATATTATTATATTATCTGTTAAATAATAAACATAATTATTTAGTATTTACTATAAATTAAAAAAAGTTTATAATTAGTTATTAAGCTAATAAACATTGACTAAAATAACCTAGTGTGATCAATTAATCAATAATTCCAAATCAACAAATTATTCGGTGGCGTGCACATAAGCGAGAAGCAAAAAGACGGGTATAATGACGTTATTTATTTTTCTTAAACTAATGAATCATTAACATCCAGGACAATGGAGTAATGATTTCCAAAACCTTAAGGTACTTATGTGCAAATTATCCAAACTCGAGAATATTTAATGAGAAGTTTTCCGTACAACACTAATACCTCGCTTCAGCCTCCCCAATGTACCTAACAAAAAAAACTGAAAAACTATCTTATATTACGAACCAAATTAAATATAAAAAAAACAACCTATTGCAAACAAATTTTGTTGGCAAACTGTTGAGAAATCATGCAACTATGTAATTTGCTGCACATTTCATCAAAGAGAAAAGAGATTTTGTTTTAAACCTTTACTTTCTTTTGTTTCTCTTATGTGATATTTTAAGCTAATTGCTACATCGCAAGGGGCGAGCCCACTTTAGAGCGAGTTGAGGCATGCACTTTACCCGAAATATGAAAAGTTCTTATGTCTGTTATTATGTATAGAAAAATATAAGTATTTTATGAACGTGAAATATAAGTCTGTCTCACCCAAAATACAAGTATGTCTCACTCCAAAAAAGTTTCTTGGTTCGCCAATTAACGTGGCGCAAGATCCAATTCAGTGTCAACTTACAACCCATATATACTTATCCCAAATTAGTTTGGAAAAAACTTTTTGCTTGCGCAAAACAACCTAATCAAGCAGTTGAGGCTGCAAGGCAAATTCTTGCCATTTTTTCTTACGAGCAAGCTTGGGTTGGGGACTCCCTTATCAATAGTCACCCTATGGTTTTGAACTCATGACCTTCAACTTGAATGTCCTTTTGCGCTGATGCCTAGCCCATAACGCTGCGAATTTCACCATTTACAGGTTAATGTGTTGATAATCTTGGCATCATAACACTTAATATACTGATCAATTCGACCTTCCTTAATTAAGAGGGGTAAAATAAAAATAGCTTATAATTAGCTTCAAGGGAAAAAAAGAGGGAGCTATTTGACAGAATCAATATCATCACTTTTAAAAAGACTTCAAATAGATGATATAACTAAGACATTGAAGGTGATCTTGGCGACCTCCGCAAATTCTGAGACCGTTTGGTAGATCCTCGCTCCAGGTACGCAACAACAATAGTGTACCTCCTTCTGATTTTGATTTTTCGGATTACCACACAATCGGATTTTTCTAGAGAGGGCTTTGTATTTCTTTTCATTGTATATTTATCCCTGTGCACTGCTTTGTATTTATAGCACATTGCCGGCTCCTCCCTCCCGAGTTTTCTGGCTGGCTTTGTATTTCTTTTCATTGTATATTTATCCCTGTGCACTGCTCTGTATTTATAGAACATTGCCGGCTCCTCCCTCCCGAGTTTTCTGGCTGGGCTTTTCGTTTGGAGCCCCATCCAGTGTTACAATGTTTATCCGTAACAGTCTATTATGGATAAGCATTGTAACGTCTGCCACAGGTAATGGCTAGTTGTTCTTGTGATAAGGTTGCGGAGAATAACCATTTCTAAGTTACAAACATGTCCGGTTTTGCTTTGCCTAAAACTTGGAACCAAACCAAACCATTGTAGGATAGGTTCCGGGTAGAACCACCCCGTAACAGTTGAAGACCAGTTACAATGGTGGGGAGCGTTCTACCATTGAGTTACCTGCTGTTAATGATAAGAGATATCAGAAAATATATTTAAAGCTTCGGTTTGGTCGAACCCACCAGCTATAACGAGTACTCTACCATTGAGCTACCTGCTAATATATTTAAAGCTTGTTTTTTAAATACAAAAATATGCCCTTTGATTGAGCTACCTGCTAATATATTTAAAGCTTGTTTTTTAAAAACAAAAATATGCCCTTTGAGAGTCAAACTCCTCATCAGCTGCAACTGTGGGAAGTGCCCAGATGTTGACCTACGGGTCCGTGTTTGTAATAGCGAATGTTGGGAAAAATATTTAAAGTACAGTGGAGGTTTGAAACTGCCAGTTCCGGTTCTAGTTTTGAGATGGTTTTTGGATACCATGAACCAAAACCCAAACCAGGAACCAATCATAACTGAACCGGGGATCTCCGGTTCCATTTATGGTTCGATACTACGTTTCGGTTCAAACCATCAGGCTGGTTCCGAACCAGGGGTCTCTTGCTATATATAATTAACCCCAATATGTTTACACATCAAATGTGTTACTAAGATCTCATGAATGGCTCCAGCGATCATTTCTGATACTCCACCCATTTCATAAGGTATTTGGTCATGTTTAATAAGAGTACCCAATATTGAGGAGATCCTTCCATGCATGCTTCTATGCTCTTGCCCTAATGGGTTTGTTAGGGCATATGCACACACATATATTTATCTGCCACGGCGAGCATATTCTCCTTTGAAAATAAATATAAGAGTTTTCTTACACACCCCACATCACGTCTAAACTAACCAACGAGTTCCTATAAATATTATTTGAATTGCATCACCATTTTTTTATGACAACAACTTGTTAGTGGAATGAAAAGGGTGTTATGTGTTGGATTCTAAGTCCTAAATTGTTGTTGCATCGCCTACTCACTAAAAAATCAAAACTTTTGCATGAGGAGCGATGTTCTCCTGGCTAGGGGTTCACTCGGAACGACCTCGAAATTGAAGGTCAAGAGTTCTATACCCAACAGCATGCACATCTAACAGGGTGATCTATCCCTGGTTCCTAATCTGTGAAGTATACTCGATGTGCCATTAGTGAATGTCGATTGTTTTAGGGATTGACTCGACGTTAACTTGAATTCCACTACTCCTTGTCAAGCCTAAGCTGAGCTCGGTCAAGCTTGACATGTAAGCAACTGAGCTCGAGCTCATGGTACTCAGCACGAGTTGATTGCAAGCATAAAAGGGCGTGTTGATGGGGAAAAGAGGCAAATCACTATATAAAGATAAGAAAAGCATCAATACAAAGCATACTTTTCTCAAACTCTCCGCTAGGATCAAGTGTAATATCTTGATCAAGTCTTGTACCAAAGTTTTTTTTAATTTAAAATTGTTGTTTATATTCAAAGTTGGTGGAGTTTTTAAGTGGTCAAAAGCTCATTCACGAGCTCAGTCGAGGTCGAATTAATTGAGTTTGTTCATGAGCTCGACTTAATCGAGTTTCTACACAAAAAAGCTTGCTCGAGCTCGAAAGAGAAACGAGCCTAACAAGCTGACTTTCTGGTGCTGTAACATAGCTCGAGCCGAACTAGAGGTTGTCAAGATCCCTTAGATCTTACAATCCTTTTAAGGCTGATTGTGGCAGCAAATTCTGGATTCCATGCCCATGCTGGGTTGGCCTCCATTGCAAAATACTGACATCCAGTATGCAGTGGGCAACTTTTACAGTAGGGTGATGAAGAGGACGCCAACCTGTCCCAGCACTGTATGCATCCCGTTGTTGTGCATTTCATACACGTTTCTCTTGTATATTCACGAAAGAGAGCCATATGAAACAAAGGAATGTACAATGAGAGTTGGCAGATTAAGAAAAGCGGACCTTTTTTATTTTTTCTTTTGGTTTCACATGATATATTATAATCATTCATTAAATTATTGCAAATCCAATCATCGACGATTATAATAGCCTCTTTTCATGATCATATGTGTCACCTTTTATTTTTGTGCATATGTATATATATATAGAGAGAGAGGGAGGGAGAGAGAGGGGAGAAAGGAAAAGAGTGTTAGGTGTAAATGCATAATTTTATATAAATATTTTTATTGTTCGATCTTTGAGATTGATTATAGAGATTTGGATAAGATGTATTCTTGTATCTTTGTTTTTAATTCAAATTTTTATTGTTGACTTCAAAGATTGAACGATAGAAATGTTTCTACAAGATTATGCAACAAAATATATTATGCATCTAAGACACTTTTTCTCTCTCATTCTCTCTTTTCATATATATAGGGAGAAAGAGAGTAATATATACTCAAACCAATCCATACTTAAATTTACTCAAACAGTTTCACCGTTCGATTGATACGATCAACGGTGCAATTTAAAATGAAAAAAATATTATACCGTTATGCACTAAATGCAAGTATGAGAATAATAACGGTATTTATTATTTTTTAAGATAGATTTAAACCTCAATGGAGATTGAGCACGAACCTATATATTAAGAGAGAGAGAGAGAGAGAGAGCGGGGGGGGGGGGGGGGGGGGTTGCAAACCGCATCCGTGGGTTTGTTTTAGGCTTCGGCCACCGGTTGTAGCAAGCAAAACTTTGTACAAAATTTTAATCTGACCCACTTGATCAACCGGTTGTTGGGCGCGGTTTACATTGGTTGGCATACAAACCAGTACGCATAAAGTTGAGCTTTCCCCTCACCTAAAAATCATAACCTATCCTATCAGCTTTCGCCTCACCCCAAAAAGATATACATGAAGTTCTGCCGCACCTAGTAAACCTGAATTGGATGCCAAGTCTGCATTCACGACATTATTTGCATATAAAATACACAAGATTAATTATTTGGAGTTGGATTCAATATTGAAATGCAGATGATTAATTTCTACACCGAATTTCATCCAAAATAACTGATCTTGTTTGTACTTCACATGCAAACAGTGTGATGGGGATTCCGATTAAGAATCAATATGATTCCATTGTTAATAGATCCTACTTTATTTAACACATCCATCTAAACATGTCAAATTTATAATGAATACTCACACCCAAACCCCAGAAATGGCATCCATACTCGTGTGCATGTGTGTGTTTCAGGCGCCTGCGCTCTCTGACCGTGGCCTATCTACATTAAGGCGACGTGGGGCTTGTAATATTCGAGTCTTAACCTAATCACTATGACCGGCTTGTGACATACAGCCCATAGGAAACCATGGGGTGTTTGACAGACTAGAAGAAATTTTCTTGATACAATGCAGTGAATCTTCAATCGGCCGCCAGAACAAGCTGTTCATATTCTGTAACGAGCTCAGAATGAGCTGAGAATGCGGCTGGGCTTGCTTCTTGGCCACCTAACACCACCCACCACCGGTGATGTGGAACTAACAGAGAAAAAACTCATTAAACAAAGAAAGTGAGCAACACTGTGGTCCCTGCAGAAGTCAGTGCTTGAATACCATTATTAAAGGCCCTTGGCTTTTAATGCAATGAATTCCCAATAGATATAGTTGTAAGTTGGTAAGGCATTCATAAGTTGGGATCTACGAGGATCAACGCGACGAAAATGACAACTCAAACAAGTTCTTCTTGAGAGAATGAGAGAGAGAGAGTCATGCTCCATACACGTAATGCTACCACTGCATTAACTGAAAGAAGTGTGCGTGTGAGTGTGTGCTAACTACGCCACAACCAAGTAAAAGAAAAGCATATTTTTAATTAGAAAATAAGAAAAAGTCAGCCAGCCCATTAAACTTCACTACAGTGTCCATGAAAACAACAGAAGCAAAGCATGAAGCATGGTTATCTAAAAGAGCACGTTGACAACCACAAGGCTTCAAAGTGCGATACCACCATGAATCCATAAAGTTTGTTCTCACTTGTTTGTTTGTATTAGGTAGAATTCATTCATTGTTAACTCTAGCATATAAGCAAGCACAACCATGTGCACTTGTCACAAATCACAAATGACGAGAAACTACTGAGTAGATAACACGAGCACCGAATGCTTGCAGACAATCAACACTCTGAAAATGGGAAAGTATCTAACACATGATTCAGCACTGAAGTCAGCAGGCAGTAGCATTGAAGTCTTTTATACAGCAGTCATTACATGGAGAGATGAATGTCAGCAAACGCTACAGCTGGTAAAATGCTCGATAAAGCTATTCCTCTTTGTTTTCTTCTTTTAGGTCATTGGAAAATTTTAGACCAATGCATCACTCTGTCAAGTTTGTCGCATTCATTTACTTCTCTTGAGAACTATCAGCCAGATGCCACAATAGAATTGTTCATGAATCATATTAAGGCCCACCACCAAGATCGTGAAAGGGGTGATTGAAGCACCTAATTACTCACAATTGGGGGTGGGCGGCATGTAGGGCGGCACTGCACTGTAGACCAAAACGTAAAAGTATAATGGAGAATGCATATTGCCCTCAATTCAATGCCCTAGGATCTCCATATTTGCTTCATTCATTATGTGAACAATGTAGAGAAATGCGGTCACATAAAATTCACAAGTTGATCGAAGGATAGAAATAGTAAGAATTGTTTCTGCCTGTGAGAATGAAGACGATAAGATGGTAGTGATGACACAGAGAACAAAACAATCCATTGCTTGCGTATTACTAATGATTATTGATCTAAAGCGAGACCTCTTTGAATCTAAAGATTAGAAATACTGTTCCCACGAATGCATGCCAATTCAGAAACAATGCCAGCTACATGCATTAATGTATGAGTATCTCTTATCTGAGGTCGACCAAAAGCATCACCACTATGTTTCCAGCTTTGAGAACCGAAACAACAAGATGATAGTGAAGAATCACAAAATCAAAGAATCCATCGTGCATATCTCTAATGATTATTGATCTAAGGCGAGAACTCTTGAATCAAAAACTTCGAAATTCTGTTCTAATGAATGGATTGCAAGATTCAAAACAATACCCACTATAACAGTACAGAAAAAAAATTCTCATTAAGTTAAAGTAATCAAATATACAACACCAAACAAATGAAGTAGTTTTCCATAAATTCTCTTAGATTCTCACCCTCTACAACTTGTTCCCAAAGACAGTAAAACAGAATAAGAAGAAGGAGAAGAAGAAGAAGAAACTATACATACAGATACCAGCACACAGAGACTTCTAAATTGTTAAACGGGAAATTGCATCGCCGGAAATGATAAAATTTTGATACTCAGGTTCTCGAGAACACGGTCCATAGCTTTCCCCTATTCAAGCAGTCCAAAAGCTTTCTCGCCCCGAAAACCTCCAATCCCGCGAGTTTCTGGAGGTGCGCGATTGCCCCCGCGTCTACCATTTGCGTCCTGCATTTTCCAGTTTTCGATAAAGAAAGCAGCAAGGCGACGGCCCACTTCTTCTCCACATCCCTGATCGAAGAGTCTAAAAGCTGCACGATTAATGTAACGGCTTTCTCCTCCTTCTTAAGAATCCGGCGATTTGCGGGAAACAACGTCATCGCGGCAAGAGCATGAGTAGCCGCTTCCCTCTCCCTTACCACCTTTCCCTCGAGCATCCGAATTAAGGGAGCCACGCAATTGGCATCGCCAAAAACCCTCGCAGCCGAGGAATCGTCGGAAGGACCCCCCATTTCGGCCCATTGGGCTATCGTCTCTGCTGCCTCCGCCCGGACGGATGCGGCCGCGGAGTTGAGGGCGTCGGCGAGACGCGGGGCAAAGCCGGAGGCAGCAAGGGGGATGCAGTCGGCGAAGCTCCTGAGGATCCTGACCGCGATCTCTTGCGATCGGACGGTGGAGGCGCCATCCCAAAAGCTACGAAGGAACTGCACCCCGCCCTCCTGGACCACCCGAAGCCTCATAGCTGCGTCGTCCCGCGCAAGGTTCACCAAGCACTCTGCTGCGTTTTCCCGCGCAGCGAGCGTACCGGAGTTCACGAGCGAGACAAGCACTGGGACGAGACGCTCGTCGTCCTCCGCGAGCCCTCGCCGGACTCCAGCTACGTTCCTGAGGATCCCCGCAGCCAGTGCCTGCGCGCTTGGTGTTCCGATCTGGCAGATCTCGACAAGCGCCGAGATCCCCAGCCTCGTCCCGACGGCCCGGGCGTTCTCCGGTGACGTGGCAGTCAACGAATCGAGCGCGATGCACGCTTTCTCCCTGGCCGGTCCGTTAGCCGACTCGACAACTCGGAGGAGGTTCCCCAGCACGCCCTCGGCGACGAGCGTGTGCCGGCAGCTCTCGACTTGAGAGATCCTCGCTATCACGGAAACCGCCCGCTCCCGGAGCTCCGACGATCCGGCCGCCGAGTCGATCATCCTGCATAAAACCGGCACAGCACCCTGCGCCACCGCAACTATCACGTTCTTATCCTCGTCCCCAACCAGGACAAGAAACAAATCGAGTGCAGTCGCTCGCGACACCGAATCGCCAATCTGTAGCCGAGCGAGCAGCGTTCGCACCTCTTGCCGGACAGCCTCTCTTCGAGATCTCGCCGTCGGCGGCCCTGACGACGCCGTTTCGTCCTTCTCCTCCCGGAGAACGCCGCTTCCCACGAGAAGCTCGCAGTCGCTAAGTATACGGCCAAGCTTCATTGCTGCTGAGTCGATGTCGCTCTGCATGCGGAGCTTTCCAACTCCGGAACCCGGCGACTCGCAAGCACGCGCAAGCGCCAAGGTTTCAACCAGGGCATCGGCGAGGGAGCGAAGTAGCTGAGCGCAGAGAGGATTCTCCGCAAAGCGAGGGAAGTCGGAGAGATCCCCGAGTTGCGTAGAAAGTTGATAGAGAATCCGGTTCACAGAGGCCCATCTCGATCGGAACTGCTGGATGGTCGCCGTTCGTTCCCGGAGAAACGTCAGAAGCGTTCTTGATCGTCGGAGAATGCCATCGACGCCCTCCTCCGCGGCAACCATCACGTCGTCGTCGTTGGGGACAGTTTGGTAATCAATGAGAGGGAATCGCTCACTGGCTCTCAACCACGTCAAGTTTAGAAGGAAGCAAATTCCTTAATCCCTACAATGCCCCTCTTCATGCTGGACACTTTTTCTTTGGACAGAAATACCCTCCACGTTATCCGGGGGTATTTAGGTCATTATTTTGTAAGAACTAAGAACAAAGGTCGGCCGCTTTACAGAGCCTACAGCGATCTGTGCTCCTCTTTCATATTTTCTTTCAGTCCTTCACTTTCAAGCTATTTCCATAATCGTCTTCCTCTCTGGTTATATCTCATAAATATTGCACTTTATACCATTTACAGATCACCCACCTAAATGTAGTATTCAAACAAAATATAAAAAGACACATGCTCTAATATACCCATTGAACTTGTCATTAAACACTTAATTTAGACTATTTTTTAATAAATTATTCATTTAGTGGTACAAACAGAATCGGCTTTCCCTATTTATAAAAGCTTATTTTGAATTGTTTCATAATGATGCACGTCAATAATTTTAAGAATTATGAACCAATAGTTAAAAAGTAACATGATTGTGCTTTAATAAATACACCACGATAAGCAAAATAAAATGGGTGGTCCTGAAACATGTTGAATAATTGAAGATTAGGTGTTTAAAATATTTCTTTATTTTGAAGAACAAAGCGAGGATGTTTTGATATATGCTTTCTTTCTAATTTAACATAGTAAAGCAGGCTTGGTGTATGCATGAATCTTACAAGTCCCATTGGTTCACTTTGTGTCAAAGCACTCATCCAATGCTACTATAAGGTAGGGAGATAGTTGATCTAAGAACTCATATTCAAAGAGAAGATCAAGGGGTCTACATTAGGGTAGTGTAGAAGGTTTATAAGTACCGCACTCGACTCTCGTAGTGAATCCAAGAACACCACAGACATGCTACCATGGTTCAAACATTTAAAGAAGTGGTCAGATGAAGTTTTATTACATATGTAAAAAATTAGATAAAAAACACTTTAAAAAAGAAAAAGTAATACTGAAAGGTTTAATTTTAATAGATGATAATTAAATGAGATCAAGCTCAATGATAGAGAATAAACCTCTATAAACTTCCTAAACTCCACTAATTTGTTTACATAAGACTTCAAGTCAATAATGAACTTAAGAATATTTTTGGAATGAGGTATGCTTGTATTTTATGTTCATAAAACCCTTGTATTTCTCCATATAAAACCAATAATTTTTCAGATTTCAAAGATGCATGTGCGGAAAAAGACAAAGAAGCAGAAACCAATTGAAATTTGAAAAATATGAACCTTTTCTCGATTTTCAAAAATAAGATTGAAATAAGAAATACGTAAAAGAAAAGGATCGGATTAGAAAGAAACTTTTCCTAATGGAACGAAAGTGTGCTGGAATTCATAGATGTGAAGGCCGTTTCCTCAGGGGCATTTTAGTCTAAGGGCCCATGCTTTCTGTTTATGGAAAGTGCCGTGATTTTTATGGAGACGGGTCGCCGTCACGTGACCGGGATGAGGTCGGCGTGAAAAGCAATCTTGTGAAGGTCGGTGGATAGGGTGATTGGATATTATCCGATCCGATTCAGGTCCTTACGCAAAAGGATAAAACCCCATGAGTTTAGTAAATGAATGCAGGTATGGTTCGGATAGGGACTCGAATCCAAGCTCAAGCCCTAGAAATCTCCACCGTCCGATGATAGACTTCTATTCTTGCCCCCCCCCCCCCCCATTTAGGGGAAAACATATCTAGTGGTAGGAATCGCAATATTGTTCGGACCTATTCAACCCCGACTATGTATATATATATATATATAAGAAAATTGGATCTTGCTTATTTTAAACATGTTTGTTTCTTTCTCGAGTAATATGAGTGTAATTTTAAAATTATTAAGAGGATTCAAAAAAGTATGAAAATTATTTTATTATACTCATGTCACTCAAAAGCAATGAAAAACATGTATCATAAGTGAGTAGAATTCAATCGAGTGTAACCACTTAAAAACAAGAGAACATGAATATGTATCCAGGCAAGATATAGGTAATCATATATAGAGGGAGGGCGGTGACTGCCTCCCCTGAAATTTTGAAATGTTACTATATTCACTGTAAAATCTAAATGAATATATGGTTGAGACCAATACTATGAAACATATACATCACCCCCCTCAACACTATTTTCTAGATCAACCACTCGATATAGGTATACCTGTGCTTGACTCCACACATTGCCATCCATATTTGTGAGACTTCCAACTTTAATAGTTGCTTTGTATTCAGCCAGATACCCTATTGGAAGGATTTACTCCAAGTCCAGATCCAATCCAGTGAAAGGATCCATCCATTGGTTATGCCACCATCAAGCTTAGGAATGAGGCGGTACGGACCCTTCCCAGACCCACCTACTCGTCCCATACACATCTTATGTGTGTGTGTGTGCACGCGCATGGCTGTATGGTTGTAGATTGATACATTTATATTAATGTACATACAGTTGTGGGCGGATATGGGTAGCATACTTACTTGTCCTTTGCTTACACCATATACATGGTCAAAACACGAACCCAGTTAAACCAATGTACCTGGCTTTTTTCAAGTTGGGTGGGGTCCCATGGAGGATTAGACCTGGCAATTTTGGACCAGACACGGACCCGATCAGAAAATCCATGTTTATGTCAGATCTTAAGCACTTCAAGTCGGATCTGGGACAGGGAAAGGTGTCCTGCCAAAAGTCGGGCCAAGTCTAGGTCAACCCCAACTGAACATTAAACTGCCTGACCTAACCTATAAATAATATATATATATATATATATATATATATATATATATATATATATATATATATAGTTTGAAACAAGAACAACTAAAATTTGAATTTAGAAAGAAAGTTACTTTTTGAATTAATTACACTAGTAAAAGTATGAGCATATTTTTTTCAATTCAAATCTCAATCATCAGTGTCAAGTTGAATAGTTCAAATTTGTTTAAATATGTTTGCTTAGTAACATATATTGATTGTGTTATATATATGTGTATATATATGTATATGTATGTATGCATATGTATAAGTATGTGTGTGGAGAAGGAGAAGGTGAAGGTTGAATTGCATACTCCATCTAAAACCAATAATCATATGATTTGAAGGGCATTGATATTGAAAAACTAAAAGTGAAAAATAGATACGGAGGCAATGAAGTATGATTAAAATTGGGATGGATTAAATTTTCTTACGGGTGGTTTTCATCCTTCTAACTTACACAAGCGCATTCATACACACACACACACACACACACACACACACACACATATATATATATATGTATTAGTCAATTTCAGGTTTCATATTGAGATGGTAATATATATATGTATTAGTCAATTTCAGGTTTCATATTGAGATGGTAATATCTGATATAATTTCACTCCTTTTAATTCTCTCATGAGGAAAAGAATATAAGGAAATTCTAAACCTGTATTCATAAGGGTGTGTTGGATTTACGGTATCAGGCCCATGGTACTAGAACTAAAAGTGTAGATTCACGTGGACTTATAACTATGCTTTGAACAACTATGGCTCTTTATAAATATTATAGATATCTTTTAAGTAGGTGAATATATATAAGATATAGATACACAAGATATAAATATTATATATAAATGTATGTACTAGGTGTATTCTTACACATTTGGATTGACCCGGAATTGATGCGAACCCGACTCATGTCCAGGTTCAAACAACGTGACCCAAATAAAAAGGGTCATATTTGTGTCAGACAGATTTTGACCCGAACCCGATTGCCCGATATTGCCATGCTTGGTCAAAGCTCTCAGCTCGAAGTCAAGTTGACAGCGACGAAGCACGGATGTCACGTTTTGGAGGGCCCGCTACAACTATATGTTATACGGATATTTGAGGATATTCCGGTAATTTCATCTTGTTATTATTTTACGGGCTTCTCGACGACCGCAACGAAAGAGTGTTATATACGTTCATGAATTGTCACGGAATGAATTACAAAACTGCCCTACATTGACCCAGTTTACTGAAAGGGACAAATTTGAACTTCGTCGAACTCAAGGGTGCAGACATGGGTCTTCGTTTCATGTCGCTACTTGCTCGTGTCTGGCACAGTTTGAACACGCCTGAGCTCTTCCTTTTCTTTTCATGTGTTACTCTAGGAACACGTGAACCTGGATTTTTTAGATCGTATTTCTGCTGGGTATTCGTGTTGGGTTTACTACCAAATTTGTTTTCCCGGTTATGTTCACGTAGGCATAGTAGGTGAACCTTTCGTAAAACCAATAGAAAGGTGAACTTTTAAATCGTGTTCATGTCAGGTTTTTGTGTCATGTAATTGCCTTCCTAAGAAAAATAGTTTTAGTTTCATACGCTCAGGCCTCATAACAAAACCTTCTCTCAAAAGCTTGGTCAAGATTCTAGAATGCAAAACTTTACATTAGAGAATGAGGACCATATCTAGATCACCACCTATTTGAATCTCTGAAAGACTTGTTTGATTCGTAGTGTTAGGTCTCTTATAATAGAATTGTAGGCTCAAATCAACATGGGCTTGTAACCATTGTTTAATTTGCCATGGAAGTAATGTTGTTCTATGTTATGAGGACTAATTTGGTTTGAACTAGGTTTGCCCTCTGCGGGGTAAAGCTATTCCAACGATGGTTCGCTCCATTCACAAGATTCGAACTCGGAGACCCTACCTAAGGGGAGCAAGTGCCGAACCACTTGAACCAACTTATCCCAAAACATTGATCATCATATAAGTTATGAGGACGATAATCGATAACGTGGGACTAAAAGTGAAAATGAATAAATCAAAGAATATTGGAATGGATCCAAAGGCTCACTAGTTAATGGAAGGATCCATTGTCACACATTGGGATTCCTTGGTAGGATCCATTGTCCCACATTGGGATTCCTTGGTCCCAGTCCTCCAGGATATCAAAGAGGACGATTGGTGGGTCAGACCCAAAACTCAGAGGCCCAGAGACCCATCACAAATTCACAGTTCCTCGATGGGCAACTTTATTAATTGCGAAAGAGGAACTTAAGGGAACAATGCATGTGTGATGTTTGGTACTTGATAGGCTGACGACCAAGAGGCTTTGAGAGGTGCGTCCACCACCCACACCATTCAATGATCACGTCCACGTCTACCGTTGGCAAAACCTGGTCATCGGCTATTTCAGGTCCCAGTCAACCGAACCACACTAAGACCACAACGATAGGCTTTTTCCAAAGTATATACTTTGTAAAGACCACCATTCGATTGCTTTTGGTAGATGTTGGGAGACAACATCAACAAAGCGACGTTCTTGTCTAATCATCCATCAAGAGTAGTTTGGAATGAAGGGTTATACTTTTTGAAAACCTTCCAGTCGAGGACCTATCATTCTTAATACATAATAAAACTGAATCCTACCACCAATTATATATATATACATGACAATGTTAATATACTCGTACTCCAAAAAATTAACCATTGAAATGAATGAGGAGTATAAGTGGTGAACAAAATCTAATCAATATATAAAAAAGAGTTGCTAGACAACTTTTCATGCTAAATCTACGATACGATGGTGATCAAGACACCTGTCATCGCATTTAATGAATTCATTTGCATTAAATGACATCGGTTGTTGACAAACAACTTGATATACATTATTCATGTAATTACAAATCGTATAGTAGGATATGACATGAGAAGGTGTCTACCAAATATATATAAGAAACTGACCCAATGTTTGTCGGACAGGTTCATTTGAACCGGGACCCGACCAGGGGCACCTAAACCTGACCCTGATCCAGTTTCCAGGTTGGGTTCGTCTAGGTCTGAAATTACTGCCCCTGATCACATCGTTGCAACAAACTCTTCATATGATTGGAGATTGAACTGCTGCTAAAATTGAGCGTGCAATCTTGAACGTTCAATTTTATAAGTGGAAAACGCCCAAGCATCTAGTGTGTATGTGTGTGTGTGTTTCGCTAAACGCGACCCAAGGTGGGTCTTGCAGCATATGTGTGTGTAGTGTCATAGTGAGCCCTGTGCCGTGTCCTTTTGTGATATACAAGAGAGCTGGGACTCATTAGGTCGTTCATGAGAGAGAGAGAGAGAGAGAGAGAGAGAGAGAGAGAGAGTTGAGGATGAGAGGGTTCAAGGGAGCGCCAAAGAAAGCTGCACCGGAACACCTTCATGGGGGTCGACCACCATCATCTTCAACCTCTGGTTGGTAGAGCCGGAGAGCCATTAGACAAAGCCACGGGTAGCACCTTTGGCTGTC